>JAJJKD010000007.1:0-561094 GCA_022376535.1 Xylariaceae sp. FL0662B
TTTTAAAAATAGTTATAAAAATTCGTACGTTAAATATAGGAAATCTTTTTCGTTAAAAAATTTAAAATATTTTAATTATATTAAGGGTTTACTTTATAATAAAATATTTATATTTAATATTAATTTTATCGTTATATATTATTTAAATATTAATAAAAACCGTTATTTAAATAAATACGCTTTAATAATTTAAGGATTTATTAATTTTAATAATTCCGAAAAGCTTTAATATTTAAATAATTCTTAAAAACAATAGTTATTATTTTATAAATATTAATAATATAAATTTTAAAGCTATTTAAGGTTTAATATAGGTAATAAATACGCTATATAATTATAATATATTTTAATATAATTTAATACTAAATTAAGAGGTTTAAAACTTAATTTTCTATTTTATATAAACTATATTATTTATTTTATACCGTTTTAGCTATATTATATAAACCATATTATTTTATATAAAATTTTAAATTCCGTTTTATTAATTCCGTTTTATTAATTCCGTTTTACTTATCCGTATTATATATGTAAAAAACGTAATACTTAAACTACATCTTTTAATAATAAATAATAAATAAACAAATAACGGATAAATAATTATAATAATAATAATAGTAATAATAAGCTCCGGGCTTATAACCTGTTAAAATAAATATACAGGTTATAAATATATACATTAGTTATATTAATAATAGTTAAAGAAGTAAAATATTACAGGTAGGAGGGGATATCCTCCTATATAGCCACTGGTGTGGGGCGTCCTCCAGCCACCTGTATATTCACATACCAGCCACCAGATATTCCAATAGTAGAGACTTTTTCTTCTCCCCCTCATTTATGGCGTGTGCTCGGTGGACGTCTACGTACTGACATGTTCCATTCTCTGAGCGCCCATGTCTTTGCTGCAGATCTGTTCGAAAGCACATTCGCCGAAGATCCACGGAACCAAGTTGCTTGGGAAGGCTACCGTCGTGGAATCCTTGAAAAAGGGGGAAGCCGTGATGAATTAGCGATAATGGAAGAATTTCTGGGTCACCCTCCAAGCCCGCGAACCCTTCTACGTAGCATCATGTGACAATGGTACTAATCCAGCAGTGATCTCTGGATTTCGTTTTATTATAGCTGGAAATTGAGGTCGCGTATACGTCCTTAACCAAGTGGGGTGGGGGGCCTTTAGAAATTTGGCTTCAATATATGGTAGATGCTGGCTTATATTGGTCTCTAGAGTAAAGAATAAGAGATCTGTTCTGCATAATTTGAATGCCAAATCGAAGTCTTGGAAAGAAACCGATGCTATGATCATATCATCCGCTTGCCCTCGAATGGACCAGGTATGTGCATGAGGCCTAGCTGTCCCCATTTCAAATAGAAATTGGCTTCGTGAAAGCACGGCAACCCAAAATATAAAGTCAACTCACTTAGTAATACGTTCAAGCTTCGAGGCTTTCTGATAATCTCTTGTTGAGTTGCTCTTCTTCTATTCATCTTATATAATACATATCCACCATTGTTTCATCTAATTAGCTTATGTGACTCACTTCACTATCACCATTCCATGTTCCACGTCACTTTTCACTTAGGCTCCCTACTCTACATTGTTTATCACTATTGTTGATCCACGAACAAATGTATTCTGATACCGGTACATTACAATATTCCATAGCGTGTTGAATATATATATATATATATATACCCAGGTGATTTACCTAATCCAGATAGCTGAACCTCAAGTCAACAAAGTCTCGTATAACCTATACTTCATCAAGAATCACACAATTCCTCGTTACATGTTTAATATCCCCATTAGTTATATAGTTAAACAACAAAGCTTCTTAATTATAGTAGTTGTGTCCGGAGAGTAAATCACTTGTTTCCCACGCTATTGTTTCATTTGGGACCTTTACGCAGGTGCCCGGCGCCATTACCATTTAGAGGAGCTGACAACTCTCCTCTCAGAACTGTGTCTTGTTATCTTCAGAGATATCACCGACCAGACTTCACTAGATTGGATTCAACATGCTATTTTTACGACCGTTTCCGTACAATACTGTAAGCCAAAACATTGATAATCGGGCGAATTCAAGAAGAAAATTACCGGTAACAATCAATAAGTAGTTGAGCCAGAAAAAGGGAACTGACACTGGCTAGTGCCCATTGCACGGCGCGGACCCGGAGATCCAGAAGCCAATCTGTATGGCTTAAGGACATTACTCATCTAGCAAGTGGTGGGTTTATGCTTTTCTCGCCAGCCGATGTCTTGAATTGACGAGTCGGGTGTCTATATCTCCAAAGGGGGGAACACCTACACTCAATCTCATAGGGTTACTAGCTATCTCTTCTGAGAACCCTCAATCGGTGGGTGACAGTCAAGCTGTTGAAGCTTCTCTACCAGGGGCTATGGCGGAATCTCAAGATACTCAATAGCGATTTTAACCAACACTTATTACCCACCGAAATACAGCGATTGATTTCTGTAATGTAACATTAAGCACCAAGCGTTTACCAGTCTGTAAGCTTCATGTTTGTTGACAATTTGATAGAACCACTAACCTTCAGGCGCCAGTCTATTTCTAGGCAATGTAGACGGTAATAGAAGGCAATTTTCTCTCCTAGATCTTGTTAGTAGCTTCTCGTATATGTATCACGTAGTCATACCTTGTCGTTTATTGGGCCCAGTTGCTTTAACTTCGCCGCCGCCAAGCCCCATCAGGCGTTGAGTTGTAGAACGAGTATTATTTATGGCAGCAGCAGAATCATGAGTGAATCGAGCTTAACTAGTCCTCATGACAGCTCTCTAGAACTCATATTGGCGTTCCTAATTGCAGATTTCTTCCGATTACACCTGAGTCATTATGCTAATTAAGGTGTGCTCAAAGCAACGGATGTGGCACACTTTGGGCACCAAGTATACTCGTGTGTCCTGTATTAACCTTCTATCGCCCTAGCTCTTTTTTGTTGTTTGCTGGGGGTATACTAAACAATACAAAGAGGCCTAATCTTGAAGTCTTGGTGTCGCAGAAGAAACAAAGCGATGCAGACTATGAATTATTCGAGCCCGACACTGGCAAAGAGGCCCCATAGGGATATTGAAAGACGAATAGTATGAAAGCACGAAAATATAGGAAGCAATTGTTACGAATCCCTTGTTTCCATGTCACGAAAATGAGTACAATCGTATTGTCAAGAAACAGTAACAACAATAACCCGCCTACTTAAACAACACACGAAAACTCAAGATACTCTCCTCATAGCATTCTAAAACATATAAGAACTGTCCTTAAGCCCACGGTCACAATATATTTACAACACATTCGACATACCCAGCAACGTAATCTCGAGTCTACAACAATTCTCCTCAACCTCAATATGGACGGCCAGTCATTCGAACCAAAAGTCGACATTCAAGAATCAAATATTGATTCTACTACTAATCCCTCTGAGGTCGAGATGGCCGACCATGGGCCGGAAACGACGTTCGGCAGATTCGAAACTGAGCTGGGGGCTCTTGATCAAAACCATGAAATGAAAAATCAGACAGGCGAAGCCACGATTAAGCCGTTAAAGACGAAAACCGACACTGACCAAACCGAGAAGCCCCAAGATATTGCAAAGTTGAGAGAAGAGCTGAAGACAGCTATCAAAGCAGAATTTGTCGACCTAAAGGAGAAGGTGAAGGAGCAACAGGCTGAGATCGTCAGCAAGATCGCCAGGCAGACGGCTAAAGATATCATAAGTCTATATGCTGAGAAGTTCCCAATACCACCGGAACAGACGGCTAAAGATATCATCAGTCTATATGCTGAGACCACGAAACTCGAGGATATTGCAGAATCCTCCAAACCGCCATCTTCTCGAGAATCAATAAGGTCCATTGACGACACAGGTAAAAATGAACGCATCCAAGGGCTTGAAAACGAGTTGCTACGGGTTCAAGAAGAGCTTGAAACTTGGAAGACTCAATTCGACGAGGCGCAACTAGCGCGAGATTCTATCGAAAACAACTTTACTGAGGAACTAGAAGCTGAGAGGGCCCGTTCTCGTGAACTTTTCGACATAATTCAGAACATGAAAGGCAATGTCCGAGTCATGTGCCGTATTCGACCGCCGCCATCAGACACTCCGGATGAGGACCTTGTTGACTTCGGGCCGAGAGAGAGGGGTACACTCTCAAATACCTGGGGAAAGGTCTACATGCCAAGCGAAAGAAAGAATGTTCGGGGGGACACCGTCACGGAATTCAAGCCGTTTGAATTCGAGCGTATATTCGGCCCAGAAGAGTCTAACGGAGACGTGTTTGATGAAATTAAAACCCTCGTGGAATGCTCTTTTCACGGACAAAATGTCACAATCTTCTGCTATGGTCAGACGGGATCAGGAAAGACATACACCATGTCCCATATTAATCCTGAAGATAGGACCGATGACGGTATTATTTCGAAAACACTTGCCATGATGTTCAACGCCGCGGAAGCATCGGGGCAATTCAAGTACTCGTTCGATATATCCGTGGTCGAGATTTACCTTGACAATGTCTACGACCTTCTACAGGAACCCATTGAAGGGCAGAAGGTTCCCGTGCGACTTGGTCAGGCTAGCTTCTACCCATTAGAAACACTTGCCGCAGCTGATGAGATCATTGAGATTGCAACAAATTCTCGCGTGTCATCATCGACTAACAAGAACGCCACCTCTTCTCGGTCTCATTTAATCATGACGTTTCAGGTAACCAGTGAGGCTCTTGAAGGTAGAAATCGGGGCCAAGTGACTCAAGGACTTCTGAACCTAGTCGACCTCGCCGGCTCGGAGAGGTCAGCATCATCCGGATTGGCGGGTAAGGCTCTAGACGAGGGCATTAAGATAAATCAATCCTTGTCTAGTCTTAACCGTGCCATCACAGCTCTTGGCGAGGGTAAAACTGTAGCGTACGACACTGTTCTGATGAAAGCACTCAGGCCAGCGATCACTCCCGACTGCAAAGTGCTGATGTTCGTGATGATCAGCCCGCTCAGGGAGAACCTTATTACGTCTATACAGACTCTGGAAAAGGGGCAAGAGGCGACAAACGCAAAGGTGGCTTCAATCAAGCGTAACGAGAAGAAATCGTCCACACCAAGTCCTAGTAATAAGCCGAAGGAACCTTCTTACTCTACGCCTGCAAGAAACCCGAGAAACCGGCCTTTCCCTTCTACGCCACATTCCCCTACAGCAAGTTTGTCGTCGATTGATACTGCGAGAACTGGAATTCCTCCACGAGGCTCAATCAATAAGTCTAAGCCGCCTCAAAAGAATACTCGGAAGTAGGAGGCTTTGGGCCTGGTTTCTATTTATTTCCCTCTCCTGTGTAATTTTGGAGCATATTAGAACCGTATAGTGCGCTTGAATTAATAAGATGTCTCAGTGTTTTGATATAAAATATTCCCTGTCAAAATCGTATCTAAATCGGATGCCTGAACCCTGTTAAATGACTACTGTAAAATTGACTGTTACCACCACTTCCGTTCCTGTTCTAGTCTTAATACTTCCATCTTACCCATTACTAGGGACGGCCTAGTATATTCACAAAGCAATGTTCCTCCGTATTTATATATTGATCTCAATTAGCGACTAGAACACGTATCGAAACAGCAGTTCCCTGGAATAATTAAGTCTCGCAGTGATTTCTGATCTGCAATCATTATTGGTGCGGTGCCGTGATCTTTAGGTGGAATTGAAATTGTATTAAGTTTTTCTAAATACAGTCGGATTAGAGAGCCT
Source organism: Xylariaceae sp. FL0662B (assembly GCA_022376535.1). Lineage (NCBI taxonomy): Eukaryota > Fungi > Ascomycota > Sordariomycetes > Xylariales > Xylariaceae > Xylariaceae sp. FL0662B. The sequence goes on from JAJJKD010000007.1 coordinate 5,758, forward strand.
TATTATATAGGGCGATCTCCGTGGCTTAAGGATACCCACTCCTTCGACCGCGATATTAAACTGTATAGAAGCTTCAGCATGCACTTATTAGTTCTCAGTACGCCTGCATGCGAAGACTCGAAAAACTGCCCTCCGTCGAGGACCATTCATGCTTCAAAAAATTCTAATAGAACAAAAGATGCCTTTTCTTGACCTAAACACCTGAAACACCCATCATCCCAGTTGAACCTGGAATCAAGCAGGATATAATGTCCATATACTGCAGACAGCCCCATGACGCCTAAGCCCTCATCGGCAATGGAACCAAGAAAAATTAATACGGAAACATTTTCGACCGCCTAAGCTAGACAGTCCGGGGATAAAAATACACTTAGCGATCGGATTTGACCGCAATTCAAGCAAACGCATCCGTGAGGACACTCGAGCAATCGGTCAAGCTCGCCTCGTCGTTGCCGATGAGACTTAGCTTCTCCATGCTGGAAAAGTGTTAGTAGGTACGGGCTATAATTCTCAGCTGAAGAGGGATGTGGCGACAGCTACTCACGCTGGCACGAACGCGGCTGACCACGCGCTGGCATCGGCACCGAACTTGGTCCAGTCACTGCTGGTCTCGGTCGAGTTACTGAGGAACTTGTCGCTGTTGAGGGAGGTGGGCGCAGTTCCGTTGGCGGTCTCCGTATAGAAGTTCGAGTCCATCTCACCGATCGTGGAATCGAGCGCTTCTCCGCCCGCGTCTCTCGCAGCGCTATGCGCCCCGACGAGGGCGACCAGCTCCGTGGCCGAGAAGCCTTTTTCTGCGAACGCCGATATCAACGTGGCCGCGTCGTCGTTGCGCGACGGCATCTGATTCTCCGCGTTGGCCGTAGATGAGTCTTCTCGGCCGACTTTCACGGAGATGGTTGGTCCACCCGGGCACGCGGCTATTCCCATGGCTGACGGTCGTGGCGTTTACCTCAGCGGAGGGACGAGGTGTGGGAAGAATAAGGGGAAGACTTACCTGCAGCGAACTGAATCAGATCCGCCGTGCCGACACCAAACTCTGTTGCCTTATCGCCTAAGGTATCGCAAATGCTCACCATTGGGGCGTTTTCACCCCTATCGCTACACTCGTTCGCCAGGATGATCGATCCGTCGCACGCACCGGGCCAGCAGTCGTGGAAAGATAATCGGATCGCCGAACGGGCTTCGTTCGTACATAAGCCGTCTGTGCCTACAAAGAGTGCCTTTAGATCTGTCGCAACCTCCGTCCAGACAGATGGACATTGGGCTTGAGCCTGAGCAACCAAAGCTGCAAGGAGGATCGAAGACTTAAAAGTCTGCATGATGTATAGTGTAGCCCCTCAGGAATTTGAGCCGGAAAAAAATAGAGTAGGTAAATTAACGATAGCCAAGCACGAATTAGACTGATTAGTATGAAAGAGATTCCCAGTAAAGAATGATCAAATATAATAACCCAGAGATGAACGAACGAGGCTGCTAGCCTAGAAGTGAAAGACGTGAACCGGAGAAAGCTAAGAGAATGATGTCCATCTTAGCCATGATTTGAATGGCGTTGCCTTTCATATTTATGTACATGAATGAGAGTCCAACCAGACCATGCCATTATAACCAAATAGAATATTCTGGTGATGGAGTTATCGGATTCGTAAGAGAGGCCGTGTGAAACATGTTTGTGTTACTTCGTGCCCTGACCAGGTATATCTCCCTGGGGAGAGTCCGCACAGGTCGCGAGGATCAGACGAGAAATGGAGTTCGGCAGCTGTGGATTAACTGAGCAGCAGGGGAAAGCGTAGCATTTCACAGACCGCGGTATACGCGTATACCAGTATCTTCCCAGTGCTTCGTCGGTCAATTTGCGTGTCTTCCATGTTCTCATCTAATTACTTATAGACCGGAGACGATAAGAGCTTGACTTGAAGCTTTCTCTAATCAGGGTGATCTATCCTCTAGCTTACATACTACTCGAAGCGTACGCCGAACCCATGCCGCCACCACGTGGAGAGAGGTTCGGTTGGATCCGAGGTAATATGCATGTCCCCATAGGTTCAGATGAACAAAATCGTAAGGTTCCACAACGCCCTTGAACCAGCGCAACACTGCAGTCCTATCAATCTACCTAGTGAGAAATTTCGGGCTGGAAATAATCACTCAATGATTACTACCGACGACGAAGTAGTTTCGAACTCTGCCATACGCGTCCTGTTCGTTACGAATAGGTGAACAGACCTGAGCTGCCGGGACATCCTTGCTACTCTGAAGGGTTGTAGGGCCAAGACTTTTCACGTAGGTATCATATATGGGTCTTTTAAGAGCCTCCTACCTCAATACTACCTAAGAGCCAAGACAGGTAGGGATCTACAAGCCAACCCAGTAACACTATGAAGTATTCATCGTTGACGCGCGTTAAGAGACAATCTTTACTTGATTGTTTAAAAGGGTCTTGAAGGCGACGAATAAAGGAAGAGCTGATGAAACGCAACCCTAGGATTAGGTATTCTACTCTAACACCAAGATCAGAATGGTACGATATCCCTTGAGCGGATCAAGTATTGTATCTATGTATTCGCATAGTCTGGACCCAGACCCAGTTATTGATCTGGTAGATTTAGTGAATGCAACTTAAGTTGAAGACTCTGGAATACTGTCGCTAACTTGTAAGTACAGATTATACATCGTGATATTTACCATAACTCCACCAAACCAAATGCTAACCAGGGTCTCTTCGCGTAACGTTGATTTCGGCTTATGTTTATATATAGAACAGAAACGGAAAGCGTTGCGTACGCGAGAACGTTATATATGTACTCGAGGCCAACAGAGAGGAGCACGAATCTCGCTAAGATAAGGGGTTGACCAAGTGTTGTGATATTAAGTGGATAGTCTGTAGTATTTCTCGTGACGGGCTAACAAGGAAAATATAGGGTGAGCACTTGAATTACTTGATGATAGGAAAATCGATATCTAGGCTAGTGTGACTTGAAGGCCAGCGCTGTCAATATTACAAGACAAGCTGAACGTTGAAAGTTTTCATATTAGCTCCAACAGAGTCTCGTAATACTGTAATTCATCAACATTCAAAGTTGATGAAAGTCGCCTAAAGACTAACCATATGCTCCACTAGACCCTCCTAATGATTAGGTCCGTGGTGAATACTACATACAATACCATGTCTCTGCGTAGCATCGGTATTTGGCACCCTAACAGTAGCATGACAGCTCGTGGCTCGTGCCTGCACAGCATGAATCTCAAGCTAAAGGTACTCAAGCCGCAATATTAGCCAATAAATAGCTATTTGATTACCTTCAGTGGATCTATATGTGAGGGATTCGTAAACACGTCTGCGTCACGCTAGTATCGTTGTAGTTTGCACGCCGTACCAGCTGACTAAAGCTATTATAAGCCAGATCACCCACCGTTGTTGGTCCGTAAAGCTCACTATGAGTAGAGGCAATGAGCTCTTCACTTTACTTTGATACGTCGAAGAAGAATTAAAGAAATGCTCTTGCGTCGAACTTGGCGCATGAAGGCCCCTGAGCATCCCTTATCTCCTTCCAAAGTTTATGATAATAACTCAACGGGCGTTCAAACGAGGCGGTATTAATGTACTAATCATTGTGTATAAGTTGGGAGACTACCGAAGAAGACTTGTTGGTACTTGATTGTAACGATGAGGACCGTTGATTGCTATAGGAGGTGGCCCATATGCTCGCATTTCAATCATCCTGAGCGGCCTACCCCTATAGCCCACTTATTTGTCTTTGTCTCACTTCGCTCTGACTAGATTATATAGTCAATGGTTATATAATATATAATATGATCTACTATTAACAACTCTAGCTAACGCTATCTATTGGTTTTGAAAATACATAACGCTAGCTATTCGGGAAACCTTCACTATCGCTCTAATTGTCAACTAAGTTTAGATGGTTGACGATCGAATGGCGAGCGGAAGTCTATAAAGATCCATGAGTACTTGAGCATGGAGAGGGCCGTAGTAAATTAAAGAAAGCAATCCTGAATCGGTGATGGATTCTACGTGGAATTTGAGTTTCTCTAGCTTACCGCCAGATCAGACAAGCCCATAGCATCCCATTGAATGAAATACTCGTTAAGAGGTCCGAGACATGACCAATCAACACCGGGATGTTGCTATACCTTAATATAAAGGCGCAATGAGCTCGCCGAGAACCCTGGGATGTCGCTCTAGCATTATCGCATACAACTAGAAACCATCCTGAGAACCAAGTTTCTCAAGTCTCGTCCTATAAAAAGATACTCAGCATATATAATAGTTTATTACGCCTCATTTAATATCAGTTCGGAGATTGTCAACGACTCTAAAATGTTTTTTTAGACTTGAAACTATGTGACCAGAAATCTACGTGACAAGAAGAAAAAGGACATTTAATTGTCTTTGATTAAAATGTAAATACAGTCAGAGGAAAGTATGACCATGTAAATAAATTACGGTAGCTTACACCGATCGTAAAACTAGTTAACTAACCCTCCGTAAAGTCATATCGACATAAAGAAGCACTTAAGCATTAGTGAAGCTGATTGCCGGCAATATCACCATTAAGAGAAATATCATAGGAGGAAAGAAAAAGAAAAAGGACTAATATCTACCTAGTCTTTTGCGCGGTGATGTTTACATATCGAAGTAGCATTTCAGGGGTCAAAATGTGAGATTATGTAATCTCACCATCCCCCTTTTAAAGTACCCGGAGGATTTTCCTCTTTCCCACCCTCTAAACTATTATCGGCATTTATTTAATCAAAATTCCATCGTCACGTTCATCAGCACAATATCTTACCAGACATTTTTCTAGCTCTTAGCCAGAACCTTGCAGCTATCTATCGGTTTTTTTTTTTTTTTTTTTTTTTTTTTTACTCTGACTAGCTAGCAGCTCACGGCTCTCCCTATTATCTAGTTCAACCGTTCACCTAAGGTCGCTTCATATACTATTATCCATAACGTTCATCTCGATATACTATTGTCGTAACAATAAACCGTAGGCAATCTAGCCTATTTTTCATGACGTACAGTATAACGTCTTCCGGATTTTTGAAGGAGACTTGTACTTGGTTGATAAGGTCTAAGGAGGTCCTACTAGCATTGGGAGCGGTGGCGATGGTCGTGCTGTCTGCCCTATCTGTACATGTACACAGTCTCAGTTGTGCAGACGCGCTTCTTCCCACGTCTACAGAACCAGTGCACCCTGTCTGCCCATTGCGGATCCCGGTGACGGGGCTATTCTTTTTGCACACATCTTGTTGGTGCTCACACGACCCGATATTTGGAACCATGTGTAAGTCCTCTGGCTCGGCATAGGCGAGTTCCCTATCTGGTTGAAACCTAGCTGATTGCGTAGGTATTGATGGGCTTTGGTTCGTTATACAGGCAATGCCGATGGTTTGGGCGAGACTCGGAAGAAGGAGTTCATCCATGGTGGCGTGAATCTGGGGCCGAGGCAGGAAGCGGATATCTTCATTTTTCAACCCGTACGTACTTAATTAAAGAAAGGGGCGGGGGAGGGGGTTGTTTAGTACGCCTATATGCCAGTCTCATACGCCCCGCAAGCTGACAGCGTTTCCTAATGACTTGAGGGACTCATCAACAAATACCTACGATGAGTATGAGGTCTCGGGCCTCCTCACACATACTTGGTCCTAAACTATAGGCAATAGATGAGGATATTTGGCGGAACAACACCTTTGCTATCGTGAGCCGTGGCATGCTCATTACCTTCGATAGACAAGGTTTTCCGGATGTGTTTCCAGCTTTGTGTGCATAAGTCGCTAGGTTGCGCTGCTGATCCTCAACGAACTTTGTGGGAGAGTGCACCATACTGACAAGCGCGGAGTACCATGACGGCAGCCATACAAGAGCTGGATGGCGCGGTTCAGATGGGGTCCCATTGCTTTGAACGGATATAGGATATTGAATGAACTGAAGTCGGAACAAGTCCACGGAATGTTCTTAGTAAGTGATCTCAGATATAAGTCGTCATATACATACATGAAGTTAAGTTCACCATCTTGGGAGGGAGACAGTAACAGCATTATTCAGTGGAAGCTCATGCCCTACGAACTTGAACATACGTTTTGAATAAGTTCTGTTACATCTAGAATGAAACATGCGCGATGCTACGAAAGCAGTCGCATGAATACGTCACGATCAAAAGCATCAGCATTGACGGAAAAAATTCAATTGCGGCTAGACGAGCCTAATTCTATCAACAAGCAAAAGCTATTTGCTGCTATGCTAGCAAGGTTCATAGCTTTGCGCAAATCATGTATCAATGGAAAGACAACACTGAACCGGGCGGATACCTATCCTTTCGCAGCCCTCGCCAGACATGTATGTATGTGGCGCTCTATGCATGCATATTTTCCCGTTCCATTTCCAATCCTGCGAAGCCTGACCCATCATATCCTATCTATTCCTTTGCCGGGGCGTGCTTCTTAAGCAGGGCGACAAGGGCGTTGGGGTTGGCGCCCACGAGCTTCTCGGCGGGCTCCTCGTTTCCGTCCGTGAAGATCATGAAGGTGGGCATGGCGGTGATGCCGAGCTGCTGGCTCAGGTCTGGAAGATCGTCCACGTCGATCTTGGCGAAGTAGATGAGGTCCTTGAATTCTTCCTCTTCCGAATATCTGCAATGGGTGTTATGTGTGTTAGGCAGCTGCGATTTATTTATTCGATAGATGGATATGCGCGTTCCCACGAGGGATTTATAGGTAGGTGGTAGGCACTTACTTAGCAAGGAGGGGGGCGATAGCCTTGCAGGGACCGCACCAGGTGGCAAAGCAGTCGAGCATCACGACCTTGTGGTCCTTGATGGCCGTCTTGAACTCGTCGGCACTGTAAACAATGTCAATATCATGCATAAGGCAAGGCAAGGCAAGGCAAGGCTGCGCGCTGAGGCGGGGTAGTTATTTGCAGATGGACAGGCAATTAAGAGGACGACTCACCTCTGGATGTTGTGTACGGTCATCTTGGGCAATGTGGTATGAAACTGGCGCAGAGGTGTTGTTAGATGTACAGGCCGATAGAATGCAGATTGTCGAAGTGTAGACTGGGCGGCTCGGAGGAGTTTTGTTGACATGGAGGATTTTGAGACCGGTGGGAGGGAGGGGACGCGGGGCTTTTTATGAATGTTCTGAATAATGTGTAGAAAGCAAGCTATAAGGCTACCTTAGGTATGTACTAAGGTTAGTATGTATGTCAAGGCTAACCCGAGTCTAGTAATTTTCGCTTGCCCTGCTACAGAATACCGTTGCTTGATGGTGGGATGATGGATTGAATCACCGGGCGTGTGGTACCTACCTTGCCTTACCAGAGGCCGGCAGCCGGAGGCAGATACATGTATGTCATGCAGGCCGTTGCCTCCTGTACCTTGTACGTACCTACCTAGTTGATGATGTAAACTTGTGATTTGTCAGACCCTGTAATGACGCGATTTCCCGCATTACCCGTTCACAGATCGAACTGTGCGCTGTAAGGGCAATAGATGGCCCGAGCTTGTGGTTCATTGACTTTCCATGTGATCGAAATAGTTAAACATTCCAAATCATCCATCTGAGATATTCTTAGATATTCCCTTCACATACGGAATAAGCGTAATTCCTATGAGTTGCTACCAAGTATTATCGGGATTTGATCAGATATTCCCATAGCTTACTTACGTCTTAGATCCCGATAGATACCTACATCGTTAATAGCACAGATAGAGAACACACCAAGACATGAAAAGCTATAATGATTCCATTCAAACTTCATCCATCATGAAAGCGACATATATATATCATCATTCAGTGTGGATGCAGCTGATAAATCAAAACTTATGGTATTTCGGATAAAGTTCAAGCTTGTTGATAATCTTAAGGTCTGACTAACCTGTGACATGTCAGAAGAAAGCATAACTGCAGCTAGCAACCTTGCATACTTCCATATATGAGCACCTCAAGAGGCACTTACGGTAATGTCTTACATTCCACATTAGCTGTGTAGTTCCCAATCCTGGCAGCCTAGAGCCTTGTCAATATCAAAGGCTCTTATATCTTTACAGACATGAACTGGGCAATAGAGCAACTATGAATGAAGTATCTAGGTCGCGTCGAGAGCGCTGATACTGAATGCAGTGACACTAATATAGTTGCCAGCCAAGATATCAAGCGATAGGTCATCTCCGCGGGCTACTTTCTGTAGTGTGAAAACAAACCCTTTTTCATTTTCCAGTTCTACAAGCGCGTACTTCATACATGTTGTACGTTACATAGCCCAACCCATATATTAAGGGCGTAAAACATCAAGACCTCTCTGGGCAAGGGAGATGGGGCTCTAGAAATCTTCCTCTTATTTTGATGGATCCGTAATTCCCGATTCTCCCTACTGAAGACCTAAATTACCACGGTTCCTTTGCCGCCTTGCACCTGCTCATCCCAAGCATACCTCTGTTCGCAACTATGGATAATGTGTTGCCCTGAATAAGACAGCGGCCTTACCCGAACTCTGATTAGAGTCATCATAAGCTCGTGACACCGTGTCTCAATGCTCATCCATAAGCGTGTCTGAAATCGCAGTTGCGGTTAAAGTGCCAGGGAGACAGTCAAGTCAACTACCCGGGGAGGCCTCGCCAATATCTATCGGCGATCATCATCGACAAGTAAAAATCCCCGCGTCATTTCTAGACGCCCGAAAAAAAAAAAGCCCCACAATCTTCTGAGCTATGGCAGAGAATGTGAGTGGTATCAAAAAAAGAAGCCGGCCCGTAGAGAAAAACAAGAACCCCGTGGTATCGCAGTATATCGAGAAAAACATTAGAAAAACAAGCCCCGCTGTGTCCTTCCGCGTATTCAAAGAAGTGAATCTAAGAGTCGTGCAGTTGTGCTGTGCATGTGTTTCGGGGTGAGCACATGGTGCATGCTTGACGAGGTTGGCTTTGACTAGATGCGTTGAGGCATGCTTTGGCGGTCAGACAGTAGTCTGGTAAGCTTGGTTGATGAGCGTTGAAGATTCTGACAACAGGACTGACAAGACACATTTTTTCCCTTTTCAACTTTTTTGTTGTTGTTGTTTTGTGATCGGATATCAAAGGAAAGGTTATAACGAATGAATAAGGTCGGTGACTGGGTAGTAAAAGGAAATCTCGACTGAGAGTAGTGGAGAATGGGGCCTCGTCAGGTCCAAACATATGAAATAGGTGAAAGAATGTCGTCATATTGTGTCTTGAATTGTGTCCTGCATCGCCATTATCTTCAGTATCAACCATGAGCCACCGACTTCAAGCTGAGCTGGCGCATTATGCTACTGGGTGCCTCTTTCAATAACGCTTCTCCTGTTCTCGCCCGATGCGCGGGGCGAAATTTCAAGCAGTTTCGCACTACCTGCGCTGAAGTTTCGGAGATGACCCTTGCCAAGGTTGACGCTAGTAGCTCTCTGTGGCTCAACTGGACTATGGCCTTCCTCTTCAATTTCGCTATCCTTCTCATATTCTTCCTCTTCGTCATCGAAAGACTGCAGTATGCCTTCCCGACTCCTCATGGTATCTCTGTGGTGCATGACAGTAGGAATCTGGCCAACGGCACCCCACTTGGCTTCAGGTTCGGAATCGTCCTCGTCGCTGCTGGGACGACCCTCAACAGCAGATTTGTGGTGTAACTGGGTAGGGACGACGCTACTCGAATATTCATCTTCAGCTACGTTGTCGTCTTCTGAAACGCGGCCGTCAGAGCCACCGTATACCGCCGGCTGAGAATAATGTTGCAAGGAGTTCCGCATGCCTGATGACGCCCGCTTTCTGCTGATCCGACCAGAAAGCCAAGACGCTTCTGAATCTATAGATGCGAGTGACATGGACTGCGGCGCCGGTGAAGGCTGCACCTCATCCCGGTGCCATGAAATGGGCGTTGCCCGCATGGCTTCTTGTGATCGGTGACCGGAAGTTGGGGTATCATAGCGCATTTGAACATCATCGGGTATAATAGGTAAGGGTTCGACCAGCATAGGCTCGTCGTCAGGAGATGCCACGCGTGAGTCCGGAGGGGAAAGTGGTAATTCAGGCAAATCTTCCCGGAACCGAGACATCGTTCTCTTAGGTACGCTAGCGCTGAGCCTTTGGGAAGGAATATAATTGACTGATTGTGGCGGTGGACCGCCCAACATTGAATCCCGCGAAGTATTCGAGAAGGAAGATGGCCCAGAGCTACGTCTGCGCTTGCCCCATCGGAAAAACGACGTCCACGGTCGAGAAGATCCACTGTCGGAGATCCGGCCGCCGGATTCTGCGTCCTCCGGTTTCGTTGGCACCGGCGATTGTGCATGGGAGTCGGTTCTTTCCTGGTTGGACTGCTTTGGCGACTTGGACCGAGACTTTCTTGAGCGGATGAAATTTAGAATCCGAGGACTCGAGGAGCGTCGCGACGGCGGCTCCTCGGGGGCGGGCTCAGGCTCAGGTTCAGGCTCGTGGGGCCTGGAAAGAATAGACGGCTCATTTTGTATGCTGTCCGTACGATGAAACTCATCCAACGGTGATGACGAACGGTCGCGTTTCCCGGTCTCTTCCGCGTGAGCTTTTTGCTTGTCTTGTTTCCGGGCCGAATCGGACGACGGTCTCCTTCTCGACGAAGTGACGATGGCTGATGCAGGGTCGCTTCCCTCGCCAATCATCTCACGGCCTAGAACGCCTCTCTCTAGGTTTTGAGGTGGAGGGGTGCCGCTCTTGACGGCCTCAGCCTGCTCCACCCGCTGTTTTTCTGCTCGTCTAGTCAAACGCCTTTCAATCCTCTCACGCTCTCTCTCCTTCTTCTGTTCTCTCCTTCTTCTATCTCGCTCCATTAACTCCCGCAGATCTGACGCATCCAGGTCATCTGCTAAATCATCAACTCTCTTATGAGCCTTCAGTGTTTCCTCTGCAATGGTACCTCTCTCGGCTATCCTCCTCCGCGTCGACAAGGATCGCGCGGGACCGGGGCCGATCGCCGGCCCGTAGATGGGGTTCGAAGAGCATCGCAATGTTGGACGAGGGGCCAATGCGTTGAGCGTAGATACCTTCCACGAGAGTCGTTCCGAGTCTGAAGACATGTATGAGTGAATAGATTCGGGCATAGGCAGCGATATTTCAGAGGTGGGATCATCGAAACTCCTATTCAAGCCCGTCTTAAATCGTCTACTATCCTTTTTCGTCGGGCGGCCAGCTGTCCAACTGTCGGTAGCAGGACGTACCGGCATGAACTGACTCATGGCCTTGATCTCGGCTTCTCGATCGTGGTCCTCTTTCCGCCGTTTACTAGACTTCTTCCGTGGTAAGGGTTGGCCCCTTCGCTTGTTTCCCGAAACATTGTGATGCAGAGTTGGTACTCGGGACGCGAAATCATCGTTGGGTGCGAAGGCAGCCCCTTGGCTCCCATGAACTTCTTCTGCGGAAGCTATGATAAGGCCAGGTGCTAAAGCCGGAACTGTTTCTCTTCTAGGTTTGATGTATCGCAACGAATCTCGACGGCCCGGCGAGAAGCTGTAGTTGCGGGCACGTCGCTGTAATTTGTTGTGTCTATCTCGTTTCCCCCCGGAAGGCCCAGCTATGGTCGTGTTGGTAGCCTTGGGTGAATCGGTCTGAGCTCGCAGTGGGTGTCGATCTTGGCGGCCACGTCTTGACACATCGACGTCGGAAATCATGGGCGTTGTGACAGAGCGTCGCCGCGAGCCCTTGCGGCGGAAAGGCCACAAGGCCATGGTTCCTAGTATCGACGGTCGATTGTAATCGTGGGAAAGTAGGCGAGGCTATATCGTTGCGGACGAGCGTCGCTTATTTTCGATGATGGCTGGATACGATCGATGCGTGATGATTATAGCCATGGGCGCGAATTGGGTCGAGTCATGTAATTGGTATCAAATCGGAGGGCGAGGGACGTTATGGTCGATCAGGACTGTCCAGAACTGCTGTAGAATAAATCAATTCATTGCAACTCATTCAGCTTCAAGCCGCCGTTTTCGAGTTGATCTGTCCCAGAACGCCAACGCCGTCGCACCACAGCAACCGTGAAATGATAGGTGTGGGCGCGCAGAATAAATTGATGTCTCCCTGCCTGGATTGAATCGGAGAATCAATAATTCGTCGAAATCGAGTGATGAATGTTATTGTGCCGACGCGATATGATCCAATACGTTTCCAGCGCAAGGAAAGGAGACATGGACGAGACGAGATTCGATCGCGTTGGAATGCTGCGAGTTTTAGATAGGGCTCCAGAGCTGACAGTGGCTCGACGTGGTCAGGTAGGGGATGGTGGCGGGAAGACCAGGCAGTGGGGGGGAAAAGAAGGCAGGAAGGGGGAATGAACAGCAGATGAACTGACACAAGGGGATAAAAAAATCGGGGAAGGACGATGGCGACTATTTTCAGGTGCGTGGCAGGGGAATTTATTAAATGGGTTTTCGACGTGAGGTCCAACCCCCGGCCGTTTGGGCTCATGGGTATGGAGTACGAGGGCAGAGAGTGGTTTCTACTGTGGGGCCTCTAGACTCCTGAGGTGGAAACATGTATCGGATACTTATTAGACTTTACCCATTATTCATCCTCTTGTCCCCGTCGGGGGCCTCTTTTCCTAGATTTAGTCCATTTTTGGACCAATAAATCCACCTCGAATCACCACCACCTTCTTCGGGCTATGCACTACTGTAGTTAAATTTTTTTATACATACCTTTTTCGTTAACAAGCACTGTTATTGCGGAGAGCAGACGACAAAGGGTTCAATTGAGCTTGTCGCTAAACTTAATAAAAACATTGCAGTAAGGTACCCGACGACTAATCTAAAGTTTTGTGAATCTTTTTTCCCCCTGCAAACTGTGACGGTTGTTTGCAGTAGAATTATCAACCGCTACCCCGTAGATAGGTATACCTTAAGTTTAAGTATAGGTACTCCCAAGTGTTCCTGGATTTAGGTACTGTAGGCGCTCAGCGCTCGTTGCGAACAGGTACCTACCGAGCTACTTTACCCACCTGCCTACCTAAGGCATGTGTGTGCATACTCTACCTATCAGAGAATCTAAGATGTCTTCGTCTAGCAGTAATGAGCTATGATTTCATACATGTACCTCTTTTCTTGTACTGTGCGGCATTGAAGTCGTCCGACGTCAGAGACTTCCAGATGACAGAGAACACTATCACCCATAGGCTATTCGCATCATAGCGTAGCGGCATCAGCAAGAAAAAAGATCCCAAAGAATGTTCCCCGTCTCTACCAAATTAGCTCGAGATCCATCGGTGATGTCAGTGCACAAGGGAGAGGGAATCAGCAAGGCACAACAAGCATCCCACACAGGCGACTGCAGAATTGCAGAAATCTGTCACGCCCTGACCAGGCCCAAGAGACTCGAAGAAGCGTGCTACAGAATCTCTACGTAGGTAATTCTAAGAAGCGGTCAATTCTGCTAGACTGGCCAGTTTCAGAATGTCGGTAACTACTACTATGTAATAATAATAATAGAGTTTTCCGTCCAGTGAAGCTAATGTTCTTCCAAACCTGGGACGTCGACGGGAGCTACAGGGAGCTACAGGGAGCTACAGGGAGCTACAGAGGTAGCCACTGGGTAGGTTCCAGGGTCGACCAATAGCATGGCCTAGCCCTTCCAGTCCCGAACCCGTTTCTGGATCGCGGCAACAGAATTTTCGTCTCTTAAAGCCCCGTCCCCGTCAACTATAGACGACTTTTCGGTGGCTTCCGCTTCCTATTATCTAGGGCCTGCTAAGAAAGTCAAATCAAGACTCTCAACCGCGGGAGTACTTTAAAAGCAAACAGCAAGCTTTATAGCCGTTTTCGTTTTCTTTGCCAACCCGTCTCGTACGTTGACGTTACGGCTGTCGTGTGTGCAACGGGTGGCTAGGGTCGACATGTGTGCCCTTGATCAGACCGGCGCCAAGCCAACAAGTATGTTGCTGGCTGCACATGTTACATATCCGCCGGTGAACTGTCCACCGCATCGTCTAGTGCGGCAGACGAGGCAGGTTATATATATACAGATATTATCGATGCTACTAGCACAGACATATCGTTTAAGAGGCTCGTATTGAGGGTGGAGCAAATAGTATCAAATGGTGGAAAGAGAATGCTGCCACGAGCTTTGTACTGCAAGATGTCGTGACTCGAACCCGTCGCGAATATCGGCTTCCTAGCCGTATCATTCGAGGGCCTTCCAAACCCAGGTTGTGGCGCATTCTCCATCGCCATAAACGACCGCGTACGTAGGGCAAAAGCTTCAAGTCTAAACTCAAGAACGGAAAATGATAGACATGCTGTGCATTGATAACCGCCGTGGGGCAACCTAACCTATGTTCTTAGGTACCTACCCAGCTGCCGCGACGTCACTGGTCACCGCAACTCACTCACTCACAATCAATGAAGTTGAAGTTGAGATTTCGGGTCAACCGAGCCTGTCTCTCTTCCATCGAGACTAGACTACTACGAAGAATGTGTGTATACATAACTGGCAAGTCAGTAGTCGGCGATAGATGTTCGGTTTTCATTGGAATCTGGAATCTGTAACTACTGCATACTGCGGAGGGGTAGTGACACCGGAGCGTGCCAGTTGAGTCTTTTGAGACTGACACGTAGAACGTTGTGTGCTCGACCCACGCATCTCCCCCTGCGGCCGTATGCGAGAAAACGGTTCCTGGCAAGCTTAATGGATGATCGGCCCCAAACATGCATTCGATAAGATCCTGTTTGGTCTATTCGCACATATTACTGCAACTATGAGGAATAAGTCTGACAAGGCAGTTTTGTTTGCTCTTCTCTGTAGAAGAGTGTATCTTACGCGATTGGATACTCGGCTTCGATGAGATTCTGTTCGTCCTTTTAATCGGAGCCGTTCTTGAAAGGCTCGTGATAATGCCTGTCTGTGAGGAGTCCGACTAACTTCAAAGGCTCAAGACCAACGACTCGCTTCTAAGTTATCACACATCGGCACTCTCTCCTATTGGATCCAGACTTGATGACGGACTTGGCGATCCTAAAATGGGTAGTTGGTGTATAAGGTGTGGTTCCATACTACAATATGTACCGCTACCAGTAGTCAAATTGCCTCATTGATAGATTGCGACTATGTACAGATTTGATGAAAGGTTGATTGGTGCACAACGATCGTATCCATGGATGACCGTCGAATGAGATATCAAGCTACGATAAATGGAAAGGAATGGGCTTCTTGGTCGTGGCAGCTATGGCCTGTGAGGAAAGCTGAATAAGACGTGTTAACATGGGGACTGGTGGCGTTAAAGGCTGCTGTTGAGCGTTTCAAGTGAGAGCTGTCTCCGAGGAATCCTGGACCAATTATACCCAGAACCGTGAGAATGTTTCAAAAGCATCCAGACAAGGAGCCTATCACGAAGTCATAGCATGATTTATATAGGGACTGGCTTCGAGATCTGGGCTGGCCCTAACGACGATGGCCCAGAACCACTTAGTCCAGCATCCAAGCCAAGCACCAAGCTTGTGGGAGATCCTGGGTTGAAGGATCGGGGAAGGTGTTCGCGAGCGATATATGTACTGTAGATGATGATATTGCCACGCGGAGTTCCTATCCCTATAAGGTAGCATCAACGGGCCGGAGTCTGCCTGGGCATTGATGACCTAGCCATTGCAGGCTCTCCGTGGGCATACTATGTGTCTTATGACTGACCCGGTGCCGGCATTGGCCGCGTAACAGGATGCTAATTTTGGGAGCTCGTGACACACAGGACTAATAATAACGGTCATAGAAACTGCGACAATACATCGCGCTGGCGACACAATCAAGAAAAAATTGAAGCTAGGCGCTTGAATTGGGTACCTTGTAAACAACTTAGGTTATGTGAAGGGAAAGGGTTGTACATACATTGATTAGGTAATCTATACATAGGTCAGATAATTCCAGTACGATATTATAGTCAGTGCGCCTTAAGACTAACACTAAATATAGTTAGCTAGCCTCCACTTTCAACACTTACGGCGTGCATACGCCAGACTCTCATTGTTTACTCAGCTCGCATAGCAACCACACTGCCCAGGTCCATCAAAACATCTCCAAGATCTTTACTCAACCCAACTTGCCAGTGTAGTTTAATGCTTTCAAGACTTTCGAACATCTGATACGTATCTTGTCAATTGCCCCAAAACTCGACGTCCTAACTGGAACGCGCCAGAGATCTTTCGAAGAATAACGAAAACTAACAGACTAGCCATCGCAACTCGCAATCATGATGTCCTATAATCCGCGAATGTCGATAGTACCGGCAGCGCAAACCCAATCGCGATCGCGTAAGAAGGAGGAAGAGGCAGACGCCTTCATGCGGCTACCGGACAAGGAGATCGTTGGGTGCATAACAGACATCGGGATCCCGTTCACCGTTGCCGATCTACAGAAGCCGAATCCGCTGCAGGTGCAGATGATCTTCGAGTGGTTCGCCGAGCTGCTGCTCAACGCGACGCGCGAGACGGTCGAGCCCGCCATGCGCGCCGCCGCCGAGGACGTATACGGCGAGTTCGCCGACATCGTGCCCCCTGACACCCGCAACCTGTTGGGCTTCTACGTGTCGCTGCGTAAGCTGCTAGTCGAGTGTGGCATCACCGACTTCAGCTTCACGGACCTGTATAAGCCGACGCACCCGCGCCTCGTCAAGATCTTCAGCTACCTGATCAACTTCGTGCGCTTCCGCGAGAGCCAGACCAACGTCATCGACGAGCATTTCAACAAGGCGGAACAGACGAAGGCGCGCATCGAGACCCTGTACGGCGAGAACCAGGACATGGAGGGCCGACTAGACGAGATGCAGCACAATCGGAGGCTAATGGAGGCGCAGGCGCGCGAGAAGACGGAGCGTAACGAGGAGCTGAAGAAGACCTTGCTGGACTTGCGACGAAACCAGGAGAAGGTTGCCGTGCGCCTGGAAGAAGCCAAGGCAAAGAAAGGGGAACTGGCGCAACGACTAGAGCAGAAGACGACGGAAAAGATGATGCTCAAGCAGGAAAGCGCAAAGCTACGACCGTATACGCTGCAGAGCCCACAGGCATTGCAGACAAGCTTAACGGATCTGAACAACACTCTGAACGGGCACAAAGCACACATCGACTCCCTCGACCGACGCGCAAGGGCATTGCAGACCTCGGCGGATTCTTTCGGAGTCGTAACGACAGATGTCGCGTCGTGCATCAAGCTTCTAGACGAGATCGCGGTAGAACTGAGCAAAGAGGAAGATGAGAACGCCAGAAACGCGAAGCAGCGAGACGCGTTGTCGGAACGGGGCAACAACGTCAGAGAAGTGGAGCGAACCGAAGCGCTTCTACAGCGACAGCTGAGCAAGTGGAACGAACGCACAGAGAAGCTCCGCGACCAAAGCCGAGAGAAGGCCCAGGAAGCGAAGGAGAAGATGGAAGAGCTGCGAGCGTTGCACAAGAAACTCACAGAGGAGCGAGCGGCCAAGGGGACAGAGATCGAGAGACGCAGGGTTCGGATTGAACAGACCGAGAAGAAGGTTTGTTTTCCTGTCGAGTCCCCGGCCGTGAACGACATGCTAACTATACATAAGATGCTGGATCTGAAGGAGAACATCGAGAACGAAGTCCACAGCGCGTACGACGAGTACCTGAAGATGGAGTCGCATATCAAACTGTATATTACAGAAATGGAGCAAGCTGTTTGATAATCGCTCCTAGTCTGCTCTTCTAAACACGTCACGAGGTCATGCAAGGATACCACGGTGGGCAATTGGTGTCAAGGACTGGTCAGAACCCGGATAAAGTGCTTAGGGTAACTTGTCTTCCAGTGTAGTTTGGATCTCAATGTCAAAAGAGCATCATGATATTCATCAAGTTCGTCATGGCTATTCATCTTCGTCAAGGCCTGTGTCCCACTGTCCACGCTGAAAGCGAAACCACCGCTTCATCACCCTCCCCACCTCGACAATCCGGCCAGACCATCCGCCCGCTTCCGAGTCAAGACCCTGTCTCCGGGTACCGCCGCTCAAGTAAGGGGCCGTTTCCTTCAGCAGATCCTCGAATGTACGTCCAGGGCCATCACTCTTGCGAGGTTCGACAACGACTGTCTGCCAAGCCAGGCGATCGCCCAGCTCCACCAGGGCAGACGCCGAATTACTGAGACCCTGTGCGCTCCATTCACTAGTGTCGCGGTGTATCTCGAGGAACCCGTATAAGATGATGTGTAGGCGTTGCCTTGAGGTGCTGAAACCCGGCGGCGGAGCAGGAACCTTGGAATCATCGGGGGTGAAGACTGCCAGGTACGCGCGGAGATGCGTGACGGTGGGGATGTAGACCACGCGTATGTGTCTGGATGTGGCTATTTGGTAGAGGGGCGAAGACAGAAGCTGGTGTTTGAGTTGCTCCTGGTTCGCATCCGGCGGGATGGACGAGGGTGATGATTCCAGTCCCTGCTCGCCGGGGCTGGCCGCAGGAATGGCCTGGCGACGTATATCGTCGGCAAGACATGCAAGGAAGTCTGACCGAGAAGAGCATACGATAAGAGTAGTGGGATACGCGTGGTGATTTAAGATATAGGTGAGAAGCTCAGATGGCAACGCAGGTGATAGAAATAAGGGTGTGAGAGACATGACAGAGCAGAGAGGGAGGTCCTTCAGAAATTCAATATTGTGACTTCACAATAACTATCATCAGAGCTAATACACGGGCATGTGATGATGATAGGAAAGGCTTACGTTGATTACTACCTCATTTTATAAACTTGGAACATACATGGACTCTACTTATGTAACCAACTAAGTTAAGGAGGGATGGAGTGGAAGGTTAAGGATTACATAATGACTGGTGCAGATGAGCTAACCCGGCTGCCCGAGCCATCGGCTCCACACCTTGAAGATCAAGGTACCTAGGTTAGGTTAGTATGTACGGCGCCACGGCGGATGGCTGCAGCTGCCCCGCCAAATCAACCTTACATGTATTAACTCGCCCTCTTATACAACTTACAGAACCAGCGACGTCACATATCGTATATATATAACCTATTTACCTACTTCTTATCCAGCCAGCCCGCGACCAACGACAGCAGCCTACGAGCTTGCTGCGCGTCGCCATGGAGTCCATATCTCGAATATCTAATTTGCTCGAGAGTGGTAAGACTCTCTTTTTTGTAGCGTACTTCCTTCACTAACTGACTTATAGCTCGGGAACTTACTCTCGACGCCGCCCAAGCTGCCCGGAGTTCTCGCAGCACTATACGGTCTCTCCCTATTGCGCAACTGAAGAAGCTCCTAGACAGCCGAAATGACCGCGAAGTGCTCGATGGACTTCGCCGCGTCATCTCCGTACGCAGTCCCGGCAAAGCCTGCCTTGTAGACCGCCTCGTGTGCGCCGGCTGATCCTTTCTGCTTGACCAGATGATGTACCGCCAACAACGAACCCTACCTTTCTTCTCCTCCGTCGTCAAGAATGTCGCATCGCCGAACCTCGAAATCAAGAAACTCGTATACATATATCTTATCCATCACGCAGAGCAGGAGCCCGACTTAGCCCTGCTCTCCATCAACACGATACAAAAGTCGCTGTCGGATTCGAATCCGCAGGTACGAGCACTTGCTCTACGGACCATGTCAGGAATACGGGTGCCGGTAATAAGCCAGATCGTGTCGTTGGCCATCAAGAAGGGAGCCGGCGATATGTCCCCCCAGGTGCGGAAAGCAGCCGCTCTCGCCATACCGAAGTGTTATCGTTTGGAACCCACTACTCTGCCGCAGCTACTGGAATACCTGGCCACTCTCTTGGGCGACAAGCAGTACTTTGTCGCAGGTGCAGCGGTCAGCGCGTTCATGGAAATATGCCCCGATCGGTTAGATTTGATCCATAAGCATTACAGGAGTCTCGTAAAGAAGATCGTGGATATGGACGAATGGAGCCAGCTCGCGGTGCTGAGGATGATGACGATATATGCACGTAAATGCTTCCCGAGGCGGACGAGAAGTGTCAAGGTGAAAGACAAATCGGCCGAGCTTCAAGACTTCTACGGAGAGGGGATATCGGAATCTGTGGTAGAAGGAGAACAAATGGTCGTTCTTGACCCGGATCTCGTTCTGCTCCTCAATGGGATCAAGCCACTTCTCCAGAGCAGAAACTCGGGCGTGGTCGTTGCTGTGGCCCGCTGCTATGCCGACATTGGCACGCCAGAGTATACGAAGGCCGCTGTCGGTCCATTGATTGCTCTGATGCGAGGCGCTCAAGATATCGAACAGGTCGCCCTTTACAATATTGTATCTGTCTGTTTGGTCCATCCCGCATCATTTGTCAAATACGCATCTCACTTCCTTGTTCGTGCAACAGACACAGCTCCGGTATGGGAACTGAAGCTCGAAGTACTCACACTCATCTTCCCCCATAGTCCTCCTCACACCAAGAGTCTCATCCTCAATGAGCTTGAGCACTTTTCGCGTGGCACGAATAAGTCACTCGTCCGCGAAGCAGTTCGTGCTATCGGTCGCTGTGCGCAAGCCGATCCGGGGACCGCACATCGATGCATGCGACTATTGTTGGGACAGATAACAAGTCTCGACGGTACACTTGCTGCCGAGTCCCTGACTGTGATACGGCATCTCATCCAGCAAGATCCCCAAGCGCATGTGGGGACCGTCGTTCGTCTAGCCAAGAATCTCGACTCCGCGACGGATCCGCACGCACGCGCGACCATCATCTGGCTCGTGGGCGAGTTCGCAGGCCTGAATGCCGAGGACAACATCGCGACCGATGTGCTCCGCATCCTCCTCAGGGAATTCGCGGACGAGTCCGAGGTCGCCAAGCGACAGATCGTTCTTCTAGCAGCCAAAGTCTACCTGCATCATCTCAACAAACAAAGCGAAGAAACGCAAGATCCGGAAGAAAGTCGGGAACAACTAACTAACCCCGACGATCACCCCATGGCCCGTCTATGGAACTATGTTCTCTTGCTCGTCCGCTACGACACGTCCTACGACCTGCGCGACCGAACGCGCCTATACAAGGCTTTGCTGGGCGTTCCCCAGCTCGCCACGCTTATGCTGCTTGCACCTAAGCCCGCGCCCCAAGCACCCAGTCCGTCCGAAACTAGGAAGGGATTCATGCTGGGGTCATCGGCGCTCGTGCTCGCGGGCGGCGGAGGCGTCCACGGCCTACGCGGATACGAACCCCTGCCGGACTGGGTCGAGGAAGGCAAGGAGCCCGACCCGGAACTCCGGGCGCAGGCCGGAACCAAGAACGAGTACGGCGAAGAGAAGAGACTCGTCCCCGCGTCGGAGATGCTGGGCGACGCCCCGAAGACGACGGCGGGCAGGAGCAATGGACTGGCGGCGAACGTCGGCGCCAAGACCTTGGACGACTGGCTTGCCTCGTCGGAAGAGGAAGAGGAAGAAGACGAGGAGGAGGAGCAGGAAGAGGAGGATGAGGAGGATGAAGAAGAAAGCGAGGAAGAGGAATCGGAGGAAGAATATGAAGACGCAGAAGAAGAGTCCGACGACGAGAAAGCTGAGCTTGAAACATTCTTGGGAAGATGACATGGCGGGCTAGATTCGGTTTTTTTGCATAGGACAACAGGCGAAACATGGACGG
This sequence comes from Xylariaceae sp. FL0662B, assembly GCA_022376535.1. NCBI lineage: Eukaryota > Fungi > Ascomycota > Sordariomycetes > Xylariales > Xylariaceae > Xylariaceae sp. FL0662B. The sequence continues at coordinate 27,332 of JAJJKD010000007.1, forward strand.
TGCCTCTCGAATCGACTAGAGCTGCAAGGCCTTGCGCGAGGTAATTCAATAAAGAAACAAAACATTCTAATCCTACACTATGCGCGCTCTCGAGCCCGCGATTACTTGACGTGCCTCTTACGCTTACCGATGGACAATACGCTCAAAAAGAACATATATGGAATACCTTCTAACGGGTCAAGAGACAGAATTGTGCCATATAAAATCTCTAAGTACATAACAAGCCGGAAGTCGAAGCTACCACAGGAACTATCAAGTCCGTATATATATCCACTGCCAGAATCAGCCAAGTGTATATATATAACGACCTCATACGGATCAGTACAACCCAAAATCTAAAAGTCTATCTATATACGTAATCTAAACCCGCTCTTATTCTACGCAAATACAGATGTATGCACCATATTCCACGCCGGATTACCAAACCCTGTCGAAACCCAGAAGAACACCGGCCCGAAAGCAGAATTACCTAGTTATCGACCGCATTATTCAGAGACAGACCAGGTCGCGTCATACACCCAAGGGCTCCACGGCCTTGCCCTCGTCGCCCGACGACGCAACGGGCTCCTCGGTCCTCTTCTCGTGAACGCCCGCCGCTGTTTCCGTATCCGTCTTCGTCTTCGTCCGCCGGAACCGCTGCGCCTCGCGCTCGGCCATGGCTGGGAACAGGAAACCGGGCGGGAAGGCCGTTAGGAGAACTACGGGGATCAGGATCATGCTGTTGAGTTGGATCGGTTGGTTAGTTACTCAGGATCGCGACGATGTGAGGGCATCGTCTGTGTTCTTCCTCTGTGTGTATATGTGGAGGTAGAGTAGGTATGCTTTGGGGGGGAGGGAAAAGAGAGAGAGAAAGGGAGGAACTCACAAGCCCTCGAGCACGATGAATGACGGCTCGTCTTGCATGATGGGGTTTCCCCAACCGCCTGCCATCTCGGCGATCCTGCGCGCAAAATGGTTAGTTAGCACATGCACGCCTAAGTTTGTTGCTTGCCTTTTCTTTCCTCTTTCCTTTCGTCATACACACACGAAGGCGTTGAGAGGGGACACGGATGAAAGGGAATGAGCCACTCACCGATAAATACACCGGATGAGAATACCCGCATAAGCACCCGCAACCGCGCAGCCAAACGCGCGAAACCTGCGATCGAACCAGAGCGCGCGCGCATCATCACCCACCTGTCCCCGGGCGACCGCGCGCGCGGCGCGGACGAGGTAATCGCCGGAGACGAGGCCGAAGAAGGCGAGAACGGCGCACTGGAGGGCGATGCCGGCGATGATGACGCGGTCGCCGACTAGCAAGAGGTGCGGGTCGTCGGCGCCGGCCGAGGCCGCGAGCCCCCCGCCGATCGCCTGCAGCACCAGGCACGAGACGTCGGCGGGCACGAACACGAGCGGGTACAGGCGCGGCGGGACGCGCGACACCGCCGGGGCCACCGACGATGCCGCGTGTTTCAGCGTCAGGTACACGGCGATGCAGAGGAGCGTCGGCGCCAGGATGATCGCGCAGATTTGCGTTTGGAAGGCGGACGAGTTCCACGGGTTCGTGTGCAGCTGCACGCGCGCTACGTAGCCTGGTTGGTGGTGTTAGCTGGGTGGACGTCGTCTTCGTCGTTGTTGTTAGTAGTGCGCTGGAGAGGTTGGCGCATGGGGATGTAGGTATGTAAGTGAAAGATATATATATATTCAAAACAAGGCCGTCCATTCCATGGCGTTAGGTAATTAGTTACGCACCTACGAACTCGAGGATACACCCGGCCGTCAACGCCGCCGAATATCCCCAGGTCTTCTTCCATACGCCGGTTACGACGAGGCCGATTAAGCAGGCGCCGAAGCCGGCGGCGAGGAATGCATTGACGCCGAGGTTGGGATAGTAGCCCAAGACAGTCGCTTCGACCGGGCAGAAGGCGCTGACTTCTGCACAGCGCCTCGACATGTTGTCGACCTTTTCGTAATCCTTTCTTGCCTCACTCTACCAGCCCTTTCTCGTGGATTTTCTCGTGGATTATATCGGATTTGAGAATAAGTTTCCGAAAGATCCGCTAGGTACTCCAAGATCTTGACACAAAGAATGTATATACAAGGTATATACGAGAAAGTATCGAGAGAGAAAGACAAGAGAGAAGATAAAGGAAGGCTAAAAGAGCATAGTATAAGAAAAAAAAAAAAAAAATCCAGCCCGTCCCAGACCGGCCATGCGGTCAGCAACGCGAGCAGGATCGATTATATTATATCTTTCAATCAAGCTCGTCATGGTATCATTGGCCCATGGATCTCGGGTAGCCCAGATGATCCCGGCCGGTACTACCGACGAGAAGGTTACCTGATAGGGTAAAAGGGTCGCTTAACAACACGCCTGACTTACTCAGACTGGAACAGGGCGCTGCCCGGCAAGGCAGCCAGTAGTACCTATTGGAAGGGCTAAAAGGAATGTTTCGTTTCTCGTATCTTATATAAGTTGGCCGTTCTAGAACCAGTGTCCGCCCAGCCAGCAACCACCAGAACATCTTGGCCTATCTATCACTTGAAACGGCAGATTCAAAATAAACCTTTGTCCAGCGTTTTCTACCTTCGCAATTACACATCTATACGATCACCAGCATCGTTATTGTCAGACTTGGTAGACAATCACGAACGACGTCGAATGTAATACATAAATCGATAGGTTGAAAGATGTAACATAGAAAAGTGGATTATCGGAGTTGGCGTTCAGGTAGCCTCGACGGAACAGGTCCTATCCGGACACGCTATTACGCCAACTTGCTTACCTCTTCCATCCTGCTTCCACGATTATTAGGCTTAGAAATATATATCTATTTTGCCTTAAGACGTCAAAGACGTAGATCTACATCGTACCTACATATGACAGTCGAGATTTCGGAATTACACAGCACCATCATGCTCCCGTCCTAGTCTCTTCCCCATACGAGTTCAAGCTCGACACTATTCTTTCTTCTTATCTACTATATCATTCCTTGCCACCAAGGAACCTATAGATAACAGAGAAGTCTCTGCCCTTACAGTTTTCGACTTGCTCCGCGTCCTCGTAGACCTCTCTTGCGCGACCGCCGAGCTCCAACCTTGCGCCGGCTTCGTTGGCGGCGACGATAGCAAGCTTCAGATCTTTCTTCATCAAGCCGATGCCAAACCCGCCGGCGTAGTCACGGTTGCACGGCGCCGTCTCGACAACCCCTTTCACGGGGTTGTTGACTTCGCTCGGCCAACACCTGCCGGTGCTCACGTTGATGACGTTCGCCAACGTCTTCGGGTCGAGGCCCCATCTGATGCCGAGGTTCATCGCCTCGGCCGTGGCGATGTTGTTGATGGCGAGCAGGTAGTTATTGGCCAGCTTCGCACTGAGGCCGGTTCCCTGGACGCCGCAGTGTAACACTCGCTTGCCCATCCGCAGTAGGACGGACTCCAGCTTAGGGACCAGACTATCGGGCGCACCTAACATGAACGTCAGCGTGCCGGCGGTTGCGCCCACCACGCCGCCGGACATGGGCGCGTCGACGAATTGGCCCTGGCCAGCATCTAGAACCAGCTTGGCGACCTCTCGAGAAGACGAGGGATCGATGGTGGAGCAATCGATATATACCCTTTCCTTCTTCGTTAGACCCGACTTCAGAATGTCTGCGTACACGCTTTTCACGTGTGGCGGCTCCGGTAACACCGTTATCACGGTGTCCTGTAGGGCTTCAAGTCAACGAGAGGGCCCTTAGTATGATTGTTAAGTAATAAAAAAAATGAATCGAGTATGCTTTCTTCAGAGGATTGGCTTTAAAATAGAAAATGTAGTCACGGGAAGACCGGCAAAAAAGCCGGCCCCAACTTAGATCATAGATAGAACATATTCATCACGGAAAGCAAAGCCGGGCGGGTATATAGATGATATTGGCAACATACCGCATCCTGAGCAGCGTCTTGCGCGTCCCGAGCGAGCTCAGCAACGGCACCACCGCCAGCGCTAAATATCCGCATCTCCTCGGCGAGGCGTCGCATCGCATCGTGATTCACGTCGAATAATCGGATAGAATCGCTCGGTGAGAGCTTCGACTGTAGATTTTTCGCCATTTGGAAGCCCTGCAATTTATTCGATTGATTAGTCCTGTCTGATCACACAAGCAAGCATGCAAGCACGCCTTGAGTTAGCTGCTGCGGAGCTGGGGAAGACATACCATCTGGCCCAGGCCAATGAAGCCATACTTTTCCAACCGTCTCGGCGTCGTCGAGAATGCCCGCCTCTGCCGGGAACGACACGCAGCCCGCGAAACCAACAGTGCCCTCCTCATACCGAGCAATACTACTGATGATGCTGCGCTACTTCCAAAAAAAAAACCATATACCAACACGTCACATAGCGTTCTAGCGGTGTCGCTACGCTGCATACATACACGAGGGAGAGACCCGAAAGTCAATTGAACAATACATACCTTTCCCTTCGGGTATGTCTTGGGAGACCGCGGGGTACCTACCGGGGATCCGAGGAGCGCAAGAAAAAGACCGATCATTGCCGATCCATACATATAAGTCCTGGGCACTCCGCTGCTGCTCAATCGCTAACAATTGGGACTAATCCCCGCAAAGGGGACTTCGGGGGGGGCCAGCATTGAAAGCAGCGGACTCTTTCATTGTGGGTATATTCGACTAGCATGAAGAAACGCTGTTAGGTTCGAACATATATATGCACCTCTTCGGTCCTTGGAAGGGGATGAACCTTTTTCTTGACGAATTGGTCAGGTTAGGTAGGAGAAGCAATTTAAGAAGGGAAAAAAAAATTGGCAGAATTTTTCTCACATTCATTTCCAGGGGTGTGACATTGGGAGCTTGGGCCAACACCAGCTAGGTTAGGGGTACATAAATCCATGCAACGGTATGCTTGAAACTACACATAATGCCATTGTCAATATTCGTGAACTGGCTTACATTCTCTAGCATGTCGGACTTGAATAAATCTAGGATAGCTCGAGGAACGCAATTCACGTGGTTCTGGGATACCCAAGTCTTCATCGTCATGACAATACCTTCAAAGTTCTATGAGGTAGCAAGTAAAGTTATGAAGTGCTTAACTTTCCGTCAACGCATGCTTATAGTCGGGGTTTCAAGGTCACAAAGTCGCTACTCGAGTAAACGAGTGAAATTTTCGTTTTCATTTATGAACCTCATGGAACCTCTAATGTAGTGCGAGCACCTCAAATGGCGCCGGTGACCACCAAGGACATCTCATATACCTGAAGAAATCCGAATCAAAACAGCTGGCCAATCAACTGTTGGGGTATGTGCAATAAAACAGACGGGCAGCTGGGTAGCCTCGGAAAAATCCAAACCGGGGAGACTGCGCCAGTTCACGGTAATCGTTGGGACTACGGGAATGAAGTAGCCCCAAGTTTGGGTGAGCGATCGAAAGACGGAGAAAAGGGGGGAAAGGGCGAGTGGTGCCGATCTAGAATACGCCCATAACGTACGGGATTAGAGCACTAAGCATAAAGGTTAGTTATATGTGTGAATAGCCCATATGGGTTTGATCGACTTACCCAACCGCAAGAGTCGCACTGAGACCGACCAATGCCCGGTTTCTGACGCGCTCCTTTCTTAACTGGACTTCCGTCTTGACCTTCTTCGTTCTACGTTCGTCTGGTGTCTCACCCTCTTTCTCATTCCCTTCCTCCTCATCGACGGCAATCTCGTCAGCTTTTCGCTTGCCCTTCTTACTCGACCCAGACGCGGCGCTCTCCGCGGCCGCCGTCTTGACCATCTCCTTCGCCTCTTCAATCATTCGCGTCGCTTCTTCAGCACTAGGTTGCCCGCTAACAGGGAGTTCAAGCTCAACAGCGGTTCGTGTGGAGTCAACACCACCTTGGAACTCAACTTCCTGGCCAACCTTGATTTGCACCTTAGGCTCCTCCTCGGTAGGCGCGAAGACAATTGCCGGTTCCTTCTCGACAGTCTTGATCGACACCTCGTCGGTTCCAGCTAAAGATGCATTTTCCTCAGTTTTGGTGCCGTTTATAATAGGCTCAGCATCTTCCTTCACGGGCGCAGCTTCACTACTAATACTAGGCGCTGCAGAGGATTGCGCCGTCGATGCTTTGGTAGATCGTTTCCGCGGAGATGCGATGGATCGCTTCTTAGAAGGGCTAGCCGAACGGCGACCGCGCGTGCTTCGAGGAAGCGAAGACGGAGTCGGCGGTGCAAGAGTGGGATGCACCGGTAGAGACGCCTCAAATCTCGGCGGCGCGGAAATCCTCTTGGGAGGACTATCTGGCGCGTTCGTGACGGATATGTCGGCCGGGTCAAGAAGGGCACAAATCCAAGGCGTGATCCGGTACTCCTCGGCAAGGCTTAGGGCCTGCTCGGGGGGAATCCAAACGTTTCCGGCCGTCTCTTCAGGACTTGTTGTGGGCAGCGACTTGATAAACCTGCGCTCTGCCTCCTCTTCCACGGCTTCGGCGTAGGGGAAAGTCGCCTTGAACATGCCTGTAGCAGAAACGTAGCCGTCCTGGCTGCGGCGCATGAGGAAGTATGAATTCGGCGAAGACTTGAAGATACCCGAGGAGATGCCCTTCGGGAGAGGCGCTCTCAAGTGCGCGTAATCGAAGACACCCAGGCTCGAAGGGTCGATATCCCCAGCAGCGCCGGCCGCAACCATTTTCGCGGTCAATTGGGTCTGGCCCAATCGTCGGCGCGCAACTAGCTCATGGTCTATAGAAAACAATCAGCAACCATACCAACGGGAAAAAGAAACAGGCTTTCCGTACATGGAGGAGTCTCCTCGGTCATGAGGGGATTGTGCTTGCTAGGGAGGTGTCTGGTAGCAGCCATCTTGATTGAACGCGACTAAATTATTAAAGTTTTTTGCTGACGTGCCAGGTTTAATGCCAGTTTCGAGCGACAGGAAATGAGACGAAGATGCAATATAAAAAGATTAAAAGTTTAAGAGAGTATGGAGGCTGGTCTCGCTAGGTTACTTGGTTAGCAGCTTGTCATCGGGAGTGAGCGAGGTCGCGAATAGAACGAAGGGTCGCCTTAGGAGCGCGAGGACGAGCTCGCGAATAGGCGGGTCGCCAGAACGGATCTCTCACTCACGTTAACGGAACTGATGAGGTTTACCCAGGATGGAAAAGGAAAAGGGCGATTAAAGCAAGGATGTAAAGCACACCCAAGACGGGAAACGTCGGGCGCAAATTGGAAATTGATTCAGAAAACAGAAATTCGTCACCGAATCAGCACAATGCAAGTGATACCGATTGATGGATAAGATAGATGCCTGTGATACCCGGCGCAGAATGACCCTTTTTCGCTCGAGATCGGAGGTGGATGTCAGAGAAAAGGGTGGGTGTGAAAGAGAAGGGGGACTTCAGGAAGCTTTTGGGGGTGTTCGAGTGCAGTTCGCGCTGTCCTGCGGGCCTGCCGCCTCTTCATCCAGCAGCAGTCGCGAAAGTGGATTGCCAATTCAACTCGCCCTGGGTGGTACCCCGGGACCCAATTTTGCGACGTGTCCATCCAATAAAATGACGATGAAGGGCAGGGGTATGCAAACTCCTTCTTGTGAACAACAGCACTGACAGGCCCTCTTGAGGAATGAAGCTCAGACCAAGTAACGCCTTTTCAGGAATCATCATTTCCACGCCTAACCTGCCTGGGACTCTTCTCTCACCTCCACTAGACCAGATGGGGATTACCGTGTGTTGTACAGTATATGTATTGAGCCTATTTTCATACATGTACATACCAATACTAGGTATATATACTTACCTTGTGAGTTGAAGCAATAAGCCCTGTCACGTCACCGTCAAAAAGATTATTCTATTCATTATATGTAGCCTTTACCAGAGATTTCTTAATTGACTCCCGACGACAGAGCCGCAAGGACGCTTGACAAGGATATAAAGGCTTGTCGATACAATTTTCCTTGATATATATGATGATATGTCAACAACTTTTTTTTTCTTCCTTTTTCTTTTCGTTCCTCTTAGTGCTATTTATTACCTTACTGCTGCCTACAGCTTAGAGGACTGCCACGAGTTGTTGTACCTAACTAAGCCCAATGAATGTCACTACAAAAGAATGATTCATTGGTTCTCGTTCATCAAGCCAAACACCAAAAACAGTTTACATGGTTTGTACCACATGCATAAGTATGCAAGTATGTAAGTCTGTAATGAGCGAATCGCCATGCTCCATATGTATAATATCGCCCTGGCCCTTCATAGAGGATGATGTTAAGTAGAGAGGCAAGAGGATAGACTAGCCACGTGGGATTCCAGCTTGCAAATATCCACAATATGAAACGGCTGCAAGGTTCTAATCAAGGACAAAGTCACGTACTTTGAGTATTATCATATTCTACCTACCTGCCTACATCAGTACCCAGACAGTGGTCATGTAAGTACCTATTCTCTAAAATTTCAATGTTGTATGTAAAGTCAAAAGTTATCGAATAGAGATCAGCTCCATTCATAACGGCAAAGGCTAAAATTAAAATGCCTCGAAGGAGAAATAAGATTCTACGTCTCTCTGGCGCGACCAGCCGGTGTCTCATCTGCGTGCTTGAACCAGCGGCTTGCCCTTGCATGGCCAGCAACATCATGGATGTTTCTATTCAATGCATGTATGTACGGATATGATGCAGGATCTTATGTAGGTACTACATGTACCTGTATCAAATGTGTGTACTTAAGTAGGTATGTACACATTTAGACAAAGGCGGACAACAAGCAGAGGCTAGAAGCCGATCAGACACAGGAGACTCCCCAAGAAACCCCCCTTCTAGCCCCTCAAAGCACGGCCTCTTATAAGCGTTGTCCTACCTATCAACCCCACATCACAAAGAGCCACAGAGTGCTGCTGTGACGTCCTATCATTCATTATTAAAGGTTAGGTAGGGACTCCGTCGACCATCGACAGATTGGGGTACAAATATCGCTGCCAAAAAAAAACATCACCGCCAGTCTGCCCCTCTATTGACATTTTTCAACCTTTCCTTAACGACGACCGCGTCTCTGCTACTTAGGTCTGCTTTCTACACATACTTGAACTTCAGCTCTCACACATCCACCTACTCCATTGTTCTCACCGATAGTTAATTCCTGTGAACATGGCCTCCCACGACGACAATGACCACCTGCCCGAAGAGACGCAGGGCTACAAGCTCTCTCAGCCCAAGCAGAGTTTGGCTGAATATCAAAACATGGGTGCGTAAAGCGACTTTTCCTTCAGCTACATATATATATATATATATTTCACTCCAGTTTCATAATATGCAATGACTTTCTACACCATCTTACTGGCTGGCCTTCACCGATCTTCATGTACACGCCCAATAGACGGATATAAGTGTGAGGCTTTCAGGTGCCGTCGAAATGAAGCATGTCAGTTCTTCATGCTTGCTGTCGCCGAGGGAGGATATTAGAAACTATGGTGAACACAACTGGGAAACATGTCCCTATTGAAGTTTATGGAACCTCCATTTGGCCATTGTCGAGTGAGCAACAGATGCTCTCGAGGGGAGGAAGTTTGGCCCGTAATGTATTCGACACCTCGTCGTCGAACCTTACACCGGGTGGTATAATTTCATATCCTCGTCGACACTATGTTATTGGGTGATATAACATCACATTGTCGACGACGCCATGTTGCTGGATGAAACCACTCATATCACTGGCGGTGTTAACATGGGATGATGCGCTTTCATCATCCGCAATGTCGTTGCTGGAACATCATTGCGCAGTTCAGGATACTCTTTCGATAGCACCTGTGTCCAGGAACACTTCTCCTCTCTGCCATCAGCAGGGTTTCATCCGCACCGCTTGTGCCGAGAAATACTGCTCTTGCCCGTCATCAACACATTCGATCTATTCGACATGGACGGTCCGTCAGATTCTCAACCCTCACTGGTGTGTGGTGTTCCTGATCACCGGAGAACAATACGTCCTGTGGCCCCAACAACCTCGAGACATCGTGACTTTCGCATCTACTCGGGAGAATTGTACAGCATTGCTAGTACACAGTCTCAGGCAGATGCCACGATCTCTTCAGGACATTCATACCCCATTCAGAGTGTGCAGACCCAGGGAGAGGTTACGGTTCCTCCTCGCACCTACAATCCACGGAACCCCCGGCGACCTCACATCCCGTTCACAACCACTACACACGATTCTCAACCAGCTTTGGTCCCCTCTTCCTCCCAACTAGAGGATTTCAACCGAGGATTTTCTTCTTCTAGCTACGACTCGGACCAAAACAGCACGCCAACAAAACGACCTACCAAACACCTTACCAAGAAATTCAGTGGTAGTACAAAGACGACGCTCACCAGCCCAAGTAAACACACCCCTGCCAAGAAGGCAGGAAAGTCTACCATCATGGATTGGGTGAACTGGTTCATGGGGAAAAGGCGGCCTGATTCCCCTGATTCTTCCTCTTCATATGGTAGCGGACTCAACCCTGCAATGACATGCAGGGGCTTGCCTAGCATGATGGTTGAACAAGAGGTCACTGCAACCAGAAACACTACTAACCCATCTTCTTTCATCTCACCTCCTTCTGTTTCGAATGCACCTGATCAAGGAATCATCTCTCATTCCAAGGTTGCAAGAGACCTTTCTAACACAGATGATAATGCTACAGATGCCAACGATGAGTCTCTTCAGCGATACAAGCAGTCCCTCGGCCTTGGTGGTGGGAAGGACCTGTCGGATCCCAATGATCCAAGAGTCTGCATCATCCAGTCTCTGACTATGGAATCCCCTGGACGCGACCCCGTCACCATCGACCTGTCCGCTCCCGGTAGCGAGAGTACCTTGAAGGATCATCCATTTAAGATCAAGGAAGGGTGCAAATTTACTATGGTTGCCAGTTTCAAGGTCCAGCACGAGATTCTGAGCGGCCTTCAGTACGTCCAGGTCGTCAAGCGCAAGGGACTGAAAGTCAGCAAGGATTCTGAGATGTTGGTAAGTATCCCGAGAACAGTTCCAAGAGCATATTCGCCGGTCATCCGCTAACAACTCGTAGGGAAGCTATGCTCCGAACACTGACAAGCAACCCGTCTATTCTAAGCGCTGTAAGTTTCTTCGATATAAGCTGGGAATAATATCGAGTTGACATTTTTCATAGTCCAAGAGGAAGAGGCTCCTTCTGGCATGCTTGCTCGAGGACATTACAATGCCGCTTCCTCCTTCGTGGATGACGATAAGAAAACTCACCTGCACTTTGAGTGGAGCTTTGACATCTCGAAGGATTGGTAGGTTGTTACCAAGGCTGTGATTGTTGTAATGGACATCACATTCGGCTTGTTGATGCTGGTATAAATTCTGCGGAACCTGTTACCTTCTTCAGCACCATCTATTCCACTTGAGGACCAATCTGGTATGGAAATGGATGGTAGGGCGTAGTTGGTTTCTGGTTTTATATCGACCAGACAAGGATGATACGGAAGAAAAAAACAAAGGGAAAAATAACAAAAAAAAAGAAGACTCGCGGTATCAGGTCAGCTCAGATGATTGCAGTGCGGTGGCCGGTGGACAGGAGGAGTGGTGCTACTACTACTACTCCCTCGGGACCTCTCAGTGCTCTAGGAGCCCCCGGCCTTTTTCATCACTCCTGCGGCAATAGATGAAATCGTTTCGTTGACTTCCGGGAGACAAGGAGAAACCCCGCATTAATAAACTCGGTATATTAAAAAGGGGGTATTTTTCTGATTCTCTTCTATTTACTACACTGAGGTATCATCCATGGTTCACACATCCATCCATCCAAAGTATGCGTAAACGTATAAGCTTCGTTCAAGTATAGACCCGCCGGCCAAGTCCCTACAGGAAATAGTCCGGTAAAGCGTTCCCGTCGGCGGCCTTCTCCGTCCCCTGCTGCATCTCCTTGTGCTGGTCGTTCTCGGGGGCGGCCGCGAAGACGTTGAAAAACCGCTCGCCGGTATCACTGACCTCTAGTACGCTGGCCATATTTCCACATCTATAGCAATAGTTCGGCGCGCTCCAGACCGTGCTCAGGTGGTCGTCGTAGAGGACCTGGAACCCCTCCTGGCACAGCTGGTGCGCGCGCAGAATATGATTCATCCCATTGACGGCCAGGAACTTCTTGACCACGCGCGCGCCGAACGTGTAGCCGGCGCCGCGCGGCGACAGCGAGAACTCGTCGCGCTCCGGGTCCGGGTCGGACCAGACCAGGTCGGCCATGGGCCCCTCGTGCGGTATCTCGCGGAAGCGGTCGATGATCTTGATCTGGTCGATGGAGTGGATGGACGGCGACAGGCCGCCGTGCACGCAGAAGATCTGGTCGTTGATGACGACGGAGAGCGTCAGGAAGTCAAACATGTCGGTGAAGTAGTGCCAGACGTTCGCGTTCCCGTACTTCCGCGAGCATTCGGTGTAGAACCCGTAGGACTGCGTCACGCCGCGCGACTCGTGGTTGCCGCGGATCAGGTGGACGCGGTTCGGATACCGCAGCTTGAGGCAGACGAGGAGAGATATCGTCTCGACGCTGAACATCCCGCGGTCGACGTAGTCGCCTATGAAGAAGTGAGATTAGGACTGAGGGTTTTGTTTTGTGTTGTGTTGTGTTTTTGTTTTCACACGGAAAGATAGGTAGATCCTGGCGCCTTACCGAGAAATAGGTAGTTCGTATCCGGACACCAGCCTCCAATCTTGAAGATCTCAATCAAGTCGTAGAACTGCCCGTGGATGTCACCGACCACGGTGATGGGCGCCCGTACATGTACCACATTGCTCTCTCGCATGAGCAATTCCTTCGTCTTCGCGCATATTGCCTCGATCACCGACTCGGCCAAAAGCTCCTTCTTATATAACCGAGAGATACACTCATCTAGATCGACCGAGCCTAGATAGACAGCTCACGTCGGTTAGCTCGGCCTACTAACTACACCAGCAGGTCTTATCCTCTTCCTGGGGACATACCTGGAAGCCCAGGCATCTTTGCCGGTTGGAGCGATGACTAGAATCTGGGGAGAAGCTATGTTGAGGAGCAGTGTCTCCTTAACGGTGTAGGATCGGCTTCCTTCTGCTCCGGGCAAATGCAAAGTCGTGTAGGAAGCTTGGAGAATCCGCAAACATGTTCGACGAAGGGGGTAGGGTCGTTGTTCGCAGCCTCACATGGAGTCAGTCGGAGTCGCGGATCTAACTTCCGCTTCAGGTGTGCGTCTTGTGAGCGGACATATAGGACCCTAGCGTACGATCAAACTGCGAAAGACAGGAGGGCAGGCAAATTTTTACTCGCTCATTTGTTGTAGACTGCGCAGAATGGTGGAATGGCGGAAGCGCTGGCAGGCTTCTCTACAGGGGAAGGACGATGATGGACGTTGATTTGCTGAGCCACTACCCCTTATCGCTTATCGTTTATTGCCCGTGCCACAGGTGGCACTTCGCTTCGAAGAATTTATCGGCCGATGATTATTAAGCATTTCGCCAATGGACCCCGACTATCTGTGGAGCTGAATTCCTCGGAACAGATTTTCTGCCGACTTCAACTTCGCCTTTTTCAACTTCATCCCGCAAATGGTCTCAGAAGTGACTCTCCGAAGCCCGTACCTCAATCAGCTTTCTACCCGGACAGACTAACATGGGCCCCTCGCTCTTCTAATTTTCAGTTGTGCGCGATGATATAAACACCTCTGTGGTACAGTCTCGGGCAGTTCGTAGTGAACGTCCCGTTTCTCATCTGTTTCCTGCTTTCCCAACAAGTCCGGACCTCGTACGGCCTCCGTTGCCAGCATCCCGGAGGCCCATATTTTCTATTTATCAATGATATCCGACTATCTGAATTGGCTTCGTTCTCTTGCTTGCAGTATCTGGGCATGTCAAGACTTTACTTCCCCTAGGGGATCGTGATAGGGAGGTTGGAATTGCCCAAGACAGGACTTTTTATCCTATCGGTTCCAATATATGCCATGTTTTTTTCTCCTATGTTCAACCGGATCTATTATTCATGAAGCCATCGTCATATATCATACATATTACTTGGCTCTTCATGATTAGTATCAACAGAGCCTAAAGTTTGGCTATAGCTTCGGCCGTTTAATGCCCTCATGCCATTAATAGATTTTTGTTCTCCTCTATGATTGCCGCTCGAGTTCATCGGACAGTGACTATATATTATCTACTATTGCAATGCCTGTTGTGTAGAAGCGCCTGGGGGCCTCTTGTAAGACTCATCGTATCAACATCTCTAAAGTCAGCCAGTCATACGGACCGAAGTTTAGCCGCTGCCGCCGCCGTCTCGACGGATGTCAATTCTTAGTATGTACCTCTTGAATTTCACTCGCAGACTCGTACAACCTTCAATTTCAGCCCGGTTCCTTTCGATAGCATCAATGTTTTCAGGCGCCTACTCACCACGACATAATTGGTATTCCTATTGCGCAGTCATACTGTTCTTGATGAATTTGCGACACTCGCTTAATCGATATCGGAGTGGAGGGATCTGCGTAGGTGGTTGTCCTCGTGGTATCAGTGGTGTCACGATAAAGAGCTGATCCCCAGGTAAGTCTTGATCTCTCATGCCTCCATACATACTATTTTAAATATGGTGCCTATTGTATGGTGCCTGCTGTATGGTACCTCTTGTCCATGGTCCAATATCCTATAGACTCCTATTGCGTTACTCCTCGTTGATACATTCTACTTATATCATTCAATCTGTATTTGCCCTTGTACTCCAGACCTAATTCATACCTTTCCTGGGCTTTTTCTAATCACGCGACAGTACACAGCACCTCTCGTCCTTGGGACTGAGAACTGTTCACTTACAGTGCTCGTGCTATATTGCGGAATTTTTCCTGCATTCAAGGCTTCTTACGTACAGCCAACCATTCGCATGAGCGCGCTGCAAGACCTGTCCAGCTTTGCGCTTACTACCTAGTTTATTTCTTTTTGTGATTCGCCAATCGCATCATTAGCTAGCGGTCCCCCACGGTCGTTTCACGTTCATTCACCACGCCCCGTATCCGGGTCTTGGTCTTCTACCTATCCCGAATTCAAGATGGCCGAGGGAGCCCCAGGCTTTGAGCCCGAGCGAAACGAGCCCCGTTGTTACAATTGCGGCTTATGGGGCCACATGTTCATGGCGTGCCCAGAAGATACTCGCAAAATTCCTGCGTACGTACTCGTGCATTCTGCTCTTTTCGAGTTGGCTATATCGAGATCCCCCATTCCCTCGCCTGATGATGAGGTTAACTAATGAAAACCTCAAGTGGATTGGAAGCTTCTCGGGCACGCCAGCAGTCAAACAACAGTCCTCGTAGTGACAGTCCTATGAACAATAAGCGCAATAGAGGACCAGTAATCACGCGCTACCCCCCTCCTTCTAATCAACCACCACCTCCCCCACCAGTGCGCTTCGAGAATCCACAAGGTCAACCCTATCCACCAGGCCCTGTTACAGGCTACCCTCCGCATCCACAGTATAGCCAAGGATTTGGGGGTCAGATTCCGCCTACGCCACAACCTCCTTATGATGGATACGGACCGCCTGGATCTTCCGCGCCTCCTGGACCACCACCGCCGCCACCAGGCGCTCATCAACAATTTAACCCGCCGCCTTATCACCAAGCGCCATACAGCATATATGGCCCCTCAGGTTCTCCTCCTGTTCCTCCGCCCTATGGTTATCACCATGGCCCTCCGGAACGGCCTAGCTTGTATCCACCTGCTGACTATTCTGCTAGTCCTCCGGACCGCAGTGGTCAGTATCCTTCTGCTCAGTATCCTCCAGGTATTCCGTATAACTCAAACCAGCAATATCCTCCGGGCCCACCTCAACCATATTTGCCCCCGCCCGGTTACCACCCACCACAACCGGGCCTATATGGATATAACGGCCCTCCGCCGGCGTATCCTCATTCAGGATACGGACTACCACCACCTCCCCATTATCAGCAGTTTCCACCGTCCGACCATCCTATGAATCAGCCATACGAAGAAGATAGAACCCGGCACCAGCGTGTTCGGGATCACCATCGGCGTTATGATGACAAATATCCCACTGAAGCCTGGCCCCCCCAACGAGACTGGCAAGCCCCTACACCGCCGACTAGTCAGAACTACAGAGATTTTGATTATCGTGAGAGCTTGGACCGAGAAGGGACATATCGTGACGACCCACATCCCCGTAAATGGGAGCGTGGCAGACCTAGAGATGATGAGCGGTCTCGAGACCGACGGGAGCGATCCCGCCCATATAGGAAACCAAATAAGTCTGATCGGCATCGTCGTAAAAGACATCATTCAGTGAATACTCCAGCTCGAACGGTCTCTCGTGAGCCGAGCTACCTAGACCTCGGGGGACCGACAGGTACCAAAGCTCCCCAAGACCCTGAGCCCGGCGAGATAGTATCCCAAGAGAACTCAGGATCAGATCGTGGAGATATAGAGTCTACATCTGGAACGAATGCCAACAAAGATGACGAGGATTTCGATTGGGATCTTCAAACCATCTTCAAAGAACCTCCGTCGAACTACAAAGTGGACGCCATTGCCGCACCTCTCCCAACTCAGTACACCGACGAAGTCATTATCCCTCCTGCTTTTGGCGCGAACGCTTTGAAATCAAAGTACATCAATCCAAACAACGTCGATGACTTTGCGCTGAGCATTCGCGACACTAAAGAGTGGCAGATAATGCGATACCATCCCGCCTTTTTGGACCCGATGGAAATATGTCTAGAAGCATTGGATACATATGACAGAGTTATCCGGATGGAGAGGCCATTTAAGAACAATCGCCGAGACCATCATAACAATGCGCATAACTTCGACCGCCACCGTTACGGTAATCCCCACGGCAACTCTCACGGCAATTCTTTCAACAGTTCTTACGGTTCCGGGCGGTTTCACGGTAAGAATCGTGATTTCCATCATAGGCCAAATCAAAATAAGAGAAAATGGGATGAGCCACACCACAACAAAGACAGTTACCGGACTGAAAAGCAATATCCGAATCTTCCATATGATGAACCGAATGTCAAGAAGCGTAAAGCCACACCCCTTGAAGACGGCGAGGTTGTCGAGACTAGCCTCCGAGAACCCCATAACAAAAGATCAAGAACGCCTATCGCTCAGGTCGACGATCCTGAACGGGCCTCAGAAGCAGGAGAAGTGGTCGAGAAACCCAAGCCCCCAGTATTGAATCAAAGTAATGGTAATAGCACATCAAATAATGAGGCGCAGCGCCAACGTGGGACAAGCTTGTCGGTTAGCACTAAGGATGAGGCTGATTCACAACCACGACATCCATCACCACTGCCAGGTATCCCTCTACCTTATAGCAGACCGTCTAGCAGACGGAGCTCTAAGAGTTTCCATAGAAGTCGGCCAGGCAGTCGTCGCTCTTCGTTTGGTGGCCCGATGTCCGAACCAGGATCTCCGCTTGATTCTATCGATCGGGAGCTGCTCGGGATGGGTCGACCTTCAACCAGTGGTAGTGACACTGGGAATGAGTCACCAAAGCGGCAGTTTGATAACGTGACACCCAAGTTCAAGCGCCGGCAGCCCAAGGGTCTAGAGGCTTACTCGTAAGTCATACCTAAATTATAATCTGACCTACCTGATTACTAACCAAAAATCCAGTCGTCGCTGGTAGGTGACAGAGATACTTGCATTTCCTTTCGATCATATGGTCCGCCAAATGCTGTATAATATGGCTTTGTGTCATACGTTTCCATCAATGCTTGGGTGGGGCCTATTTCTTCCGCTTCCTTTAAGAGCTCTAGGCGCATTCACGGGATCTAAGCACAGCATGAAGGCTCGAGTCACCTAGGGTTCCGGTAATCTTGTTCTTCCATACGAAAGTTTAGCATCATTGCTCACACGATGCTACGCATTGCTCTACTACCGGCATACCTGTCCTCCACCGGGAAACGCTGCAAGGTGGCTACAGGAGCATGATTCAGCGTTCTACCATGGTTGCATTTCACGATTTCACGAGGCAGGAAGAGTTCATGGAGCACACGTATGAGTTTCCCCGTACGTTCGGGGATTCGTAGTGTTTGTAACAATACTATAAATGGGGGACGGGAGTCTCACGGAATATGCATGAGCTTGGCGTTCGGAGAGATGCTGACCTTGTTGAGAAAGGTCAGACATAATGAAATCTTTGTTTTTCTTCCGATAACTGTGTTGACAAGCGATTATGAGCCTATGACTCTATCACTGGCCCCTATACGTGACACTATCTAGCCGTTCAGCTCGTTGTTCTTTGTGATTCGTGTGACTAGAGTATTATGTTTGTAGTCTATGCTCGAAGAAGGCCGCTTGTTCACCGCCCATCCCCTACTACCTCTTTGTCTATCACAAAGCCCAAGACAATCAATAGTCTCGGGATAGCAGCTAGGTTTGACAACAGACAAAGGGGCGTCTTGGTCATCTAAGAGCCTCCCACGGAATACAATTACATTGAAATCCCACCCTGAATCAGATGGAAGTCCTCCAGTTCTTCTCCTGTCTATCCGACAAAACAACAACAACAACAACATTGCACATTCGCTTGCGGCACACAAAGTTGCCGGCAGAAAACTCTGAAGCAGGTCTTCTCGTTCTTATTCTTCTTCTTTACCGCTGAGGATCATTGCTCCCATTCTCGCTCTTTCTCACCCAGAAAAGAAAATTACCCCTGCCCCCGCCCCTTTATCGACGATGTGCACCGGAAATTGTTGGGTGTTCCGGTGTCGACGATGCCGCAGCATCCTCCTTAAGGATCATAGCCTTCCGGGCCACACATGCCACGAGGCGCGTCGAAACCGGCGTCGCGGCATTTGCCGTACCGGTATTGAGTTTTCGTATTACGACAAGATCGCCAACGAGCTGTGTTTGATGTGCGAGCTGCGGTCTGCGATCACAGCGTTCACGGCGGAGTCGTGCCCCGAGGCGGCACTCGAGGTGCTCCCGGACGAGGAGGACGAGGAGGATGATGAGGAGGGGGGTGTTTCGTTGAGGGAGGATGGGGAGGAAGATAAGGAGGATGTGAAGGGGGGCGCTCAGGTACGTTCTTGATTTCCTCGGGGTCCATGGTCCTCGTCGGTTCTTTGCTTTGGTCTTGGTTGCTTCCTAAGTATGTTTATTACCAGTGCTGACTGATTGATCCATCAACAGACGGTAATCGTGCCCATGGGATGGGTGCGTATTTGATCAGGATAGGCGTTGCCAGCTAGGCTTATGAAGTGAGCTAGGTTGGATTCCTAATAGCGCTATTTCGGTATTATTCACGTTGTTAGCTCGATTAAGGGAATAGAAGGTAAGTGAACGCAGTTATCAACTTATCATTATCTCGACAGTGACGTTTTTAGGCCGGCCTACTGGTTCGTTAAGTACCCATGAATCCTTGCCTGATTAGTATTCGCATTCATTGCTACCACGCATAGTTCTCTTCTTCATATATCTAATCGACTCCTTTTAGCTCGTGATGCTATCGGAGTTGAAATGACTCGCCTGTTTGACCTGGGGAAATTTATCAAGCCACCTGAGTAATCGTTGCAGTGTGGTCATCAAACCTTAGTTTGTTGACAACATTAATAAGACTGAGATGGCATTTAATAGATAATCTGTCCCTTTGACACCTTGATACTGCCTCTGTTTATAGCACCGGGTTCGAACTACTGATCATGATAGCCGCGCAACCAAAAAGAATAGAGAGAAGTCCAGCCAAAACACAATCACAACCTTTTCACGCCCCACGCTATATTGTGCCTCTTAGCTGCAAGTCAAACCCCAGTATACCGTCCCCAGCTTTCATTATCGCGACTTTTAGGGAGTCTGTGTAAATGTCGAAACTAGGTAAGGATGCCAGCGACATGTTAGAGAGGCCCGTTTCTTATCTTATGGCGTAGCTCAAGGTCAGAACGGTAAGGGAAAGTGGCCCTGATCGGACCTATGTTCCCATACGTTAGATGTATTAAACTTTCGCCGCTAATCGTGTAACTCCAATACTCCCTCTTGCCCAATTTCTGACGATAGAATCAACAGAAACATGATTCACTATTGGCATCAGAATATCACTCGTGGCTGGCATCAATTCACTACTCGCCGTTGGCAACGGAACATTGCCCACCGTCAGCAACTATTGGCAAGGACTAAGGATAATTAGCCTGAGACGTCGACGCTAGCAGGTAAAATAGAAGTTAGTCAGTCGTAAACAAGAATAGACACCGCTGTCGTAATATACGTATATATGTATATATGTATATATATACACAGATTAGATTTTGAGGGTTTTTCCGTGCAGCTAGTGTTGCTGATCGTCCTGGAATCCCGACATGGCGTCCCTCTATATCAATGGTGGAAGGAAATATGTGATTATCGGCTTCCAGAATAGTTAGAAGAAGGTCTTACTCCTAAATAGGGGTCCAAGCTATCTCTAAAAATGGCTGTGTAAAGCTATCCACAGCCCTAATTAGAGTTGCGTCGTGAATCGGTCGTATTATCAAAGTATTCACCTCTGTTACCGCTCTCGGAAGTCTTTGCCATGTTCGTTGATATTTCGAGAGAAAGTTATAAGTACTTAGATAACGGCCTTACGTAGATGAGTGCGAACGTGAAGAAGTTCCCAGAGGAGATAGTAAAGCCTCCGCAGCAGTCAATCTTTCCAACTTTCGATATCGAAACTTTATCTTGGTTAGGAACTGCTGGACAACCATTAGGTAAGCCTGGTGGGTGTTTCCTGCCGCTGGCCTCTTTCTGCTACTGAGCCATCTTAGGAGAGAAGTAAAAGGAATTGCCGAGATCATAGACGAGGTCTTGATTACGGTAACCGACCTTCTACGAATTACAATTGAAACAGCATCCTGTCAGGTTGAGGATGAGTACTTCTCGTGTTCTATCAAAAGAGAAGTAATTGATTTGATAAATTGGTCATGGAATATAATTATATAGAATGAGAAATATGGGCATGACTATTTATAAAATGGTCAAATGGATGTAGTTGTCAAGAGAAAATTACTGTAGTAAGTTTAATAACACGAGGTACTTAGGAAAGCTAGTTTTCGGTGACCGAGGCTGTTCTACAGCTCTTGGCAGCAACTGAAAGCTCCGATAAGATAAAGCTACCCCGCCCCCGCAGTGGCAAAAGCTAAGACCGAAAGCATTTGATATAAGGCAACGAAGCGATGACATAAACTCCGGTCTAAGAACCACTCAGAAGCCTACCAATCTCTCTTCAACTCTTGAATGGTCAATCTGGAACTCTCCCCCTTAGAAACTAGACCTTTCATAAAGGCTGAACGAACGAAATAAACATCGCATTTATCGGATACTTGTTCTAATTGTCGACGGTGGATACGCCAACCCGAACGGATTGTTGTTACAATGGTGACGAATCCCTTAAGCTCGTCGGCCATCCTCCAGGGGATGGCTGACGCCCTTTCCACCCATGCTAATGGCGATGCTACCTCGGACCTCAGTAGCTCCCATGAGGCTATGGCGCTATTCACACACGCCTGCATGACCTCACTGGGGTTTCGTCTGCTTGGCTTCGATGAAGATAAGTTAGATGGTTAGTGCTTACGCAAACCGCATAATCAGGTATACGGTGCTGATGATATTCCCTGCAGAAGCACAATGTCGCGAACTGGCTCCACGACTCCCACCGAACTGGAATGCTTCCTTCAACACATATGCTTTTGTTTACGCACATCAGCAGTCTGCCCTTCGCTTTGTCACCAGAATCGATCGCATGGGTGGCAAAGCCGAGATCCGCGGACTAGCAATAAACGACGAACGCATTGCGCGCGTCGAGGCTACCATCAAAGATTTCATCTCCAACGCAGCTCTACCCATCAGAATAACCATCAGAGACGACGGATCAGAAGACCGCTCCGATTTGCGACAGAAGCTTCGGGACGCCTTCATCTCCGAAAGTCGCATTACGGACCTCGCCAACCTGATTAAAATCAATATCGTCCAAAAACTCCTGCCTTCGCTCCAAAAGGAAGGCTACGAAGAGTCTCCCGATGACAGAGCTGTCCGTGACGATGCCGACGCAGCTGGCCGCAGACCGCCAAGACAGCCTGTAATGCCAGAACCTCTACCTCAGCCGGCCCAGCCGTATCCATTCGATGATCCGCTCAACCCACGACCTCG
Organism: Xylariaceae sp. FL0662B; assembly: GCA_022376535.1. NCBI lineage: Eukaryota > Fungi > Ascomycota > Sordariomycetes > Xylariales > Xylariaceae > Xylariaceae sp. FL0662B. The sequence continues at coordinate 49,426 of JAJJKD010000007.1, forward strand.
CGCCCCTGTCCCGGCTGGCGATTTTCCGCCTCCAGGCTTCGAGGATCCCTATGACATTAACCGCCCGCCGGGCCGCCCTTTCGCACCCGGCCGCAGCCCATTCGGAAATATCGGCGCCGACGATCTGAACCCACCGGCTTTGGGACCGCATGATCCCCTGCGCCCCGGTGTGGGCATTGGAGGACTACCACGGCCCGGGGGAAGTCGGGGTATGCATCCGACATTCGACGATCTCGGGGGCGAAAGCTGGGGTGGTGTGGAATTCGACCCTCAAGTGCCACCAGGAGCTCGGTATGATCCACTAGGCCCGGGTGGCGCTCCGCGGCATGGGGGTGGAAGGCCGGGCCGGGGTAATTTCTTTGGTGGCGGGTTTGGCGGGTTTGGCGGAGGAGATATAATTTGAATACGTCCAGCTAAGTTTTGGGTGTCTAGGGGTACAGGGTGAAATGGTCGAATGCCACTACGTTCCTTAGGAAAGGGGCTGGGACTGTTTGTTGCAACAGGAAGGACAATGCGATAAAAAACCCCCGAAAAGCCAATGTAAAACTATATTGTATATTCATAAGCTATTACGCCATAATTCTCAACACAGTTTTAGGTTGCGATTAAAAGGGGGCGTTTTAGCACTTACATCGTCCAGATCAGGCGCGTCGTTCTTATACTACCGGCATGTATTGACGAGAAATGTAGAAAGACCGACGACGACGTGTTTCGCGTGGATAATAGATAGCACTACCCAGACGAAACCGAAGACACAAGCTCCTCCTTGGCCTTACCCTCCTCGACCCAGCATTCGAAGAACAAAGGCCCGGCTTCTACGGCACGGAGAGGAGTGGTCTTGGCGCCGCCAACGTCCCTGCCGGGCGTTCTCCCATCCTTGGAGTTCGTCTGCAGGCCCGGCTGCGTCGGTATCCAAGGCTGGGGATGCTACTTAGCTGTCAGCTGACGGCAAGCCAGAAGAAGCGCCGGTGTGTTGTCGGCAGAACAGAACTCACCCCTATGGGGGCCTCGCCCTCGTCGCGCAGCTCGACGGCTACGGTGAACGTGCACCCGTCGGGGAGCGGAGCCATCTTCTCGCCCGCGTACGCCAGCCTCCGGACGGCGGCGCGCAGCTGCTCGTCGACGTCGGTCCAGTTGACCCTGTCGTCGGAACCGGAACCGGGATCAGCAGCAGCAGCAGCAGCAGCAGGCCCCCCATCCGAGCGGCCTCCTCCTCCTCCGCCCTCTTGCTGCTGCTCCCCCTCCCGCTCCGTCCCTTCTCTTGATTCTTGTTCTTCATCTCGCCCGCCCCGCGCCGCCTCCCGGAACCCGCGCCAGGCCGGGAACCCGGCGACGTCGAACATCCAGCGCTCCAGGACGCGGGCGCGGCGGTCGTAGACGACGACGGCGACGCGCTCGGCGGCGCCCAGGGCCAGCTGCGCCCTCACGGCGTCGACGGCGTCACGCACCCAGGCGCAGACCCTCGGGTGCCGCGACTGGTGCACCGGCAGGTTGTACGCGCGGCTCGTCAGGAACGTCGGCGCCGGGTAGAGGCCGCGGTAGTAGAGGATGTTGTGGACGCAGACCGTGAGGAAGTGGGTGAACGAGGTCAGCAGGTGGGATGCCTGGCTCGAGGGGAGGGAGGAGGAGGAGGGGCCGGATTGGGGCGGTGCTCGCTGATTCGGTTGTTGCTGTTGTTGCGAAACCATTGTTTTCGGGGATCTTGATCAATGATTGCTCCGTAGTGTAAGTAATTGTTGTATAGACATGTCTACTTACATGGAGAATTTAGCTAAGTGGTTATATGGACAGGTAGGTACTTAAGTAGGTAGACGCGTTGAGGGGCAGGCTTGAGGCTGAGAGCACGCGTTGATAAGTACGCCAATTCACATGATAAAGGACCCCGTTATAATCATATTATGGTTTGTCATTTGCATACCTCGCTATCTTGGATTCATTAACCCAGAACCTAAGGTTACCTATGTACTTCAAGTCCACTATCCAACCCACCTAGGTATGCGAAGAGACTTAGAAAGAAAATTCCACCAAGGTGGAAAGAGATTAACCTAGGTTATGATTATCTACCTAAGTTTAGTATAGACATACACTCGAAAGTATATACCTGATATATGTAAGTGCTCTAGTTAGAGTGAATATATAAAGGTATATAACTAGTAAGTATGTACACTCACCCTACTAAGTGTCTAAGTATAATTAAAGCTTGGGTTTCTCCATTTCACATGTAAAATAAAAGTTAAGAGTAAAGTGTTTATTAAAGAGGTTTTCTTTTATATATATATATATATATACTATAATATTTTATATTTTATATATTTTATTATAAAACTATATATAAGTTTTAGTATATAGTGCTTATATATAAGGCTTTAATAGTAAAAATAAAATTAATAAATAATGTTTACATTAAAGCATCACGTCGTACTCGGTACCTGGATTTGAATGAAAACGCGTCGCGGTGAGGGCTCTTGGCAACCTTATAATAACCTCGAAACTCGGGCTGCCTAACTAAGTACATAGGTACCTACATGGATGGATCATGGTTGTATCAATGTACATGCACAGCTGCAGATAATTCTACACATGTACACAAAAATGTCCCCCGCCGCCACATGCACTTATTAGGTATCAGACCGCCTCTAGAAAACAAACACCTTCGTCGACACTGCAAACTACTGCGAACTTAAGTACTTAGGTGTCTTTGACACAGCTGACAGCTCGGTTAGCGAACTCGATGCTGAATAATCAAGACTGTACCTAACAATACGTCAAGGTTCTCGTCCGTCAGAAGAATTTGATTGATTGACTGGATCACCGACATTCCAACGCGACAATGGAGGACCAGCTCGTCCAGGTCCTCTCTAACACGCAGCTGTCCGCCGAGGGCCCGCGGAAACAGGCCGAGCTCGACCTAAAGCATGCACAGAGCAATCCCGCATTCCCCCTCTCTCTCACCAACATCGCGAGACACTCGTCCATCGCCATAGACATCCGACAAGCTGCCCTGTCGGCTCTGCGATTGTTCGTAGAGAGAAATTGGAGTGGCGATGCCACCAGCGGTCCCTCCATCCTCATTGCCGATTCCGTCAAGGATCAGATTCGACCTATGCTTCTGGATCTTGCTCTGAATTCTGAAGATGACCGCAAGATCAAGATAGGTGCCAGGTATTGTTGCAATACATCTTCTTTCGACGCGTCATATCACTCACTAACCGTCAACGTAGCTATGCGGTAGGCAAGATCGCTAATTTCGACTTCCCCGACCAATGGCCCTCTCTTCTTACCACTCTCCTGAGCATTATCCCCACCGGCACCGACGGACAACTTCACGGCGCCTTAAGGGTCCTTAGTGACCTTATCGATGATTGCTTGAGCGAGGACCAGTTTTTTTCTATGGCACAAGATATTGTCAAAGTTGTCTACGACGTCGCGCTGAACGACGGCCGGAAGCCTGCCCTGCGCGCCCTCGCCGTCTCCGTCTTTCGAGGGTGTTTCGACCTCTTAGATACTGTCAAGGGGGAACATCTAAAAGAAGTAACGGCGTTTGCTCAGGAGGCCTTGAAAGGCTGGTTCCCTTTCTTTCTCCAGACCATGAAGCTGCGACTCCCTGAGCGAGACTCCCAGTCTACTTCTCAGCCAGAGAGCTGGAATGGCATAATTGCTCTCAAGCTACAGGTCGTAAAATGTCTTCTAAAGCTGAAAACCGTCTTCCCAAACCTTTTGCTGCCCGAGACCCCTCATTTTTTCCAGGCAATCTGGGAAGAGCTATCGCTGCTGGAGCCGTCTCACGACCAGATGTATATCGAGAACGAAGCACAAGGTAGGCTCGAGGACTCCGACGGTCTCCCTTATACCCTGGACTTCCTCATTCTGGAAGAGCTAGACTTCCTGAACGGCTGCATGAAAGCAACACCCGTTCGAAAGGAACTCGAGGCGCAGTTGGCGGCGCATTCCGCACATGAAACACCTTGGGTGCTGGATCTTATGAAGCTTACGACGTCCTACGCCCGAATCACTAGAGAAGAAGAAGAGCTCTGGGACATTGATGTCTCACTTTACCTAGCCGAGGAACAATCCATCAGCGCAAATTATACCCCCCGCACTGCCTGCGGAGATCTCCTTATCAAGCTCGGCGAGTGGCTGAACCAGAAAGCATTGGAGGGTCTTTTCGCCTACACCAAGGCCCTCTTTGCTCAAGAGGCATCTTGGAGAAGACAGGAGGCAGCGCTTTATCTGCTTAACATGCTTGTGAGCGATTTCCTTGAATGTGATAAGCCCGTGTCGCCCGAGATCTCCCAAGCTTTTCTTGAGTTGGTCAATTACGCCATCAACCGCCCCGCAGAGCCGCTATTACGAGGTAGGGGTTATCTAGTTGCCGGCATCCTAGCTCAGTGTGATGGTTCAGCAGCTGCCCTGATGAATCGAACGATTGAAGCGATTACGGGAGAAGAATCCGAGCTTGTTCAGGTTGCATGCATCAAAGCAGTTGAGGGATTTCTTAACAGCCAGTATGCAAATACTGCCAACAATCAACAGGTCCAAGCCCAGGTGGTCCATTCGATCTCCCAGTGGATTTCAGCCAAGGATATGACCGATATTGAGGGGCAGGATGACCTGCTTCTCACATTGGGCGAGACCCTGCGAGCTGCGATTAACATCGATAAACGCGTCGCCGTATCTAACGACATACCTGCTTTAGATTTACTCTTTCTTATTGCCAAGCACGGCTCAAGTAATTGGCAGGTAAGAGTTCCACAGCCTACAGAGCCTTTGGCTTCAAGCTATCTTCAATCCGTCTAATCATTATTCTTATCAGGTTACGATGCTTATCTGCGAAACGTTCGAGGATGCTGTGAGGTCAATGTCAGACCCAGCGTCATACCAAGCACTTTGCCAAAAGGCGCTTCCTATGCTAACTGGCGCATTCAACGTTGCTGATGTCACTTCAGATAACCCGCTCGTTACAGTAAGTTGAGACCGCCTCTGGCATATGGTCGTCTCCGGTGCAAACTTTTGTATATGTACAAGAAACTAACCGTCAATGTTACAGTTCGCTATGGAGCTGATGACCGCCCTCACGCAATACGGTTCAGAGCCCCTTCCTCCAGGATACGTAGCAGCAACGCTTCCCAAGTTGAGCCGCCCGCTCATGGAGAGCGATGAAGGAGAAATTCTGAGACCTGGAGCTGAATGCGTTAAGTACCTTCTAGCGCATGACCACGAGCAAGTGTTCAACTACCACGATGAGAACGACCGATCCGGTTTGGAGGTGTGCCTACGGATCATTGATCGCTTACTTGGAACCGAGATTAAGGACAACGCCGCTACCGAGGTTGGTGGGCTTGCGGCCGAATTAGTCGAGAAGGCGGGCCACGTACGGCTTGGCCCCTTCTTACCGCAGCTTCTGCAAGCTGTTGCTAACCGATTAGCGACTGCTGACAGCGCACCCTTTATTCAATCCCTCATTTTGGTTTTCGCAAGACTCTCTCTTGTGGGTGCCCACGACGTGGTCGAGTTCTTGAGTACGATCCAGATCAACAATCAAAGCGGCTTGCAGTTAGTCTTGAGCAAGTGGCTCGAGAATTCCGTCAACTTCGCTGGCTATGACGAGATAAGACAGAAGTAAGCCTTCCCTTCTAAGACGGACGCGTTTCTACTAACTCTATTGTTAAGCGTGATCGCTCTCTCCAAGCTTTACAGTCTGAATGATCCTCGCGTGGCCCAGACAATGGTCAAGGGTGACCTAATCATGCCCACGAGCGATAGGATCCTGACACGGTCTCGTGCAAAACAGAGTACTTCTCCCAATTCCCGACTTGGCTCGCGCGGGGCTTGGCCGCTGATGCACTCTCCAGACCCAGACCAATATACAATTATCCCTGCATCTCTCAAGATATTGAAGGTGCTAATAGAGGAGCTTCTGTCAGCCTCTGGTGTGAGTGGCGCGGCCAATGCCGCCGCTGCTGCTGCTGCGGAGTTTGCAGACGAGGAGAACGATGACGATGGCTGGGAAGACGACGCGGATGCCATCGATCTCAACCTTGGAAGTACAAAAAATGATCTGATGAGCTATTTAGATGCGAATAACCTGCGCCACCGCGACGATGAGACGCAGCAGTACCTTACCGAGTTCTTCGTCACTGCTGCGCGTGATAACATTGCCGGCTTTGCGGAGTGGTATAATGGACTGACAGATGACGAGAAGCGCAAGCTGAGCGAGCTCTCGCCTTAGGCAACGGAGCTTGCGAGTGGATTCATTCAACGTAATGACTCGCTGGGGTGGTAAGAGGCTATGACCATACCACCGAAAAGGTCCGTCCGCCGTAGTTGTGCTACTCTTTGCAGTTGTGTGGTCTTTAGGGGTACGATAGGGGTACTTCTGGAAAATCATGATTTCTCTTCTGAAATCAGCAGAGATGAGACATCAGGTTTCCTAATGAGAAGACGAAGGACGGCGACAAGACACTTCCTAGGCACCGAAGGTTGCTTTTCTCCCAATATGTTACGCCGCAAGGATTTGGTATTAACATATATTCGGTCTCCCGATTATCGCAAACTTCTTCGCATCATCCTTGTATAGCACGGCGAAGCACCTTAGATAAAGAAGAAAAAAATTATGAATAAGAGATAAATCCTCCCTATCTCCTCTCCTTGTCAGACCCGGCTATAACACGGCGGTTGCATTAGAAGGACTGAAATAGTTTCCAGCGTGCACGTAGATACTGGTTCTTTGCATAGCGAGCTGAACCCGCTCTGCATACTTACTGCCAGATTCGGGGATGTCAGTGGGATATATATAGAGAAGCCGCTATATGTAGGTAGTGACGTGATCCTAGACTCCTAAACGATCTCACGAGGGAAACCTGAGCGAGCCCCCCCCCCCCCCCCCCCCCCCTTTTTTTTTTTCGCGTCCGTATATATATCCTTCTCTCCTCCTCCTCCCAATGCCGGTTGATGCTCATAATAAAAAGAGCCAAGAGCGAAGGTCGGCAATTTCGACGTCACCGCACTTTTCCAACAGTTCTCCTCCCTATCAGTCGAGCACAAACATGATGGATTTCCGATCGCCTGTTCATCGTGGGGGCACGTCTCGTGCTGTTTGCTGGGCTGCTGCGTCAGATGTTCCTCTCCTTTCAGCTCGTGGGCCATGTCTGGTGGGGTGGCTTTCTCTGGCTTCTGCCTCAGCGCGTCGTCTTGAGACTCGTTTTCTCTTGATTCTAGCAGCCGCTCGCTCGCCTTGATGCGCTTGGGGCTGGTTCCGAGTATCCTCCGTCTGGGGCTTGTCGTGTTATGGAACGTGGTCCTGGCATTGCCTGAATAGTGAAGGCGTAAGCGGAGCGTATGGCTATTTTTATGGATATTTGAGGTGTACGACTGAGGATTAGGTTAGAAACTTCTAAGGGGTGCTGGATGTGGATATGAGCAAGAGCCAAGAGGGATGATGTTGTATTATAGATGGTCAGATACGTTTGTTTATGTTGGATAAGAGCGACCTAATGGAAGGTTGTAGCTTCTCGATGATCTAAATTAGCCAAGGATGGTATGTATGACCTAACATCGTCAAGGGCTGTCTAGACCCATCTGATAAAGCTTAGGGAGGGCCAAAAGCAATTACTGAACTGCTCAAGAAGTCTCGTATTTTCGGGTTTATGCCATCATGGGTTCATTCATCCGCCCGCTAAAAACAAACGCCCCTGACCGCCCTCCACAACGAATATTTCGCATCGCCGCCCAAGATCAACGTAGCCAACGGTCTGCAGAGAGTTCCACGTCAGCGCCGCCATAAAGCCCAGATGTCCCGACCGCCATCTTCTTACCAAAGACTTCGTGACGGTTCGGGCAATAGTAAGCTATGGTAAGACAACCATCACCACCTACAAACCACCAGAAGTCCTCGGGGCTGTCACACGGCTCGCCGCACCCCGCGGGCCGAGCCGACTCGAACTGCGCCTTGAAGAAGCCGAGGACGCGATCGTTGGCCGCCTGGGCGCTGCTATATACCCCGACCACGTCGCTCACGGCACCGCATTCCTTAGTGTATCCGCTTCCCTTGTCGTCGGCCTCGCCGCTGACTGCCTCTCCTCGATCGTTGAATACGATGAAGACCGCCGGAGGCAAAGTGCCGGTTGGACCCTTAGTACCGCAGTAACTGCCGTTGTTGGTACGATTTAGCTCCTCCAGCTCTCTGGTTAGTGCCTGTGGGAAGCTATCGTATAGCTTCTTGCGTAGTTGAGCTTCGTCGTTGGGGATCCCGACTGAGATGTTTTCACTGCTGCTGGTGTCGGGGCGCTCCGTGTTGATGTCGGCCTGGTCTATGCTGTTCTGCTTCTGCTCCACGTGCTTCTCGCCATCGATTCTCGGGTTCGTGGTAGGGTATCCCGGTTGAGTGGTCACTTCACTGGCGTCATCGTCATCGGGGTATATTTCACCATTAGAGGAAGTCGGTATATCTAACTGCCTGCCGTTGATGCTTCCTAGTGACGACATGCTGCGGTATAACCTGCAATATGATTATGTGTCTTATGGTGGTAAGGTAACGACAAGGTCAACGGTGGTGATGAACTTTCTTGTGTTGATTAACCTTGGTATCTGGCGACCTCGGAAAGGGCAGGGAAGTCAATGGGATGGGCCTGTAGGGTAAAGTGTGCCACAGGTAAACTAGACGACGTATTAGCTTGTAGATTTAGTGTTTATGGCCGTTCGGAAGTGGTTTCTATATGGTGGGCTTTGAACTTCCTACATGGCGCCTTAGGATATCACGATGTTGGTGATGTACCTGCAGGCTATCGTTTTCGTACATGGAGCCCGTGAGGGCAGCAGGTCTAATATCAATCTGTATGTTCTGGAAAACCTCTGCTCACATATATTTTCCCAGCTCGGTCGGTTGACATAAGCAACTAAAAATATCATGCTAATCTTAGACTTGTTATACACGACGTGACTACTCTCCATAATATCACAAGTACGGCTTAACTTTCTATATGAGTGTAGCTATTAACTCCCTACCACTAACCTGGACGGTTTCGCTCCTCATAACGGTTTGCGACTCATCGTCGAGAACTCGCCTCTCTGTTGGACCAGAGATATCTTCTTATAAAGGCGGTACTCATCTTCCGACCATAGGGATCCTTGGTTAGCAAAATATGGTAGGAAGTAGCTAGAATCCGAACGATAAAAAAAATATACCAGGTATACTCCTATATTAAGTTCTTCCTCACTAAAGATCGTAGCAAGATGAGTTGGAGAAAACCGGATGTGATCACATAATAGGTCAAGAGGATTACCAAATAACAAGGCGTTTTCTGCGCGACTTCTCATTTTTGACATAACTGAGGACCCTACTTATATAGAAGTACTTAGTAAACTAATAACCATGGTGTAGACTTTGTTCAATTCTAGGTTTGAAAATTACTTATAAGCCGCGGATTTACATGATCCATTTGTATGAAAGAGTAGAAAGCTGGAGGGATTATGCTATATATAGAGAGACGAACCCCGAAAAAACATGAAGAATACCTATTGAAACCTAAGACACAATGTAGAACTATGTTTTTCTAGTACTGGCGATTAACCTATAGAGTAAGGGATATAATTCTCGTGCTCCTAGTATAGCGTACGAACATAACTATAAATTGACTTAAACTAGACTTATTACCAAGGCCTACCAGCCGTGGTTTTGCAGTCAGGATGGATATCATCTTCAACAAACCTACTGTTATTCTTACAATAAAAATAGTCTAACACGGAAGGGATAGTCTATAGGGAAACGGTGGGAATAGTTGCCAGGGGCCGAAATAGGGGTCTATAACCATCTTGAGTATCAACAGACCAGTGCTGAAGCCACTCTTCACAAAACGGCCATGTCCTCCCCGCATTACGTAGACTTTCGGTCTTTATGAAAAACCTGTTCTCGTCAATCGTGTGGAGGCTAAGCGCAAAGATCTCGTTCCAGTGCGACTTAAGGCGGGGTAGCAACGATAGTTATCTAGGCGTGGACATTCCCGTCCCGCAAGTCATAACCTAGACTAACTAAGTTGGATATTATGGGAGCTAGGATGATCTACTAAAGAGGTTGTGACGTGACGGGTGTAAGTCTAAGTTACATATACGCTATCTTTGGCTCATTGTTTGCCGGCGTTCGAACCTTCCTACGACTTAAATAAGAGCGTGGCGTTCCGAGAAGATACCGGAGTTTTCACACATATCTTGCCCAGGTCAAAATGGTAAGTTGATTATTAACTCCTGATTGGATGCCGAAGAGGTCATGGGTGCTTCCCATTACAGTAGGGGGCGTGAGGGGAAGAGAATGGGAAGAGAATGGGAAGAGATCTACGAGCGATCTTATCTCAGATGTCCCTATGCGGTCTAGGCTGACAGGGCGAGTCTGTCCCCTGGCCAGAAATGGTAATAGCGCTAAATGCCCAGGTGCAGCTGGAGGCTGTGTAGGTAGGTATCGGTATGGCGGTATGGCGGTATGGACGCACTGCGCCGGGTAGGTAGGTATGGATGCACTGCGCTGCATACGTGTAGGTGCAGCGGCTGGATATTCTAAACAGGAGTCTTTTTAAGGCTTCCAAGGCTACCTATCTACTTACCCTACCTGAGTTTGTGCAGTTACCCTATCTGGGTACCTAACTTACCCTACCTGGGTTGTGAGGTAGGCAAAGAGTCCGCTGTGCGACTCTATGGCCCTCATAGGCATGTATAAGAAGCAGCTCACCTTCAGAGCTTGGTCTGTTCTGGTCAACCTGCAAACCCGGTATTCAACTTTACCTAGTTGTGACCTCCCTCTCGCTTCCGTTGCCATCAATCCAGACCTTACTTTTTACAATGTTTTCGACTGAAGAGATATTAGCATTAGTGGGCCTCATCATAGCGCTCCCGTCCGCTTTGGCGGCTCTATGTATATGCTCTCGTCACAAGAGAAAGTCGGTAGATCACGTCCCTTTTGCTTTCTCTTAAGTTTACTCACCTTCGACTTTCCATAGGAGAATCGACTATACCGACGGAGAAAGCTTGATCGGTCCGTATCTCTCACTACGCCCCAGGCTTGAGCCCGACACTGCGCTGCCTCTTTATAACCCCGTCATGCTAGCCGATGGGGCTTATGGCGATCAGACTAGACGCGTCTTGATGTCTCGCTCGAGAAGTATAGAGGCATGGGTGCAGACTGTTGAGTTGCAGTGAAGTGATAGCAACATCTCGCGGAATCAAGCCCCATCACATCCGTGCCTACAAGTCTCACCAAGTACCTGGGTGAATCCTTGGGCTTTCTTGATTTTCGACTCTCATTCGTTTGAGTTGGTCTATCTTATATCACCGGGTATTTTGCTGGACTTAGCGTTATTTGTTAGAACAAGAATATATTTGCATATAGGCCTGGTTAGATAGAAGGAAACCCGAGCAGTGCCCTAGATTTGGTGTCCAGGGTGTCTGTGGAGGGAATTAACGATTGTGCAATGATTTATCGATTGTGTAGATCCCCTACCCATGAGGGCCTATTACATACATATAACTTTACATTGGGGAACTAGACTGAACTAGACTTACTTGTAAGGCTGAGAGACCTACGGAGTACTAGCAGTAGAGATGACGTACCATTTCTAATCCTTGTGGGTTGTACGTGTATTACCTTACTCGGCAGATCGGTAGATACATGTATACCTGCTATATTCGGCTTATAATAAGGCGCTAGGGGGGTTATATAAAATGACCCCAGGTATGATATTCAATACTTAAGATTATCTTCACTTAAAATTCATTATCCGGTCGGAAGATTATTACTAATCAGATTTTCTAAAGGGAAAAGGAAAAAACCCAATCTAAAGTATATCTATCAGACAGCAGCCTGTAAACAGTGCGATCATTTTAGTTATATGGAATTGTTATAAGAAAACCATGTTACGGCTGTTTCGAACTGTTGTCTCAACCACTTAGCTAACCTAACCACTAGACCATTTAGTCAATTGTTCTGAATGAGAGGGAAGAGGCAATTATCAATTATAAGTGTCTGTTGAATGAGGGCAGGTGTGTTAGTAGGTATGGCAGCAGGTATGGCAGCAGGTATGTGTGTGTGAAATTAAGCGAAAATGGCCTGGCAGGTGAAGATAGCCGTATGGCCATAAGATTATTTCGGATTGAAAGTACTGGTATGTTGATTTTGTCAGTAAATCCATATATATCTGACGATTAGCTACTTACAGGATGAATATTTCGTATTTAATACGGTCCATGTGAGTATTTTCAGGTGAAACAGCCACGAAATCTGATAATCATTCAACAGCCGTTTTATCGTTGAAAATTCACTTAGAGATCAACATGTAAAACCCCCATGGCGCGCTCTTGTAGCCCATATGCATCGGAGATAGCGATTTGTGTGGCCATTATCTACATACACACATGGACCTCTTATGTAGAACAGCATACGATCTACAGTGGCTGCGTTCAAACCTCAACAGGATAATATAGCTCTGGACCCGAGAATGAAAGCCAATCTGGACTCATACATAGATTTTCATTGACGCATCATTTTACGTAACTACGACCGGGTGGCCGACCGCCCACGGGCCGAGAACAAGCCCTTTCAACCTTACAGATATCTACATACAACCAACAGGTAGGTGTAGTAGTAGGAGTACCTCATGTAAGTAAGTTAAGTACACACACGTAGTAGTTCTACCAACCCGCCAGTTCGCGTAGCCAGTCCGTGGCCAAACAGGTACTATTATACGACAACAACGCCTGCCTCGCAATGCCCGTTAACTTCGTGACGGCGTTCCAAAGCAGCCAAAACGCCAGCCGACCCAACGCCTTTGATTCCGATACGACGTCCTTCTAGGCGTCGCTGGCGTTCCCCTTGAGCAGTGCTCGCAGGCTGACCATTTCCCGACGGAGGCGCGCGTTTTCCTTCTTCACGCGGCTCGTCTCCTCGCTGCAATCCTTCATCCGGCTCATGAGGTCCTCCTTATCCTCGCGGCCCTTGCCCTTGAGCGCCTTGACAATCTTGCCTAGTTCGCTGTTGAATTTTTCGTATAATAGCTCGTTCTCGGCTGTGGTCTCCTTGTACAGCTGATCGATGGCCTTGACCTTGGCTTCCGTCGCCTTGAGCGTGCTGTCCATGTCGCGCTGGAGCTGCTCATGCCGGTCTGTGAGTTGTGCAATGAGCTCAGGCACTCGGTCTTCGAGCGCCTGCACGCTGGAACACAGCTTTCTCACATCACCTGTCGTGCTGCGAGGAAGCGACGAATTGACCTTAGCCATATCTGCCGTGATCTTCGAAAGTTCTGACTGCAGGTTGGCGTCGACATCCTCGACAGCCTTCTTCTCAACCTGCAAACGCTCTCGAAGCTTTTGCGGTGATTGTAGTCGTAATTTCCCTGGTGATTTACCGGGGCTAGAAGTGGGTCGAACGGGAGATCCGGGTGTTGCTGGTCTAGAGTCACGTGGGGTCCTGAGCGTAGGAATATTGGAAGTCGACAGCGTCTTGGCATGCGGCCTCCTGATTGGTGGTGGGAGCGGCCTCGGCGTTGGAGTCGGCGCTGAAGGAGTTTGTGATGGATCGTCGTCGTTTTCTTTCTGCCGAGATGAGTGCGAGGCCTGATCACTCAAGAAATTCTGCAAGCTAGGGGTGGTTGGGATCTTGGATGGTGATGGGATCCGGGGCCCAGAGTTGAATTTCTCGGAAGTCTCCTTCATATCTGAGAGGGGCTGCAGCGGCTCGTCTTCGAGCGTTGCTGCCGCCATGAGGGTCTTGAGGTCTGATAGTGAGCTTCGACGTTTCCTCCTCGGAGATTTGGCAATTGTGCACTCGGTGTCGGGTTCGCCTATGGTTTCTAATTTGTACGAGCTCGTAGGCCGCGAGAACGAGTCGTCGAAATAGCCTGCAATGGGAGGCCTATCCCGAGACCCAGGCCGTCTCACTAGCCTGGTGGAGCCCTGATGGATGCCGACATCGACGGATCTTGTCCTTACCGGAGTACCCCTGGACGCGCCTGGCGGTTCGCTGGGCGCTGCATGTCTGTTGTGTTTGCTCAAAGTACGCCATACTGACGGCCGAGTATCTGCGTCGCTCTTACTATGCTGTCGCGTGAGGAAATTATCAAAACCGAACTTTCTTCTGAAAGAAGAGGTGTTCGAAGTTAATGATGGGGTCTGCGACCTCGCACTACGAGTAAGCGAGTTCATTGATTCGAAGGCTGATGACGCAGGACCGACACCTACACCCAATCCACCCGATCCGTCGTCGAAGATACGATCGCAGTCCTCGACTAACCTGTCCAAGAGGTTTACATAATCATGCGCTGTACCGTCATCGACCAAAAGCTCGGAGAATGCTACAGTGAGCGCCCCCCTATCGCTATCATTTCCACAACCATCGAGAAGATCAGCCAGGAGTTTGATGAGAGCGGTGAAGGCCCTCCGATTCTGTGGGGCCATATCTGCGAATAGATAATGGACAAAATCTGCAAAGTCGCCTGGCAATCTCTTGGACGCCCGCTCTTGCAGTGCGTTCAGAGCTTTGGGTGTCATGATGGGCCCCATCTGTTCCCTCCATGCGATGCGTACAAACTTCTCGAAGGCGACAAAGACGACATCAGGGGAGAGCTCTGATGATGAATCAATATCGAACGGGCTTTCAATTAGCTTGTTGTATAGATCATTCACGGAGAGCTCGTCGACAGCGGATCTGTTCAGGAGCGTTCGACCGACGAAATTTCCTTTACGCGCTTGGAGACTAGCCATATAGCCCGTGAAAGTCTGCTCAAGCCTGACCAATGGATTTTCAGGCCGGTCGTCATCGACGCCGCCGATTCGAATGCCATCCCTACTCCTTGCCGAGTCATACAATGAGCTCGCGTCTCGAGAACTATTCGAACGACTGAGCTGACTGGGTAAAAGCATCGGAATATCCCCCGTTGGCGTACGCTGACGCTTAGGGCTGGTAAGAGCGTCGGAACTGCTGTTGCCGCTGAGGAAGCTTGAGAGGTATTTGACAGGCGAGGTAGCCAAAAATGATCTTGACTTCTCGGCCCGGTTTGAAATGCTTAAGCTCCGGAGAATTTTCGTATGGAACGATACCATCGCAGCAGTGAGTCCGGGGTTTGCGGCATTGAATTGGGTGCTGAGAAGCTGGATGACTGGAATTTCGTTAGCAGAGTTTCACGACATTCAAAAGAATTAAGCCTCACTTCTCCTGGCAAGAGTCGGCAGGAAGTCCTCCAACGCGATCTCGTCTGTCGCTTTCTTCCCGTGTAACCCGACGGTAATCACGAAAACCTTGCTCATATCCCCCGTCTTTACATCCGAACATATCTCTACGCCGTAATGGCCCACGGGAGCCCCCTTGGTGCCTTTCTCGTGGTCGACAACGATGCGAATGGGGGCTGGCTCCTTGCGTCCCTCTACAAGCTGGTCGAGGCCTTCTTGAAATACGGCGGCGAACAACCCCAGGCCAGTGTCGGGCATTCTCGCGGACCGCAAAGTCCAACAGGGATCCTCACGTTCTTTCTCGGAAAACCTGCCTTCTACCCTAGCCTTGACGACGTCTTCACTCCACTTCGCGGCTTTTCCCTCGTACGTTTCCTGTAGCACGAAGCAGCGCGAGGTGACTGCCGTGTTCGTGACAAATTCTCCTGCGTAGGCGCCGTTCATCTCTTTTGACGAAGTCATCCATATCATGCGACCATCCGCCGATTCTGTGAAACGCACGTCGGCCAGAGCATGCCAGCCCGCAAAGGCTAGTTCATAGGATCCGGGGCCCCCAGCCGCGTTCGTCATAGAAGCCAACAAACCAGCCGGCGACGGCTTATCAATCTCCCGGAGTAGATCGCGTGCCGCAATGTTTGCGCCATAGACCTTCTTCACAATGACGATAGCGTCTGCGAATAGTAGGAAGATACCGGCTCGGTCGCCCGATGGTTCTAAGCGCTCTTCGGCCTGGTATGGAGCAGGCAATTCGGAGAAGTCGACGGCAACAATCAACCGGCCGTGTGGTTCGAGGTCGCTAGGCCAGCTCTCGACCATATTCCGTAGACGTGTACTGACGTGCGGTTTGTCTGTGAGCGGATCATCCATCGAACAGATGTTAGCGATGATATCTCTAGCCTTCAGCATCGGTTGGAGGGCCGGATGAGTGATTGGCAAGCAACCGACTATCTGGTCAATGACCAGACTATACCGTGGGAGGCGCTGTACAGGCTCAATGACGGTCGAGCGAAGGTGCTGCTCCCCGGTGAGCGCTACCCTTTGCGAGAAACTAGACTGCTGGCCGATGAATGAAGTAATTAACTGGGGAAAGTTCTGGCTTGCACGAATATAGTCTTGATAGCAGTCTGTGAATTTTGGAAACCACTCTAACATGACCTTTGCCATCGCCAGAGCCCCGCTCGCATCTTTCGTCTTCCCTATCATGTTTCCTGATACACCCACTCTTGACGACGAGGGGCCTGATTCCACATCTTTCAACGCGTCATCCTCCGTGTCGTCCATAACTCTTCGGAGTTCCTGCATGAAAGCCGAGTTCATTTCAAGAATTTGCTCAGACGACCTGGGAAATAGCTTCTCGACGTCCTCTTCCGAAGGGCTGAAGCTGTCCGGTTGCCGACCCTTCGCCTTTTGCCTGTACTCTTCCGCGATATGCTTTACGAGCTCATTCACCTTCAGGACGTAGCGTTCCTCGGTATCTACCAATTCTGCCATTTTACGACGTAGCTCGATCTTCTGGTCCTTGGAGAACGACTTTGTCCTGTTTAACGCGCTCGGCTTGGAAGGAGCTCGTCGCAGTCTCGTAGTGGGCAGGAATATTGGCTCACCGAATAGTTTGACTAGAGGGGTATACATGCCGTACTGTCGTAAGGTGGGATCCAAGATGTCGTCCTCGTCCTCTGGCACATCCTCATAGTCTTCAGGTTGCAATGGAATAATGGCTCCGGGAGGTAATACGAGGTCAATGTCGATGTTGCTGATGTGTTGAGTTTGCAGAGCCGTGTTGATCTTCTGGATAACATCGGGGGTATTTTCCGCCTTCACCATCGACTTTGCAATGTCTGCAGCATGCTGTTCGGAGAAAAGCGCCGGGGAAGAGCCCGGCCGACGTCCTCTAGTGGTTGGGTATTGCTGCCTGACATGACTCTTGACAGATTCTGGCAGCTCGTGAAAATACTTGAACAGACCAAACGCTAGGGCTCGGTATACCTCGTCACCTTGAAACTCACGCGGCAGGTAGTTGACGACATTATAGAAGGGCGAGTTCGGAGAGATGGTCAGCCGAGGGAAAGACTGAAAGCCGGCGGGACTGTATATATGAACCTGTACTCTGGAGCTGTTGAAGGTATAATTGGCAGTGGTGGAGGGGCCGTGAAATATCAACAAGGGGAGGTGACCGAGCAAGGGGTCGGTAGCTTGGTAAAGAATGACATGGTCTGGCGAGAGAGCCAGTTCGTCGGTAACGCGAACCATGGTCGCTTCAACGGGCCGTTTGCATCGTGGTCCGGATAAGAAAACGAGCGTGGAGAGGTTGATGGGGAGACCTCAGGGTCCGCGATCTCCTATGGGGGTGGCCTTGTACGTAGTAGTTGGGGTTTCGGGGAAAGGATTCGAGTAGCACGGGGCGCCTCTGAGGTAGATAAACAAGAGGTTTGTGTGTGATGCGGGTTGTGCGCGTTGAGACCTGCAGCTGATTGTTTACTTTGGCGAAGCACCTGTGTGTATGTACCACGATAAACCTATACAACAGGCGACCAATGCGACCAGGAGAAACAGACCATGAAAATTCAAGACGTCTGTCTTGAAAAATGAATACAAAAATAAAAAGAAAAAGAAAAAAAGCAGGAAAAAAAAAACCACTAGCTACGAATAGAAGCCCAACCGTGAATGCCTCTACGATTATTTGCGGTCAATAATACGGAGTAGAAGAGACCGACTGGGATTGGGATTGACTGTGAGGCTGGGGTGGGTTGCAGTTCTGATGGTAAGTGGCTCGGACATTTTCTTAGCGCAAATCCAAACACACACTTTCGCGTCAATTGAGTTGGGTGTGGTGTGCAAAACAGACCCCACCCAGTTGGTTAGATAAGCAAACTAGAGACTAGACTGCTTATATGCATATATCCGGTTTATAGAATACTGGAATCTCCTACCACTTACCTGCCGTCACAAGCAACCATAGATGTATTCATGCTCACCGCAATTGGCGAATATCTGTCTGAAGAGGAAAAGGAACGTAAGAGGCCAAGTGATATATTCGTAAGATGGTCTCTCCACTGTCTGTTCTACATGTACGAATGTTTTCGCATGATGTGATTGCTTAGTCATCTTTCAGCTCCGCATCTGATTGGGTGCCCAATCCTAATAGATGCATTTAACCAGAATAGCTTCTAACGAGTTATCATCCAGCCACCATGTTAGACGGGGGTTAGACACGCCTGGATTTCCTCCCGCACGAATCAACTTTTGGGATTATCTACCAAGCATTCATTTATCAAGGCTCAGAGCACAATCTTCCCGGTTTCAACATACCTAATTACGACCGGAGCAAGTGGGCAATGTCCAGTCAAAAGGACTTGGGCATTCCGCTAGTCCACGCTTCCGACGGGCTCGGGTACAGATTGCTAGAGCTGCCGGCCGAACTGCTTACCCTCTTAGAATCAGATAATCCTCCAGTGTCAGTCAAACAACCGACCATCTACATCCTTAACCTAACCTTTGAGCTGCAGGCTAAGCCTCGAGTCCTCGGTCAATTCGGCGATACTCAAGAGTGGCACTCAATCATGGAGCCTTCGTCAGAAGAATACGTCGAATGCCTTGATTCTACTCCAAGCTTCCGAGACGACTAGACCGTCATCAGAAATACCGGAGATGGGTCTTAGAGCTATTACGACGATACACGATACAATCGAGCTTGTTCCCGAACCTACGGACAAGGCGGCTCCTGTCGCAAGAGGCAAATGGCACGAGAGATTCGCACGGGGACGGTGAAGCAGGACGTCAGGTCACCGAAACGGCCGCAACCCATCCGGCACGATTAGTCATAATAGGCTATACACTCAGACAGGCAGTGACCGGATGGGGCCCGTTGCGACTACATACGTATACTTATAGCACAAGTCGAACAACCTAGTATGGTTGTCTTATGACTCGCCGGGCCGTAGTTGATCGGATAAGACAGAAAGATGAGCTTTTGATCAAGGCTAGAGAATAGCAGAGCGGTTGTGAACTAGTCCAGAACCCGGATGATATGGTATCAAAACCTCGAGCCGACAGTATACATCCCGGGTAAGGATGTCGTTCATAAGCAGACCAGCCAACAAGATAAGTCGTGCAATTATCAGATTTGAAATATCTGGGATACTTTAGGGGCTATTCTTCGATAGAACAAGTGAACATGTGCTGGTGAGAGATGATATTCGTATTTATATAGATTAAGCTGAGTATGTATTCACATACATAGGTCTACATATATCGGTAGCGAGCGATCTAGATTCTCAGCTGAGATCGATCTGCATTATCAGCTTGACAAACCCTGTCGGCGGATTTTATTGCTTCGACATTGCGGACCCAACAAGAGAAATTCGAACATAACATCAATGATATAAGTGTGTAGCCTAAACCAACGACAGCTCTCAATATATATTCAACAAGATCTCTCCTGCGCTCAAGATAAATGAAAGATACCTACCTCCATTGAGGTTAGACAGCTTCCAAAAATAGGCTCGTCGTATATGCTAAAATTAGTACATTAGGTACCTAGGTACCTAGATATGTATTTACTAGTTTGTACATATATAGTAGTAGATACCATGCTGGGAGTACAACGTACTGTAATTCTTAGGTACCTACTCAGGTATTACCGTTACATATGTACAGTACCTTAGGTACCTAGAGAATAAATACACCATGCAAACTTTCAATGGCCGTGCTCTTATCACGTCGATACATCCAGACCTGTATCTGACACAACCTACCAGGTAGGTATGGATCCATCGGCCATCGCCTAACCACCATTAGGTACCTTCTTCCTAATCTTCCAGGCTGTCTGTGCGGACACTTCACATGAGCCTCATGTCACTCCTTTATTACCGGTTTCAAAAGCCTTCCGTGTCCGAGGGTCAGCTACGTACAACACAGCTCCGTTTGCCTTGTTAGCTTCAGGCACCCTGGTAAATTCCCAAATCGCGGGCGATCAACATTCCACGGCTCCGAAAGGTTGTAATGTCCGGACTAGTTCAGTAGCAAGTCTACGTTATTCACGTCGTCCAATTCTACCAGTCGGCTTTTCGGTCGGGAGACGACTCGGCCTCGCTCCTCTGGTAGTTGATACTCGTCAATCTCTCTTTAAACCTTTCACATCAATCAATCACTTGTACGACGGTAGTTGGCAGCAAACGGAGAAAGAACCTCGATACGAGGGGAGAGTGAGTAGTTAGTTATACAATAACTCCACTACGAGTTCGGGTGTTTATCGAGGGTATAGGTAAGTTGCTTTTAATCCTCCTCGCAAGACTCTTCACTTTCATCCAGGCCGACACAATGCACGTATTTGCCCATCGTCAGCGGCCAGCGGTGGTGGTGACAATAGGACAAAGAACCCTTCTGACTAACCCAACCCATTTTTTCATATATATATTATATTATCTCCCACTTCATCCCGCTTCACCCCATACCTAAGGAAGCAAGCTTGCCTACACATCAAGTTGTGTCTATATTTCTACTTTTCTATTCTTGCCTCCGTTTTTATCTGTCTCTGTTCCCCTTGGTAACGTCAATACCTATGGTTTGTATTTCCCCACCAGCCTTCCTTATATCTCACCCGGCTATCTTTAGGCACATACATAAGTACTTTGGAGGTCTAAGCCGAGCCTTTATAGTTCATGGCCGTTGTTTCAATTTCTCCTTCTATAAGGGTGCCTACTTCACTTTCACCACAACCAGACTTCCAGTTGGTAGCCGTTGAGAGGAAATGCGTTTCCACGGTGGCTACTTGCACACACATTCTTAGAGCACTCGTTGGAGCACCCGAGCCGAGTCTCTATTCTATTGTTTTTGTCATGCACTTCCGATGTCCATCTCGTGCTTTCCTTTCTTTTCCCTATTTCCTCACTAGCTTTCCACCCCGACCACAAACTAATCATGGGCCAGGCATCTTCCATAACGAACATCGGGAGACATTTAAGGCCTCAATCTACTCGACGCCATCTAAAACGTGTCAGGGTGGAGGCTGGCCCCTCCGACATTACCAACAATTTGCAACTTACTGACACAGAGACGACAACACCCATGGAACGTGACGGTGATTTGTACCTGGACATCCCAGTGCCCATCACGGATGGAGACAGCCCTGACAGCCCTGATGGCCCCGATGGCCCCGATGGCCCCGATGGCGCCATGTTAGAGACTGACAACAAGATTGTCTGCAAGGACAGCGTTCTCTCAGTATTCTCCAACATCTGCCCCGCATATCTCGAAGAAATCAGTTCTCTGCATGCTTATAACCCAGACGCCGTCATTTCTACCATCCTTGATCGACAGGAAAGCGGCTGGAAATACCCAGTTCGACTTCATAGCAACCGCTTAAAACGGAAGCGATCGGAGAGCGTTGTCGAAGACCAGAACGACGACAAGGGAGAAGGCGACCCCGATGTTGTCCGAGATATCACAGCCCAAATCGCCAAGCCTGACTACGCTCAGAAACTAACATCCTCAAAATATCGGGAAATGGCCAAGAACTTGCTTTGTCAGGATTTCCCCTTGGTTCCAATCCTGTCAGTACGCAATCTCCTTCTGAATAACGGACACTCGCTTTTCAAGACATATACAGCAATGGACGAGGCTGTCCGCAACTGGGACGACGCCAACCCCCTCTGGAAAGAGAAGAAGGCCCCTTCAAGACTGGTAGACGACTTTTCACCTGATCATCTTTCCAACCTTGACATGAGTATATATGCACCCGAAGAGCAAGCAGCATTCGCCGAGCTGCGCGCAGCTAGGGCACTACGAGCTGTCAAGGACGCCAAGCTCGCGGCTGAGTCGGAGGAGGCGGCCAATTTCATTCGTGCGAAGAGGGAGGGTCGAATATCTGAATGTGGCTGCTGCTTCGAGGAATACCCTCTTGACCGGATGGTCCATTGTAACGGCGAGACGGTTCACTGGTTTTGTCGGAGTTGCATGAAGTCGCAGACGGAGACAAATATCGGCCTTTCCAAATACGAATTGACATGTATGTCTATGGATTCCTGCAGCGCCGGCTTCTCTCTCGACCAAAGGGACCTCTTTCTCAACAAGAAACTACGTACGGCCTTAGACCAGATTGAGCAAGAGGCGGTGTTACGTATGGCTGGCATCGAAGACCTCGAGACCTGTCCATTTTGCCCTTACGCTGCAGAATACCCCCCAGTGGAGGTTGACAAGGAGTTCCGCTGTGACAATCCCGAATGCGAGCGCGTCAGCTGTCGCCTTTGCCGCAAAGAAACCCACGTGCCAAAAACTTGTGCTGAAGCAGCCGCTGACCAAGGCCTTGATGCTCGGCATATTCTGGAGGAGGCCATGAGTGCAGCGCTGATCCGTAGCTGTAATAAATGTAACGAACCCAACCTACTTCAAATAAAACGCGTCTCTCTATTTCGTGGCTAACAGCTCACACATAGGCAATAACCCTTTTATGAAGGAAAGCGGCTGTAACAAAATCCAGTGCACGCGATGTGGCACAATACAATGCTACGTCTGTCGTCAAACTATCACCGGTTACCAGCACTTCAATGACACTAGTCGAGGAGGCAAGAAAGGGCAATGTGCTCTATTCGATAGCACTGAAGATCGTCACCAGCAGGAAGTACAGCGTGCTGAAGAAGAGGCACGACAGAAAGTCGTCAAGGATAATCCGGATATGGTACAGTTCTCTTCTCACTCGACAGTTCCCTGACTTGAAACCCGTTCTTGGGTCCTTTCCGAGCCAATTGATTCTTTGTACATATCCATTTCTAACCAGATATTTAACCCAGAATACGGAGGACTTGATAATCAAGGCGTCAATCGAGGTCCAGCAGGATGAATTACGACGCAACAGAAGTGGTGTTCGGTTTCCACCAAATCCGGCCCAAATGAATCAGGTGATAGCAGACTTCGAAAGAATTGCTGCCAGAGCTCGCCGTCCTAAGTGGCCTGGCGGCTCCCCTGAGGCAAGGCTAAACCAGCTTAGACATTATCCAGAAAGTAAGGGGATTTACGGAGTAGATTTCTTGAGACAAATCGATCTGCTAACAGCTACATATAGTCCTCTTGCCGCCACCTGAAGAGCAGCTTCTAAGATTTGGACCACCACCGGAGATCCGCCAAAGATGGGCACAGCAGGCAAAAGACCCCCGCCGGGAGTTCGCGCGGATCAGGCAGCAGCTCCCCCCTGGCGCGGAAATCAATCACCAGCCTAGAAATCTACCTTTCAAGGTGGGTTTGGGTAGACCACCCCGTCAACATGTACAGATACCTCGGCCCAATGGGCAACAGCAACAGAATGCCCAAGTCAATAATCTAGCCAATGTTGATCCACAGGTCGATTTACACCGTCGCTACCACAGAGAGCAGCCCGTGCGAGAGCTCTTGGGTGCTAATCCCCGCCCAGAGCAGGCAGCTCACCGACTAGATATACCTCCACCCATTCTATGGGATATGCCACCACTTCCCGCGATGCCAGGGGCTACCTTTGTCCAACATCCAGTCAGGCCACCCGGAGAAATCGCGCGACACGCCTCAAGGAGGTTCGGCTCTCAACATCAATGAGCGCGCTAGTTAAATCACGGGAATTATCTTACGTGGAGCTCATGAGGACGGTATACACCGGCTTTTTCGAGCCTTGGGTGTCAAGGGCTTCCCCTTTCCCCCACCCCTTTTGGCGCGAACTAATCGGCACGAGGAGGCCGACTAGATATACCTTACCATTATCTGGGCCGAGTGTCAAGGAATGTTTATTTGTCTTTTCCCACGGTAGGCAAACGAGATGGTAGTGTGTACCTAGATGCGCAAAGGGTTTCGGTAGGCACTAATAGTAATTCGATTCTGGTAGATAAGATACCCGCTTTTGCATTATATTGTATAGTATGAATGGCGCTCTTAATGTATGCATGTCCGAAAAATCACACCCCTCCAGCTCTCTCTTCTACCAGCGGCTACCTAGCACCAGCAGAATTTCTCATTGGCAACCCAGTTGATCTCGCTCGAGTCCTCCTCGCCATACCACATCATGCTCGGAATGCTATCGACATCCCGATCGACCCACTCATGGCTCAACCCGCTCCTCTCGATCAACCCCCGGACCACCGGCGTCGGGTTCCACAAGTCGGCCTTGCCGAGGCGCCAGGCGCGGGCCTCGCGCAGCGCCGCGCGCATCACGGCCGCGAACGCCGCGACCACGTCATCCGCCCCCGCGAATGCCGCCTCCTCGTCCTCCACCACGACGCGCAGGATGTACAGCGTGTTCCTGCCGGCGTCCTCGGGATCCCGGTGGTAGTTGCGCGACCACACGGCCCAGACGCGACGGCCGTCGACGCCGGCGGCGGCGCCCTTCTGGTTCTGGGTCGCGGTCGCGGCGCGCGAGGGGAACACCGTCGACGTGATGAAGTCGTCGCGGAACAGGTGCCACCGCAGGGCGTCGTGCTCCGGGACGAAGGCGACGCTCGTCTTGCCGCTCTCGCGCGCCGCGGCGGCGACCCGGATCCGCAGAAGCGCCTCGTCGCGCGCGCAGAAGGAGGGGAGGTTCGCGTAGGTTATGGGGGTTACTGCCGCCGCCGCGGTCGCAATTTCGTCGTCATTAGTGGTGGGTAGGGAGGACGACGATGAGGGTGTGGGAAACGCGACGTGCACGCTCGCGAACGCGGCCCACCCCTTCCGCGCGTAGAACACCTTGCCGATGTCCGACCACAGCGCCGAGCACACGACCTCGCGGTCGGAGGCCCGCTGCCAGGTCCGCAGCGCGGCGCCCAGCATCCCCAGCATCCGCGCCGCGTACCCGCGCCCGCGGTACTCGGGGTACGTGAAGACGGAGGCGACGCCGTGGGCGAGGGCGTCGCGGGCGGTGCCGTCTCCCGGCGATGCCACCAGCACGCGCTTGCGGAGGGACTCGCAGGAGGCGAGCACGGGGCGGTCGTCATCATCATCGTCGCCGCCGCTGCTGCCGTCTGTCGTCAGGATCCAGTGCGTCATGCCGCCGTCGCGCGCGAGCGGGATCGTCGTCAGGTACGGCTCGCGCGTGAGGTAGTCCGGGAGGCTCAAGGCGCCTCCCCATTCCGCGTGGTTGCGCGTCCAGGTCCGTTGTTTCTCGGCCTCGGTCGGGTGCGTGAGGATCAGAGACGGCGCCGTGGCATCGGGGAGAGGGGCTGAGGTTGTTGTTGCTGTTCCTGTTGGTTGAGAACCCATTTTTCCTCAGTGAGTAGATAGGTAGATTATAAGAAGCCTCTGGACTACTAGAGCGAGTTGTCCCGATTCGTAACCCTTGTATACAGAAACCTTGCCGGAACGCTACCTAGGACTGGGAGAGAGAGACTAGGGCGTCATGTAGACTGACCGATGAGATCTAATCCTATAAGCCTTAGTGATGCTATTTTCGAAATAATACATGAGAAAAACAAAATCTTTTTTTTTATACAGACGAAATAATCCTATATTTTGGATAGAAGAAACACGATGGATCATGGCATGCCAATAGTAATAGCGTCTGTTGTACAAGACTGGCATGTGAGCTGCGCAGCTAAGCAACCGAAAGAATCCGGTGACCAATACATGCATGCACGTATTTCTGCAAAGAGGGGAGGGGTGGCGGTGGGATAGGGGATTTTACATTCGTCGGGTTAAGCAATGTAAGAAAAATGCAACGTCCTAATAAGAAGCATCTCGCTCGCTTATCTCGCATGCTTCAACCCCAGATTGCCCGGGGGGGAGGGGTCCAGACCTCTTAGGCGAACACCGCGAACTGCCCGTTATTTTACTGTAGAACTCAGGAACAATGGGTTGAAAAACCCATTAATGGAAGAGAGCTAATATCGTACCTTAAAGGAGAGAAAGTGTCTGTTGACATAGGGTTGACATAGGGTTATAGAACGAAGGTAGGTTTATAGAATACAGAGTGGTCGTCTAGATCAAGACGACGGCGGAAGGTTATAAGCTGACCAACTCATGGAATTGTTGAGGTGGAGCGGGATGCATGTGTGGGACTGCCGATGCAAACCGCCCCAAATACAGGTACTTGGAGGTAGGTAGGTAAGTAGGTAGCTCCGCCCATAAGACGGCCTCAACTGTCTACATGTGGTAGAATAACCTTGGCTAGACGGCTGGTTAGTTGGTAGGTTGGTCCATCACCTGGAAATAATTTCGCACGGGTTCTTTTTTATTCGGGGTCATCGAATTTTATAGGATCATAGACTTGTATGTCTTGAATCATCTTTCCGTCAGGAACGCCTCGCGCCCGCAGAATTTGCCCCTTTTGTGCTTCTTTCCATATTAATGACCATGACCGTCGTCTTGCTCTCCTCTTTCTTCCGGATCTAGCTTGATCAGGGTATCAATTCGCATAATGCTGATGCATGCCTCAACCGCACTCTTCAACTGCCGGACCTTGCTCACGCTCGGTTCCAGAACACCAGCTTTGATCTCATCCACAACCTTGCCCTTCATCAAGTCCAGGCCGTAATTCTTGTAGTTCTTCTTACGGGCCACCAACTTCTCATCCTCGTTTCCTTCTCCCTCTTGCGTCCGTTGGGATAACGCATGCCGTGATCGTAATTGAGCCACGAGTTCGCTGGCATCCTTGGCAGCGTTGACCGCCAGGGTTTTCGGAATGACAAGAAGCGATTGTGCAAATTCGCCAATGGCTAGTTGCTCACGTGAACCAACGGTACCCGCAAACTCCTCCAGGTAAATATGCAACGCTGTCTCCACCGCGCCACCGCCAGGCACAATGCTGCCGCTCTCCAAGGTCCGCTTGACAGCGCAGAGTGAATCGTGCACGGACCGTTCCATCTCATCAAGTTGGAAGTCGTTCGGTCCGCGCAGGAGGATAGAGGCGGACGAGTGTGTCTTGGTTCCCTTGACCAAAATGCACTCGTCGTCTGAGATACGCTCTTGGACAACCTCTTCGGCAGAGCCTAGGTACGAGGCCTCGAAACGCTCGTCGCCGTTCAGGTCAGACAGCGTACTAAGTAAAGTAGCACCGGTAGCCTTGGCGATGCGTCGCAGATCCTCCTTCTTGCACCGCCGAACGGCCATGGCACCGCGCTCGACGAAGAGCTTCAGGCACATGTCGTCAATCCCTTTCGTTGTCAAAATAACGTTAGCACCAGCCTTAAGTATCATCTCAACCCTCTCGATAACCATTCCGGATTCTCGTTGACGAATCTGCTCTAGTTGCTGGGGGTCATCGACTGTGATCTGTACACCCAGCTTCATCCTTTCCTTCTGCAAGTTCATATCCAATACGGCAATCCTCGCATCCTGTACTCGCGTAGTCATTGCTTGCGAAGCGACAGTGCAGTTCAGGGCATAGCCCTTCACTAATACTGACTCTAGAGCACCCTTGCCGTGTGCTTTTAGGATATTAACGGCCTTGACGGGGTATTTGACCTCGTTACGGTTATTTGTCGTCTTGACTGCTTGCATAGCATCGACCACCATGTTAGCGAAGAAGTCGGAGTCTGACCCAATGAGCTTGCTGGACATTGATGTCTTCGCGATGTTGAGGAGGGACTCGCGGCCGAGATTCTCGACCTTGGTGCTGACATTTTCATTCATATACTTGATAGCCTCCCGTAGAGCCAGTCGGTAGCCGGTAATAATCGTAGTAGGGTGTATTCGGTTCCTCATCAGCTCGTTCGCACGTCGCAGAAGCTCGGCGGCAATCAGTACAACGGAGGTCGTGCCATCACCAACTTCCTTATCTTGTTGTTGCGCCAAGTCGACAAGGATCTTCCCAGCAGGATGCTCGACATCTAGTAAGCTCAGAATCGTCGCGCCGTCATTCGTAACTGTGACATCCTAAAAAGCCGTCAGCCATATAGCTCCGGTGTCTGGCGTTCGAGTCCACCTACACCAATATCGTCCACCATCATCTTATCGAGTCCGCTCGGGCCAAAAGAGCTCTTGACAACATTCGCAATAGCTTGTGTAGCAAGCACTAGATTCGTCGTCAGCCTCAGATGAAGTTCTTTGGGAGCAAATAGCTACTCACCGTTCTGATCCCTAATGTCTGCACCCGAGATCTTCTGGCCGCCCAGGAACAGAGTCCCATTTCCGGGTTGCTCAAACATGGAAGCCATCGTGTACGAGCCTGGTTCAATACCCCGTATTTGTAGATGTACAGAAAAGAGAACGTCGTTGGGCCGGTAGTAACCAGGCTGCTTTATTACTACTTGCTTGGTTGACTAAAGCTTCAGCACCCGAATCCATGGACCTCCATAGGTACGGCCCAGAACTTTTTTGCGGGAGCAACAGTTATTCCCAAGCCGAATATCCGTGCACAGACCATAAAGTGGTCAAGGTGACTATCAACCCCTCCAACGTCAGATCTCTGCTATCTACTTATCGATAAGTATCTATTATCAGTTTGCGGGGTGCCATTGCTACGTACCTACCTAGGCTGCTAGGCAGCTACATGTAACCTAGGTACTTACCTCTAATAGGCCATGAACAGAGACCTGAATTTATACTCGCAAACAGTATACTCATTCAAATGAGTATTACTAATATGAGCAAGGATGTTTCTATCAAGTCGATATGAGCTTATATAACTAAGACCTGGCGTTTGTATTGCAGTTGAGGATTTGGTTTAGAGCGATTACCTATTTAAAGTCTTATCAATATCAGGAGGTTCACTTTACAAATGAACATAGCAAGTCGAATTCATTGCTGCCAAACTATCAGCGACAAGACCATGGCTTCGGAGGTCAACCTTATTCCATCCCACGCGAGGGAGCTTCAAGCTTATCCTAGGTGAGTTAGTTCAAGGCCCAAAGGGATTAAATATCCCGAGCGCATCATGTCGTTCAATGAAGCTTTTCCAAGTTAGAACCATCCCTCATAACTTCTCCTAACGAGCCAAGTAGATAAAACCACTACCCAATACAGTTAACACTTCCGGGGATATATGTGGCAATTGCGCAAAATATCTACCGTTCGAGGAAACCAACGCGCAAATGCCTCGATACATACCCACTAACCTATATCAATGTCTGCAGCCCGACATGTGTAACTAACTGGATCGGTTGTCGGTTGTCGGTATTCGTAAGATGCTACCCGCTAGCAGGAACAGTATGCAATTTGAAAGCGAACGTTTCCTGTCATGGGCGCGTCTTGGTACTCAGGGTTCTTCGAATCTAGTCGTGAGGAGTTTGGCGGCCCAGAAGATAGGTGGTATGCGCTTGAACTCTTAACGACCTCTTCCATATACCTAGCTAATTACCAACTATCATCGTCGTAACCAATATCGGCTGCTCACCCCGAAATTGAGCCCCCACGCCGCTCCCCCCTTTTTTTTTCGGGCCGTGGATACGGCTTCTAGAGCAGATCAGGACAGCCTCGCCATTTTGTGAGTTGGTGAGATAAGCAGCTCGCATCGCATGATAGCTTGGCACACGCCATGGTATTACTCTAGATGCGGTCGGTAGCATCCGACCTCCTTCTTGCTGGTGCCATCAAGGGCAATGTGCATATAAACGATCCACATCGCCTGACAGCAAAGTACCAATCATATTGGTATGTAAGGGGATGTCGCTGACGCTGCACTCTTGATTACATGTGAGAAGATCTGCTATATTTCTGCGTACTGCCCGAGTCATCTCCGCTAGTGCTGATATCACTGAAACGACGTGAAGTGACACATGTTTGCAATCCCCTGGCTTCCTTTCAGTATAACATAAGATTCGGGAGAGGTATGTACTTCGAGGTGGCGCCTGGGAGCGATTGGAAGCATTTTACCGGCTTATTGGCGTATCTTTAACCAGTCAAAGGCTATTCCTTATGGCGCAGTATTTGTAGCCATTCGGTCGTTCTATAGATGTCTTAGTAATATTGGTTATAGTCGCCCCTTTCCCAGAACCGGTAGTTCGACCGCCCCCACCCTTCTTTCAGGGCGATTAGCTAGATGTCATGGGTTTCTTAAGAATTTTACAATATAATCGAGCATCTAATGTACACATCGATCAGCTTTGTTTTAAGAATGCCACTTAACTCAACTGCCAGTCTCTTTTGTGAGCTACATATCAGTTTATGCATCTCCATCTGTAAAGGGGGAAACCTGGCAATGATTTCCTCCCACATACCGTGAATTATGTAAAATATCAATTGAAAAAGCATACGGGCCGTTTAGACATTGCAGCGTAGGTCATAACAAGCAAGTGGTACGCCAGCTACTGTGTTTTGGCTCCGTAGGTATGGCTCAGGGGCCAGTATTAACTTCAAACAAGGCAGACCTAAGCTTTGCCCAGGCCCCGCATTAGGAATCTAATCAACCTCTTCTGCACATTCTGGTGTTGTATTCATTATCAAATAAGTCGTCAAAAAAGAATAACTGACTCATAGCAGTCAGCACGCAATAACACCTACCTACTGTAAAGAGCGTATCTCGAGAAATTCTACTCATAATTGTCTGTTGGTATTGCCAACACGACAGCAGTTATGCAAGTAACACTAATACGAATATGGGTAATCCGTATACTTAAGTAGGTATATTCAGCGATGCTAGGTGACTGATTCCCCTATTAAAGAATATGCCTCCTCACATGCCACCCCACAGCAAATCAATCCATATGTTGGCTTTAAACAGAAACAGGCATTTTACAAGGCCAGCATAGTACGTAAGTATCAAATGAAGTGAATCCAATAAATACAAATTGAAGAATGGTATACATCGTCGCTGTATATTCCTTTTATCAAGACAAATAGCCTCCATCCGTATCGTATATCCGGAATCTATGACCGATAAGCAGTTCACTAGTTAACTCTCTAGGAGACTTCTCTGTGTACTCCTAGATCAGCAGGTAAGGCGTAATTCCACTACCGCGCATGGCCCTTGCTAGTTGTCCGAGAAAGGGCAATGCGGTCAACTCAGTCTCCATGCAGTATGTAGGCAACCCCCATTAACGAAATTTCAAACGCTGCAACCATTAGTCCTTCATTCCTCCTGACTTCATCTCTTTCGTGTCTTCGAGGGCCCTTGGGTCGTCAGTCGGTTCACAACACCACCAAGTACCACACTATACATATATACATCAATCGTTATAGGGTCCTATGTGATTTTGCGATGCCCTAAAAGCGGGTTACGTGAGGGGACCGTTCACCGCGCTCCAGGTCCGGCACATGAACCGTCTCCAGCGTGAAGGTGTTTGTCCTCACAATCTGGGTTCCCTCTTTCGATGGGACGAGGTTCTGGGAATCCGAGCTCACTTTGAGCTTGTACCCCGGCCACTGACCTCCAGTATTCTTGGAAGTCTTCCCGGACTGACCGCTCCGCGATGATCTGGTGAACGAGATAGAACGCAAGTAGCTCTTAGTCGACTCCGGTACATGATGTCTGAGGAAGGCCGGCAGCAGCATGAGACAGGAGCAGATGAGCCCGACGTTTATTTCCAGTGTTCTAGACAATGGTTAGGTCTCGAGCGCAATGTAATGGTTTGCTCATAAAGAACTTACGCCCACACCGAAACTGTCGCGATATTGTAAGTAGCGTCCAGGTCGCTTTGTAGGAGCGGTGTCATTCCTAGTCGGACAAGGCTGGCCGCACACGCACTAGGTAGAAGTAGAAGCGTAAGTATGAGTCATTGTCCACGATAACTATCGGGCGTGACCTACAAAATGCCAATTCCAAAGACGGCCCCCAGTCTCAGCTTTCGTCGTGGTCCCATATTCAACCCCCAGAGGAGAGGAATGGGAAGGACGAGCACGTAGATGTCCACAACGGCGTTCCACACGCCAGTGAAGTAAGAGACAGGCGCAGGACTCGTGCATTTGCCTTCAATGGAGTTGTCCCAGGCCTTTTGAACGGGTATACAGAAGAAAATGATGGCGAGCAGAAGCGCAATGTTGACAAGAAGAACAACGACAATGCCGGCGTTTACAAAGAACTTGGCCTTCGTCTGCAGGTTGAAGATGCGGCGGTATAAGAAAAGGAGGCTAAGTTTGATGGAAGTGGCCGCCACGAGGTATATCTGGGCCGCAATAGTTTCAAACTACGTAGTGCTCGTCAGCATCGCCCATGATGAATCATATCGCGAGCGTCCTCTTGGAAACGAACCTTCAGACCGGAAACAAGCCAGGCGACCGGCTCATCCCATATATGACGGCCAATTCCCCAACTGAAACCTTTTCAACCGAGTCAGCAGAAAGTTAGGCGCATGGTGCCAACTGAACGACATACTCGCAAATAATAGGCCTGAAAATGACGCCGTGGCACCCTGTTAGACGGAAGTTAGCCCGTATTCTCGAGGCTCGAGGCTCGATGATGACTTGCGAATGAAAAGAGACAGAGGTCTGTGGTTCACAGCATCAGTAACCGCTCCGGCAATAGGCTTAGAGAGCAGACTCACAGTCGTCAACGCCCAGCTTCACTCGAGATACGCAAAGGCGGGTGTATATCCGCATCACAACAGATACTGTGCTCAGGGTGAGGAAGATGGTATGGATTGTGATATTCTTCTCCAACTGGTCAGGAGGGTCGACAAAGTTGGGCGTAACCCCTGGGGGCGGCGGCACGACGCCTTGGGACCACTGTGATGACATGATGCCTCTATAGGGTGATGGTGTGAAAAGAACAACACGATGAGAAGACGATGACCGGGCTGGCGGCTCAGCGAGTGACAGGAGATATTATGAGAGTATACGACATGTACTCAGGACGCCGCCGGACAACATATACGAGTCCCCATGGCCTGGGACTTGGGATGCTTATCTGGACACAGATGGAACCCCACACCTCCATCATGACTATATTGCCATGTTATACATAGTGCTATAGTCAGGTCGATTAGAATGGCATGTGGTTGCAGTGCATGCTTCCTCCAGCGCTAACGAATCAAAGGATTTGCTGGATTGGCGCGATGTACCACATATGCAGTTCTACGTAGTAACAGGAATATTATGCATGCACAAGGGGGTCAATTACACAGCCATCTTAATTATGTAATTCACCCCAGACTGCCGGAATGGTGTATAAGTCACTGGCTATAGCGGGCCCGGCGGGCACCCAATCGACGATCAGGTCCTTTCCGATGCTGTATGGTCGGTAGGATTCTTTCCGATGGGCATACTGCCTTGGAACGGGTGGTACTATGTAGTTCACTGCCGGTACTTGCTGGTAGTGACCGCATTGGGAAATCATAATAGGAAACTCTCGATTCCTACTGCTAGATTGCGATGGCAGAACGTGCGTCAAAAGCATGCAACACACACGAGGTTCTTCCTGCAGGCGTATTAGGATCCCTCCAGTCGGTACCGATTGAAAAATCCCGGAAACCAATGTAACCCAACGCGCGCGTGAATTACACGCGAGATAATTCCGATATTCATTTGGAAATACCACCTACGGTATAGAATTAGGGGAGGGAGAATATGGAGTAGCCTCACTATCTAGTATACTTTATATCGTGGAGACTGAAAATCGAATGCTTGCGTATCTGATACTTTCTCCAATAGGACGAACTACGGGGTGTTGTATAGTCACATTCTATGTACTCGACACTTTTGTCCTCCCCCCTTTTTCTTTGCCTCTTCTTTCTCTTTGCCCTGTTCGCTGAGGCTAGCGAACAAATGCTCGGATACCTTTAGTGTCTAGTTTCGCTGTTGCGACCATGAAATCGTGAACCTGCTGTACATCGCTTTCGTCCGTCTCAAAGAGCTCGAGTTTGGGGCCATTGGGACGGAAAAGCACGGCCAGGGCGTAAGTTACTTCAGCCATTGCTAAGCTAAGAATGAGAGATGGTCGTGTCAGCATGCCAGCTTAATCGTAGAGGAGAAAATATCCAAAGGGATCGTCTTACTGGATGCCTAGACAGTTCCTGGAGCCTCGAGCAAAAGGCACATAGTTCCGGTTCATCGCTGGGTTAACCTCACCGATCCAACGCTCGGGGATGAATTCAAACGGCCTTTCGTAAACGGAAGTATCTGTGTGCATGAGATACGACGACATCCCAACGGGGATCTACAAGGCGGTCAGATGTGAGCACGAAAAAGCAATCGAAAACACATACTCCAGGAGGGATGGTGTATTGCTTGTACTGAATTGGGACATCGGGTGAGATTCGAGGTAGTCGATGCATTACGCCAAAGCTGATACTAATTTTCAAGTTTGAGTACCATTCCACACCTTAAAATATATGACAAGAGCAACTTACCGTAAAGATTCTTTAATGATAGCCTGAAGGAGCACCAGCTTCTCGAGCTCTGCCCATGTCGGAACATATTGAGGCCAAGTAGCCATGAGGTCTCGAAGCTCTGCCTCGACCCCGTGTCGTAGATGGGGTCGGGATAGGATGTAATAAGACGCAACTCCGATCGTACGGCCGCTTGTCCAAGTCCCTCCCGCCAGAATTAACTGAGCTTCCATCACGAGACGTCTCTCAGATTTCTCCGACTCCGGCATATCGCTGTTCACGACATGGTGGAAAAGAGACGTGACATTCTCGTCTTTGATGGAATCGCTCGTGAGAACTTTATGGATATTTTCTCT
This sequence comes from Xylariaceae sp. FL0662B, assembly GCA_022376535.1. Lineage (NCBI taxonomy): Eukaryota > Fungi > Ascomycota > Sordariomycetes > Xylariales > Xylariaceae > Xylariaceae sp. FL0662B. Next base: position 84,116 of record JAJJKD010000007.1, read on the forward strand.
TGCTCTCTGTATTATGGATTAGCCCTTAGAATTCACTCGTGTCTCGGCAGTAGTCTTACTAACCTGTCTCAGTTTGCGCAACCCTTCGCCGCGCGGAAATGCTAATAGGAATATTCGCTCTGGGACGTAGCTCATTACCCTGCTGCTATGTCAGAGGGAGGCTTGGTTGTCATTGCTATCGGCATACCGGACAAGTGTTGGGAACGCCGTGGCTATGGGTATTGAGCGTATAATCATAAGCATAGCATCAAACCTAGACGCTCGTTCAACATCATTCACATCGCTAGTTGTAGGGAATCATCCATACCAATATGGAGAGAATTCTGGGTCGCTCAGAAATCGGTCACTTCGATCTTTAGTGTCGAGGCACATTCTCCCAACGACATCGCCCGCATAGGCCGAGAAAGCGTGGTCAAGTCGGATGACTTTGTTGGTGCCAGCATATTCCCTGATCCTGGATTCCAATTGCAGAGCTACCTCCGCAATCACCGGCTGCAAGCGATTGATCCCCAGTTTGGAGAAAAATGGTTCTAGAGCCTTTCGTCTTATTCGATGAAGATCATGCTCCTTTGTAAATAGATGCGAATCTAGCAAAGGGGGATGTCAGTGGCTATTTACGATCCTAGAACAGACATACTAACCGTCAAATCCGATCCCCTTGCCGAAATTGTCATAGTGATCAGTCCGCCGCCTGTTCTCTGTGACATACAGCTCGTTATAGAACTCGGGATCGTGTATGGAAAGCTCTTCTGGGTTGACTCGGACAATGGGGCCTGTATATGCCTTTAGTCGTCTAATTCAATGCTAACGTGACACAAGCAAGCTTTATTCACCATATTTCTTGTGCATCTTTTCAATCTCGTATATATACTTGCCATTGAGCCAGAACTGATAGTAGAACTCATACCAGCCAGTTGCGGCAGCGATCCTGGGCCCAGGAAAGCGAGCAAGAGGTGAGAAGTAGAGTCGATAAATGACGAGGCAGGCAAACCACACGCATTGTGTCAGCAACAAAGATTGTATTGCCGTTAGTGGAAAACTATCGAGATAGTCTAAGGTCGTCATGTTTCTTAGATGTTCGTCAGTGGTATAAAGAAGAGAGCTAGGTGAAATGTAGGAACAGGACAGACTTCTCTCGAAGGGAGAGCTTGGGATAGCTTGGGGTGTTCTCGAGACTCGGTATCTTGGGACGTCATCATATGTAGATAATCCGATTACGATGATTGCATCGAACAAGGAACTTAGAGCGGCCCCCACCGAACTACCGGCAGACGCATAATGTATCGCGGAGGCGATGTCTCTTTTTGGTGGAATAGTGCTCTTTCAGGAATGCCGCCCTTGCCGCACTGGCGGCCTAAGACTGAAGAGGGCATATCTCGAGGCACCCACGTCGTTGATCGTCAAGAGCATCACCCTGCCCCGGTTAGACGAACCGGCATGTTGGATATCAGAGATACCGTAGGTGTGGAGAGCCATGGCAAGTCAGATTTGACTCGGGCTCATATATTTCAGCTGGGCCGGTGCTGCAACTACCGCCGGTGAGTGGGCAGCCTGACATCTCGAACTCAGTGCCTTAACACGTAGGCCATCCGGCTTCAGAAGATGGACTTTCATTACTCTAAAGAAATAGGCCCCAATGTCTATGATACCGATGGACTTGGCTACGGTATCGCACTTCGCATGCATAAGGACCGGGCCAAAGAGATCAAGGGTACGCTCCGGGCTCAAAGAGACTGGTCGAACTATGTTGATCCTGTCGATGGCTATCACGGCGGACTCGGAGACCCTTATAGCTTCATGAGCGTCACAGTTCCGGAGTGCCTACCCAACCGACTCGAGGCCATTTCCTACGCAAATGAGTTTGCCTTCCTCTATGATGGTATGTACCTACTTGGCACGGCACAAGGAGACTATTTAGAACGAAAGACTGACGAGATGGCAGATGGGATGGAAAGCTTGGACTTGAAGAAGAACTCCAGAGAGAGTGCTGTTGGGTTTCTGGAGACGTTTGGAGCTGGTGCCCTCGACTTCAAGGTCGACTCCAAGGTCCGTCCCGAGAAACGGTTGCAGGCGCAACTTCTCGCCGAGATGATGGCAATAGACCGCAAACGAGCCATTACTTCGATGAAGGCATGGGCACGATTTGTTCAGTCGGCAGCTCAGACAAGATCATTGCCGTTCGAGACGCTGGACGAGTATATGCCGGCACGGGCGATCGATGCCGGCGAGTTGTGAGTCTAAAGCTACCTTACCAGTATGGCATTCGTTGATTAAGCCGCTCACGCACGCTTGCTCTCTTCTAGGATCTGGTTCGGTACACTGACGTTTGGGATGGCTCTCACTATTCCGGATGAAGAAATTGATCTGTGTATGGAACTAGCTAGGCCGGCCTACATAGCTTTAGGCCTCGTAAACGACTTGTACTCGTGGGAAAAGGAGCAAAACGACGCTATCCGAGCGGGACAAGACTATGTTTTCAACGCTATTTGGGTTATCATCAAGGAAAGATCCGTCGGCGAGGAGGAGGCAAAGGAGATCTGTCGTGGGGAGATCATCAAGGCTATTTCGACATACTGCCGTACCCTGGAAGAAACAAGGAACGACTCTTCCTTGTCACATGACCTTCGAACTTACCTCGAGGCCGTGCTGCTGAGTTACATTGGGAACCTTGTCTGGAGTATATATTGCCCTAGATATCGCGAGTTCTAGGATAGTAGTACTACGTAGTCGATCGTTAGGCGTCTGTCGCCGCTTTAATTGTTATCTATAGGTTCGAATATCACTCAGATCCCTAGCGAGCTCCCTTTGAAGCTACCTTCCCAGCCAACGAGGTAACACATTTGCACCCGCTTTTGCCTGCTTCTTCATTGATGACCCGGAATCATATAACCACGAGATATGACCGTAAGCATGTGAAATAGTGGCGGCGGTTACATGAGCTACCAAGAACGAACACCAATAAGGCTAATAGCTACGAATGTGTACCAGGGTGAGAGGGTAGACGTGGAGGGGGCATGGTAGGCTATACGCACCAAGATTATCGGGTAGCAGTGGTGGCTTTTCGGCTCTCTAAAGTGATGATGGTCGACCTTGGCTGCCCACTGTGCCACTATAACAGGTGCCACTGTAACAGGTGGAGAGGTGATATCGATGCGACCCTCTTGGTGTGGGTTGGTAAGTGAACTGGTGGTCTGCAGGTCCAGCTTTCAGGAACCCACCAATCAAGTGATGCTCTTTTTATTCTCTTATTTCCTTTCTTTCTCTCTTCCCCTTCTTTTCCTCTGGCCGTTTGCGTAGTATAGGCCAAGCTTCGCTTCGCATGCCAAACCGCATGCCTAACCTGCTCACGAGCTAATGTCATGAAGTATCCATTAGTATATCAGTCTTAACTAGTTCGAGACGTAGCGTGAGAAGCGTGACATTGGGATACTACATAACTACGTACATTGGCAATGATGCGGACCCACTGTATGGGAATAGGTACGCAGTACGACGTTATCCAGGGAAGCCTACATGGTTGTAACTGTGACGGTCCCGAAGATTTTCAAGAGTTCGTCTACTTAAGCCACAACAGGAGATGCTGCCGAACGCTTAATCTAATTCAACCTATTCTCCGGTTTATGTTAAGAAGAAAGATAAACAATGTGTTGACATATCTGGACGTATGTTTAGTACGTAAGACCATCATTCATAGCTGCACGTAAGCCACATCGCATGGTGCTACTGTAGTAGCGTCTATGTATGGTCAGCCTCGATCGGTAGTCGACATATACATAGTACTATGTCATTACATACGTATGTATAAGCAGTTCTGCCCAAGACTATGTTCAAGAATGCAACCATCCCCGCTGCGCCCTTACCGGAAAAGGAGGTTTCCTGTCGTTAGCCTAGCCGTTACACAACCTATCCAGCGGTCAGCCTTATACCTAACATACGTATAGGTATCATCTGACAGTCTGTTTCCTGCAAGTAGATAGGCTTGACGAGGTGTAACACATGTAAGGTGGGAGAAAGCCATGTGGGGTGGCGGTAATACACACGCATGCATACCTACTGCGTACCTGGTTAGCAGGTGGAGATATCCTATCTAGTGGTTCTATTATTATAGCCTCCCGTGCGGAAACCATGGGAACTTCCATCTCCCCACCGACGAGTCAATTATATGGGTCTGTCTTGGGACGAGGTTGCATTGGCTTTACCATCGTTAGAAGAAGGTTGACAATCTTAACTACGAACCTTACGTATTCGTACCCCTTGTCGACATAACATGCATATAAGGCAGGTTTATGCTAACCGTTACGCCTCGGTTGGATGCAACAAAAATGGGGGTTAGGGAGAGAGGAACCGATGAATAGGGGGTTGTGCAGGAAGAGACGCCTTGGCCGTACATATAATCGGCCGTGTGTAACTACATATTCAGGACGATCAATATCCAACGTCCGGGCTGCCGGGTGAGGTAATACCCACAACGGTCTTTGTCTGCCGCTCTGTTAGTCGTTATACATACTACTATCTATTTAACAGTTGGTTAGATATGTATTATACCCCTGCTTGTTTACTGCGCTAGACAAGGGCTTATCTTTGGAGGAATATCTCTCTCTGTGCGTGTGCGAACCGCTTCCAGGTTTGGTATTCCGTATAATCGAGGCCAAGAGTATATACATACCAAGTACAAGACAGGGGTATACTATCTTCGACTGACACCGTAGTAGTTGAGGACTACATACGAGATATCTATCTTTCCGGATCAAATGGTACGAGGTGGAAAGGAGATACTCCGCATGACGTGGGCTGACTGAAAGCTCTAAGTTCTGTTGGTTATACGGACGCCATCTAGTCCTTATTTTTCACACATCAGGTGCGTTAGGGCAATATTCACATGCCCTGGAGTTGCGGTGAAAACGGCTCATAAACAGCTCTACTCTCTTCCCCCATTCCCTCCCTACTCCACATCTCTTGATGATGATGGTCGATCCTTTTTAGCATTTTAGCTTTTAGCTTTAGCTTTAGCTTTAACTTTTCGGCATCAGATCTACTAGATTTCACAATACAGGGGCCCTTCCCGGCCCCTACATTAGCTTCTCCTTCCATGTGCCATTATCCTAGCGAGCAACATTATAAGTACCCTTTTTGAGAAGATTCTACTAAATGCTTAATAAACTAATGATCCTTCAGACGCCTGAATGCGACGGTAGCTATGACCAATGGTGTCCCGTATCCCTCTGACGCAATATATGTTGAAATATCCGATGAACGACAGAAAGCTAAGCCAGGGTAGAAAATTAGGTACTACTCCTGATCAGAGTTGGAGGCCCCTCCCCCATATTGCCCCCTCGTGTCTTCTCCATCCCCAGTTAACTATAATTTATCTCCGGGACCGATGCTGTCTGATCTATCATGCTCGCCAGTATCATGACTGACTAGCCGCGCCGCAGTAGGTATGGATAGGCATAGTTCTATGTAACAGCTAGAGCAATTCTCCCGATCCCTGCTGGCTATCAGCGACTGTTAAGCCTCTTCTTTCTTGACTTGAATATTACATTATTGGCAAGATACGCATACGGCCAATAGCGTCAATGACCCTTTCATTGATTGGTTGAAGTACATACAAAGGCACTGCTTATCAGTTTCACTTCTCAGACCTCATAACTCACCTGCACATCTTCAACAATCGCGCTCTTCCCCCTTCCCGCCCCATGCTTATATTAGAACACTAGCGAATTAGATCCGGGTCTTCAAACGGCACACCGTCTTCTATCCTCGGCCCATTCATCATCGAAGAGCTTGTAATCGAGATCGAATACTTGCCACCATGGGCGGGGTTGCTTCTATACCAACAGATCCTTCGCGAAAGGTTCAAGTCATTTCGGCAGGCTACTCGCGAACTGGGACAGTGTCCATGTCTATGGCCTTGGCAAAATTGGTCGATGGCCCGGTACTTCACGGCGGCACGCAGATCTTGTTACGCGATGACGGTATGCTCCGACCAGTGACTATCGACCATAGAACTGACATTGTTTCCAGATTACTGCTCCGCGTGGATCCAGGCCTATGAGGCCAGGGAGGCGGGCGATAAGGAACGGACTTTGAAGCTTGTCCAAAAGGCAACCGCCGGGTTCGCAGCGACTGCGGATCTGCCACCGTCTGACTTCATGCCGGAGATGATGGAGTTGTATCCAGACGCGAAGGTCGTCTTGGTCCGTAGGGATCCGGAGAGGTGGTGGAATAGCATAGCAACTCTAACCAGCAGGACCACGCCGTGGTGGCTTAGTGCCGTAGTCGCGCCTATCCCGGGATGGAGATACATTCCGACATTTGCAAGTGTGTACTGTCGGTCAACCTTGCGGCTCGCTGGCATGAACGAGAAGAACGTCAGCCCAACCGACCTCATCAAATGGGGCGGTCCCCGTAGGTCCCCATCGTCCTTCACCAAACCGTCCAATTGCTAATTCGTACCCGTAGACATCTTAAGAGCTCACCATGAGAAAGTCAGATCCATTGTCCCCAAGGAACAGCTTCTAGAGATGGACTTAAGTCAAGGCTGGGAACCCCTATGCCAATTCTTAGGCGTGCCCGTTCCGGATGAGCCATTCCCCAGGGCAAACGATGCCGAAGCAGCAGACCAATACGCCACGAAAATCCTCCTCAAGGTCTTGCAAGTCTGGCTCGGCATCTTCTCTGCTGTCGGACTTACCGGCTATTTCGCATTCTCTCTGTGGAAGCGTACAACGTCTTAATGCGCCTGGAGAATGGTGCACCAAGCGTTTGTCAAATGGTACTGTTTCTAGATGCCTTCTCACGGATCAGAAGACGTTAAAAGCTACGAACGTCAACCTAGGGTCTGTCAATTGTCACGGGTGTTTATGCGGCTTGGATAACCAAGGCGGCATTGGTTTCTTATTAAGTCAAAGATGGCTTCGTATTTTATTAATCGTATGTAAGCCAACGATAGGTAAACCTATCTGCTATTTAACACAAGCTATAGACAATAAACCCAGCTATCCGATTAAAACATGCCCTCGTACACATGAAAGCTGTAGAATATTGAGATATTCATTAGTATCTGACCATAGGTCGAGCAAAGGTACACAAGTTATATTCACCATTCCCGACGTTCTACCTAGCAAAGCTCAGTAAGGGTGGTCAGCCAAGTGCTTAAGACGTGTGTTTGGCTTATCAAAGCCTATTTAGTCAGTCATCCAGTAGCATTGGCCTGGTCTCATATGAAAGCAAGACCGTACGCTGCTGTCAGCTGATAAAATCGTCTAGAAACTTGCTCAGCAATTGGACCGCTTACGATATAATCACTCTTATATTGAGTGTGTTGGCGTGTAGGATATTTCGAGGTCCCTTTAGATAAGGGGTAGGTCATGAAGCTGTTGCAACATGTTTGCTTCTATAAGGCCATCAATCTCACGGCATAAGATGTCCGTTTTGCCAATGGCAAGGGCATCTACCCAAATAATACCTCTGGCAAGATCTAGGGCCTGGTTGCCGGTCTGCAGGCCCATGATCTGCATGATACCGACAATGGTCAGTACATGCCAGGCTCGGTTGTGGCTGTCTTCTTGCATTGCGCTAGTGACATGAGCCCAGAGAGACAACTCGGGCACTACGGCCCAATCTACGAGCGGTAGTTGTGAAATCTGTCGAAAGGCTTCCAGATGTCGCTCCATCTCGTAAGCGCCCGCACCCATCCTCACCTTCACGGCAGCGAGGAACACGAGTGCAGCTCTCCGAAAGGCTTCCCTAGCTGCAACGGCAGAATAGTGATGATCCGACGGTTCAGGAAGCGGCCGTCCATCAAGACGTAGAATCTCGTGGAAAGCCGGCGCCAGAAGTCTCGCCCCTGTTATACTGTACATAATCTAGAGTTAGTGGGTACATTTTTTCGACGATACTGGAGATTCTAAACCATATTTCGGGAGTTGATTGACAGGAAGGACCCCTGAGAAGAATCGGAAAAAGAAAGACAGCACATAATACGTACTCATCCTTCCAGAAACCAGACTGGTCAGAATATCGGTTGATATAGCTAGCGACCGCAGCCGTAGCTCTTATAGCACCCATAATATCGCCCAAGGCCGGACAATTGGCATTCCATGTCCTAAGTAATTCCTCTAAATACTGGGTGTCATTACCTGTGTCAATTTCTGTGATGGAGCCTCTGGGGACACCAAAAAAGGGGCTGATATTCAGATATGTGGCTATAGCAAGATCATACCTGTAAACTGAATGGTTAGAAGACTTAACGCCATCACTATTGCTAATTGCGGTCGCACCAAGATATCATCAATCGTAAGAAAGGGCTGCTCAAAGCTTCGAGACCACCTTGATTCTCCACGATACGCTTCAGCCCCCTCATGTGTATTTCCATACGGCCGAAGTTACCAACGGATGCCTATAGATCGTTAGGTACGATGTGATGAACGTGTCTGAGAGATTTTCGACAAGCATACGTCATGGCAGATGGAACCGACCACAGCAATGCTGAGTCCCTCACTGCCTCTCTCTGCAGGATCTGCTAGCCTCTTTATTATCGATGCGAGAGATAACGTATACCACTTCGTGGCCTCGACGTTCGAACTAAACTCGAGCTTCTTTAGTCCGGGCTCTGCATTGCGTAACAGCTCAGCATTTGCCAACGTGATGTACCAGGCCGATGCATCAGATAATCCCATGGATAACCACGGAAAGCGAAAGGGCCTATAGACCGAGCGTGCTTCTTCGACCACTAGTGAAGAAATGTCCTTGATTAGGTTGCTGAGATGAGCATTCGCCATCAAACATAGGTGAGTCTTACTGAATCGCACCAAGTTTAATCGTTCTTCATTCATCTCGATTGGATATACTGTTGTGTTCAAGCTGCTGTCTGCGTTTGGATTTGTAGTAGTTAAAGCCTGCGACGCTAATATCTCATGGTTATCTGTAGTCGTAGGGACTCCAGAGTCGCCACAAGCGGAAGCAATATGTTCGCCAAGGACAATTTCGCTGCGCTTTTTTGCACGCGGCTTTCGGCGAGACTTGCCGATGTCCTTCATAACATGACGACGGATTCTGGTCGATTGATGCTTCACATCATCTGGACGAGCAACATTGACGAACTCAAAGTCCGGCATCTTCTCGTCGACCTATCGGGCTTGTTCTTAGGAATGAGCTCTCGGCTTCGTTGGCCACCGGATCGATGGCTCATCAACAGGGAATGAACGGATATCCTAAACAAAGTATTTCACAAGTCATCTGAATTGGATGGATATCCTGAGGTTAGAATGGGTGGAGAATGCCCACTCCCTGCAGGTTGCTTACAAACGACCTACTCTAACCATTATATTATACCTAAGTACGTATGTACAATCTTAATTTAGCCTATTACAACATATCATAAGCACTAATTAGTTTGCTATGCTGTAGACGATCTTGGATACTTATCCACGACTGATTCCCACCGGTAGAAGCACCAAAACGACTTATCTAACTATCAAAATGAGAAGGCTTTGGAGGAGGAGATCGGGACTTCGCGTGCTGTTAATACCACAACCGTGGAGATACGGCCGTATAAACGTAGAGAAGAACTCTCTGGCCAGATATGATCCTTTAGTCACAAGCGCGCCCATCTAATCACCTTGTTGTTGCGTAACGGCACTAATTCTTATTCCTATGGTACTTGCAGTTTGGCGTCAGTATTCCACCCCTGAACGGTTCAGCGAATCATCCAGAAGCCTCGTGACTTGTCTTGGGTGCTTTTTTGTTCCTAAATATATCCCAAGGGGCGTTTTTGCAGAATAGATTAGTGGATAAACGACTCAGGATACTACTTGCTTTACACCTAATTCAGAATCGTACAATCCGGAAGTTACGATTATATCGCCAGAATGAAGACAACTTATCACAGTTGAGCTTCTAACTGTTGTGTGTGAAAGTCATTAGTGTAGTACCTTGATCTCGTAGTTGAGAAAGTGTTGTTTTTTCTAGGTCTGACCTCCTGAAACTAGCTAAGGAGCACCCCTTTTATACTGGGCGGACCCCTGCGTCACAACTATATCACAAAGTAAATTGTTAATCCGCGGCGAAATTGCTAATCAAACTGCTTAGTCGTTATATTCGTAAACAATCTCGTTTCCGTCGTAGAAGACATTCAGATATCGACTTCACCAAGTCCAGTCGAGTCCAGATTGTGAAGGGATTTTACACATCTTCGTATTTACGCTTGAATATATGCTTAAGTGAAACCATGAACATGCCCCCTAAGAACCCATCCCCGAGAAAATATAGTCGTTAAATCCGTACATGTACAAAAATCGCCCAACCCAACCCTTCTCGACACCGTTCACTTAAGCACCGATCGCGGCATTGAAGGCGTCAGCCGCGGCCTGGCCCTCCAACGAGTTAGCGGCCTCGGCGCCCTCCTCGCACGCGGCGACGGTGGCGTCCGACGCGTCGCACTTGCCGGCGAGCTGGCCGCAGATGAAGTCGGTGATGACGGCGGGGGCGAGTGCAGAGCCGTGGTTGAAGTCGTCGGTATTGACGGGGGCGAAGGCGTCCTCGTCGCCGCGGTCGTCCTGGGCGCCGAACGAGATGGCGGCCGAGCCGCACCTGCCCGTGTCGGCCGCCTGCCGCCGCTTCTTGGCGTTCTGCGCCACGCACTGCTGCTGCTGCGCGTCGCAGTCGGCCACGTCGACGTCGGCGTCCCCGCCGTTGGCCGCGTTGGCGCACGCGTTCTTCTGCACGTCACACGCACGTTGGATGGCTGCTCCCTGGTTCAGGAACTCTGCGCCGTTGACGCTAAAGGGTTTGTCGGCCGTGGAAGAGATCACAGGTACCGGGGCGGCGCCGACGTCGCCGGTGAAGGCGTTTACATCCACGCCGCTCGTTGCTGTAGCGTCGGCGTTGTCACCGGCGGCTTCACTGTCATCAGCATTAGCGCTGTCGGCGGCGGCATCACTGTCGGCATTGGCGTCGCCGGCGGAAGCGGTGTTATTGGCTACGGAAGCTCCAGCAGCGTTGTCATCGGCGGCATTTCCGGCATTGTTATCGCCACCAGCTGCGGCGACAGCTTCGTCGATTTCATCAGCCGTCGCATCCTCGACGAGCAGATCCTGGGTGAAAATGCAGCCGACGGCGTCATCTTCCTCGTCGCAAGTGTTGCCGGCGCCGGTCGGGTCATCGGGCTGCAACACGGCATTAGCTCGCTTGACGTCTAAATCAGGATGCAGAGAGGTTGTAAAAGACTTACGTCACCGGGCTCGAACGTCCCGGCCTGGAGAGCAAGCTGGGGATCGGCACCGATCGACGCCAACTGCGCAGCCAAATCCAGAGTGATCTGCTTGTTCAGCTCAGCCGCACCTTCGGATGCGGGGTCCTGGTGCTGCTGGATGGCGGCGATCTCGGGGTTGACCGCGGTTTCGGATTCGCAGAGAACGGAAGCAAGGCCGACCGAGCCCGTGTTTCTCTCCTATGACAAGGGGTTAGGTCTAGACTTAGAGATTTGGATAATGAAGAGGAGAAACGCGTACGAGAGCACGGAAGATCAGGGCGTTGGTCATGCCCTCGACATCGTTCGCTTCCTTGGCATTGGTGAAGGCCTGATCCGCGATTCGCTGCTGCAGGCAGTCTAGATCTTCGACATCGCCGGCGCCGTCGGCAGCTGCGGCGTTTCCAAGCAGACCAAAGACGGCCCCCTGGATATTGTCGACGTTGTTCAGGTTCAGGGCAGCCTCGACGCCCGTGAGGAACTGCTCGTGCGAATGCTCCTCTGTTCTACCGTTAGCCGGCCAGGCCTGACACAAAGCCTATCCCCACAGCTGGTGGAACTCACGAGGAACCTCTCGTCTCAACTTGGCTGATGAGCGCACCGGGGTGCCGCCTTTCTTGAAAATCCTTACGGCATCGGGGCGGGCAGATGCTGCGCCCAGCATGACCAACAGAGCAGCGCTCGTCTCGACCTTCATGTTGTCGGTATTGGATAGATAAACGATCGATCGGCGTATACTAGGATTGTGATGAAGTGCAAAAAAGAGGGCCTGCCTAACTACCTAATATAGTATAACCCAAAAGAGCGTAAGAAGATTAACGAAACGTGATAGTTCACAGAACTAGAAAGAATGGAATGGGATGCAGAGAGAGGCGCTGTCGTTGGATGAAGACCGGATGCGTAGGAATGGTCACCATATCGGGGGCAGTTATGCTCCCATATATACGGGATCGAACATGAGAACCTCACGACGACGCCGGCACGCATAGACCTATCGTACCATGCTGCCGGCGGCTTTCTTGGGTAGCCAAGACCAATCCAAACTGACGTCTCATCGTAGCGCGGTATGATAGCCCCCATACTTTCGCTTAAACCAGACCCTGGGCCTGTAGATCTTATCGTCCCAAGATGAGATATCAAGCATGGGAACTCGCACTCCGTACCCCAGCTTCTATGAGCCGCTGGAGGATTGCCATCGGCTCGACTGGAAGCCGGAGGGAAGTATCTATCAAGGGATGATATGAAATGCCCACGTAGGTAAAGTGTAAAGCAGATGTTTTAGTGTCTAGTATTTGCCAGGCTCGGTTGACTCGGCCGTTATGTTTTTAGGCGGCTGTTAAATAGAGTATCGCGACATCTCTACAAATAAACTACCAATGGCTTTAGAAAGTAATTAGGTTAGTACTTTTCGCGTTGAGCAGTAGGTCATCCAAAAGATCGTGACTCTACTTGAACGAGAATAGACTGAAAAGGCTCATAGGCATGTAGTTCGGCCAAAGTCGTGTCGGACCGGCCAACCGAGATGTCATCTGTAGTTCGATTTCCATGGCGCTCATGTTCGTGCTGAAGTTGAGACGAGACTGATGATCCGACCTGGAGCGTCTCGTAAAAGCGACCAGGGGGTCCGGCAGAAGGCAGACAGGGGTTCTGATAGGCTGACCGATCACGTACGCGAAATGAAACCCCTGGCGCCACTTGGATCAAGAGCCGGGAGCCTTCTTCTGACATCAACGGTTTTCAACGTCCCAGCGACTATCGCGGCCTTGCTATTATTATGTACAAGCGTTGTCCCTACAGCGGATCTGTTATGGCCTTGCGGCCTCGTGGTTTTCATGGAAAGCCCCGCATGATATTCCTGTTCGCTAACAGCTTTCAGATGAGTAAGTCGATGCGGGTTGATTTAGCTGGGATTAGCTTTGGTCCTGTGTATGTTTTTGTTGTAATATGTATGATCGCCGTTGAAGGATGGATGGCCTTGGAGTTGTATTCTGACGAATGTCTTCAGTTGCTGTTGTTTTTCCCAACAAACTTGAAGGACGAATTAACCAGACTCCTAGGTAGAGTTCCATCTTAGAGCTGCTGTTGATAGTGTAGCGTGCGACTTTAAACCCAAACATTTGGTCATTATCAAGAACTCCGGATTCCATAAGCAAGTACCGTCCATGGGCCGAGCGACTATGTATGTACCTCGTTTATCCTGCAGCCAGAATGATCTCCTACAGCATGTCCTTAGAATCTTATGATAGCGAGGGTGGTCCGAGTCAAAGCGGGCTCAAATAGAAACAAATTTCCCAACTTCTACCGGTACATATGTTCCCTGCTTGGATCCTACAGGGTAAATGCAATCTCAGACTCGTCCACATAAGACTGATAACTGAGATCCTTGGTACCTAGACAGTACGATGTCCCATTACGGCGTCTATCAAGGACTGATCGTCCTTGGCTGTCGTCCGAACATGTACTGCGAGTAATCTCGCCCGTCGCATGCGCTCTAGTATAGGGTTGCTGGCCCGCCCTTCCGTCGTTTGTAAAGGACCTACCATTCCGATCACTATACAACGTGAGAAGGGAACTTTCAAACTTTGGTACGATAAGCACGGCTAGGTTTGGGATAACTTTATCCGATGTAAGAACATGAGCAACCCTCCATCACTATTCCAGGGCAGGTTTCTTCCAACGAGTTCCAGTCTCAAGACCATGAAGACAAATCACTTCTTCTTACCTGGGACTGGAACACTTTCGTAGGCAAATCGCAAGGAAGCTGGACGATCTGATTGTTGGTTTGAGCTTGGGATGACACGACGATCCGCGGGCAATAACGCCGATTTCTTGGGTACTGAGAACAAATTTTTTTTCCACTTGACATGTTTCTTTTGTACAGTTTGACATTGCCAGGGAATGTCTAAGAATGCATGGGCCTCTCTGCCTTGCCATTAACGTCTATCCCACCCCTTTCGACGACAAAAGAAGCATGGCCCATCCAGTCTAATAATAAAAGTACACCGCGCTTAACCAATGATTAGCTTATCCTCCTCGGGGAAATCGTATGCCGGAATCTCGAGGTTGAGGGGAGCAGGTCCTTTCCTTATGCGTCCAGAGATGTCGTAGTGGGAGCCGTGGCAAGGGCAGAACCATCCGCCGAAGTCGCCTGCCTCTCCGATGGGCACACAACCGAGATGTGTGCAGACGCCTATACGAAAATATTAGCTACATCTAGACGTGCTTTAATTGATCCACATTGTATCGTTGATATTGCCGTAATAAAATAAAATAAAATAAAATAAAAAGTCGTACCCAGCATGACCAGCCACTCGGGCTTCTGAACACGGTCATCATCGGCCTGAGGATCTCGTAACGACGCTACGTCCACTTCGTTTGCCTCGTTGATCTCCTCTTCGGTACGGTGTCGGACAAATACGGGCTTTCCTCTCCATTTGATGATGACGTTCTTGCCCTCGGGGATAGCGTTGAGATCGACCTCGACCTTGGCCATGGCCAGAACATCGGCGGACGCGGACATGTTCTTTAAGAATTCTAATCGCAGGAGCATATCAGTCAGTATCGAATGCGCCACACGATATCCGCTGATGGTCGACCTGATGTCACAAAACTAGTAACAGGCGTTCATGAAGCTTTTCTATAACGCGCCGGAGTGTCGGAGTGTAGACGCACCTTGCACGGTCGATTTGGCACCAGCAGCAGTGATAGCACCCATTGTTCCAACCATGAAGTACTGGAAGAGCAGATTTGTGTTGGCGCTCCCCTTGCTCATGTAGCGGCCGAAATCTGGGATCTTGGTCGACTTGGACTCGCCCTTGAAGGGACTCGAATAGGAACCGGCGGCATCGTTGAGCTGAGTAGAGGTAGAAAGGGCGCGGACGGCGTTTATACGGCTACAGGATCTCGAGACACCTCGCGCAAGAGCACGGGAGGCAATTGTGAGAGGCGCCATGACGGTGCGGAGTTTCAATTGGTCGTCGTAGGGGAGTCGTGAACTTGAGGTCTTTTTTTTCCTAAACAAAAGAAAGTCTGGTAATGTTTCTCAGCTAATTAGCGCCGTGGCCTGAGGCAGACCCGGACAGCTCTCAAATTGGTGTCGCATGATTGGCGGACCAGGCCGGGTTCAGCCGATAGCTCTAAAAATCACGTGATCGATTCGGGCACATGTATCTACACGGTACATCAAGTAGTTCGTATTGAATCTTGTACCTAATGTACTTAGGTACACAGACAGTCTTCAACGGGGTTGACGTCACATGCAGATGATACATGTACATATGTAGCTCCTATTACTCATTACATGTATTTATTCATTTCTCAGAGTGCGCCATTGTATCTAAGGTATCGAGGCCACATAGACATATAATCTAAGAACACTCTTACACAGGAATCTTGACTATTTTAGTGCATGCGCTTTAACTCCTCCACTAGATTACGCATGGCCTCGACATCGGGGCCTAAACCAGCACAGATTTGCTCTTGCTTCTTATCGTCAATGTCCAGGAACCGCTCTAAAAGCTCCCCATCGATGAAGCGGAACGGCCCATCGGACTCGCGCTCTTCATTCCTGAAAGATCGGTAATTGGGGAAGAGAATAAGGCCTGTCGTCTCTACAACGTTGGCAAGTCTGCTCTGGAAGCGGATCAGAAGGTCCTGGTAGTTTGGTGCAATGGTCCCGAATAGATAAACGCCTCCTTCGATCTGTGTTTTACTCATATCAGTTGTTGCTCATAAGAGTTAGTTGTTGGACAACTCACCGTGCCGAGGAATGCCCGTGGAACGACTATGGCATGCTCACTGGCATCGACGCTGATTTTCCGCATTTTGTTCACCATTTCTCCAAGATTCATCTCGCTCGTCACCTCCATGCGGCGCTTGTCCTCGATTGTGACGCCCGCCAAGTTCCTTCTCAGCACCAGTAGGTTGCCCTGAGCATCAGACTCTAACCAGGAATCTTGGTCGACATGACATACAGCAGTCGCCCAGACGGACTGGTAATGTCTTGAAACTTCTGTGAGTTTGGCCCCCTGGCCGTCAGCAGGGGCGGTATACTCGACGAGAGTCATTGATTTCATCAAATCAGCGACCGCGATGATATTACCCTCGATCGCTAAATCAATAGGATATGTGGCCGGCCGATATGAAGCGATCTTCCTCAGGTCTGCAGATGTCGTCGAAATTTCGTTGTACGAATACACCACGATTGTCTTTGCCAGCGCCGCAACAATCTTATCGCCAATAACTCCCAAAGCCCTACAGGAGCCCTTTAGATTGTGGCTGGTGACTAGATAGGGGACCCGTTCGCTGTCAACTCCGATGACTAGAATGCGCCCTCTGATATCGTCGTGTAATGCAGTAGTGTTTCCATCATCCAGATAGGTTGTGCCAACGAGGAACCTTTCCACTGGGGTTCCGTACGAGTCTGGAAGTTCGGCACGGATCACAGCTTCAACCATCTCAAACCCCGCCGAGCGATCCAGAATGAAATCATGACCAAGCTGTTTAAATACGATCTCGTCTACCAGTTTAAACGAGCTCGTGATAATCTCCTGGTTGTCCCTCACCTCCCTCTTAAAACACCCTAGGCCAAAGGCTCGTTCATTGCGAGAATATGCTATCCGCCGGATGGTCTCGCCCATCGGGAGGGCATGCACATGAGTCCGGCGTTCGGTGTCTATCGTGGATATCCTCACATCTTTTTCCGTTGCTACCACAATAGAGTCTGGGAACGCCTCGGCATTAAAAAGGCAAACGCAGGTTGCATCGTCAGCCGTCACTGCGGAATAGACGATTCTACCCTCGGTCGCATAGATTAAGCTGGGGTGTTCGCTTGTCGCAAACACGTTATAGATACCATCATGCCGAGGAAGCAACTGTAGTCCAACTTGTCTTGTTCCCAGGACGACACTCTTGCGTCCCGATAAAGAGAAGTCTGATTTAGAGACGTTGAACGTGATAACGAAACCGTCTTCCATGGCCACAAACAAGGTCGGGCCTGCTAGTTCCGGAGGCAACACCTGTGCAAGTGCGATGTCTCGCGGAACAGAGGCATTGTCGTCCTTTCGTCGTAGGCTTTCTCCATAGATAGATTGCAACGTAACTAGATCGACAATAGAGATGGCCCCTGCCTTCCAAACCCCGACGACGCCTATGCTAGGGTACTGCGGAGGCAGATGTATGCAGGCGACCTGATCCTGGTCCCCGAGATCATTATACCCAACACGCACTAGATCTTGTTGTATTTGTAGTGATAGAACGACTCGGCCGTCTACGGAGAGAAGAATCCACTCATCGTTTGCCGATACGTTCGTAATCCGTCCCTCAGCCGGCGTCCATGTCGATACCGCGACTCCGCTCTCCAAATTAATGAGCAGCGCGCATGTCGAGGTAACTTGAAGGAGCCGGCCATTTGGCAAATTCCGAGCAAGCAGAGTTTGTTCGTCAAAGATCATGCCCTTAAACGCCTCGACTTCTTCAATCTCGCCGTCCGGAGAAAATGTGAATACCCTAGTTTCCGTCAGGAACGAAACGACGAGAGTATCGGTTCTGGGTACTCCGTAGGATTTGATAGGGAACAATGCTCGCACGTTCTCCATGTCGGCAAGCACCCCGATATCATCCAGCCCAACGCCACTCCGTACACTCCGTAGACTGCCGTCCTTGTGGACGCCGCTCCCCGTGACGATTCTCGCCTGACCGGAAGAGTACTCGTTGGTTGTCTGTCCCTCTCCTTCGCGATTGCCCATATCCATAATATTGAGATCCAATATCGGCGCAATATTATGCAGTGTCTGAGCTAACTGGAGTGAGCGCTTTTCAATATCAAATTGAAACACTTGCGAGTCGCCGTAATGCGAGCCGACGAAAAGTACGTTGTTCCCCATATAAACCAGGTTGCTAGCTCTAGAGGTTACCGCGATCTTCTCCATCTTCAACCCCGTGACGACGACGCCATCAAGAAGGATCTCAAGCAGCCACATGTTTCCGTAATCGTCCCCGACGAAGTAGTGCGAAACATCGTACTCGGCCCACGCTACGAAGATGGACGACTCCGGCAATCCAGCTTCAACCGTCTTCTTCGCAGCATCATCATAGTAGAGCAATCGTGTCTCACCCACAACGATCAGACCGCCCAGCTGAGCCCGCGCAGTCGAGGCATTTCGAATAATGTAGCGCTTTTGGTCCTCCTCACCTTTGCCAACCGGTATTAACATAGCAGCGCCCGGGTCATGGATCTCCATCCGATCGACCTGATCTCGGACTTCGAACCGGGACACCTCTGTGTTCTTGTCGTCGGCCGTCAGACGGTATGTGACAAGGTGAGAATCGGGAACGTCGGTTCGGCTCTGGTACAGGAACGCGATCTTGGGATGGCCGGTCTCGACATGAAGGAAGGTGGCGCACTTGATAAAAAGCTCCGAGACTCGAATCTGGTCCATCCAATTGAGATTTTGTCTCTTGCTCTTGACTGTATGCATGCGCAATACATTAATAACCCCCTCCCAGAGGAGGACTACCATAAATCGACCCGTCGGGTCAACCACACACTTGTCCTGGCTCTGGGAATTCCGCATGTGCTTCTCGTGGATGTCGAAGAATGAATCGATTGTTTCGAGTCTGTTCGTCGAGGTATCCCACCCAACCGTGAAGTAATGAAACCTATCGGTTCCGACGAAAAGAAGTTCGGTCTCCGCATCGCGAGGTCGGAGCTTCTGTAGCATGGATATAGTGCCATTGACAGCCTTAGTATCTGTGTGCACCAAGACGCCAGTGTCATCGAGCTTCTTCCATATCTCTAAACGATTGGCTTTGCTTTTCAATGTCAGCCTTTACTGACCCGCCCGTACGCATCCTAGGACCTACGCAAGAATCAGACACTCATCCTCCTTGGGAAATATGTTGATACGTAACGCGTGCCGGACGCTGTTGGGCCGGTGGATAGGCGCTACATAAGCCATCCTGAGAGCTTCACATGGCTTACGTCAAGGAAAATAGAGTGTTGTTGAAAGGCTAGCAGCAGCCAGCATTGTGTAGCATCTAGGAAGATGATGATGCAGGGTTCGGTGATAAGCAAAAGCCGTGGGGAATGTATCGATTAGCGATAAGCGATCTTAAGGTAGCGATACGCACGATAAGCAGGGGTTCGCATTAGCCCTGCGTTAAGTAATAACTAAATACCTAAGCCTGGCAGTCGCCTGAGGATGGAAGCAACCGTCTCGGATAGATCGTACTTAAGTACAGTACATATGCACGGGCTGCCGTTCTCTTCTAATACATCAATATAACCTTAGCAAGCACCTGATATTACGTACGGATTACGGATTACGTTGAAACCTAGGAAAGGTCTGTTTACCTGATCTACCTACTCAAGCCGCTAAGATATGTACATACATGGACACTCAGGGGCATGTGTATGAATTTAACCGAACTAGCATCTAAAGGGTTATAGCAGATGGTTAAGCTTGGCTTCTACAATGGTGTGCAACAGCGTCATATACTTTCCTTGTCGTATGCTCTGTTCTCTTTTCTTGATGCCGGTGGTCTGAAGCTCATCTGATAGTGTAGATACTCTTGTGTACGTCTTAAATTCGTCTCTCTCATTAAATAGGTATTTCGATGTCCCTGTCTTCTTTGTTTTGAGTCTAACCCATTGTGTGATTTGGGATATCTGATTATTCTGATACATGAGAAGATTGAGATCGATGATCAAACTTCTTTCTCTTTTATTTCAATTGAGGTTCGCAATTGCCTTGGAGAACTCACAAATAACCATCTCAAGCCCTAAGGAATCGAGAACAGAAAGGGGACTTCTAGCAAAGTCAACCCTCCAAGATGTCTTTACAGGCCGACTCAATACCGCCCGTGAGCACTATTCATACGGACCTAGATTCTCAGGCACATCTCCACACGCCAGATGAAATAGCTGAGGATGAGGATGAATGCTGGACGGACCTGCAGCTCGCAGCCCAAGACGGTGATCTAGTCAAGGTGGAAGAGCTTCTAATTAGTGGCGCGGATGTGAATTCTCCTCCGAGAGGATATGATGGCAATACCGCTCTCCAAGCTGCATGCTTATATGGCCATGAAGAAATTGTGCGGAATCTCATAGCTGCAGGCGCGGATGTAAACGCCCCGGGAGGAAACAACGGTGCGCGTTCTGCTCTGCAACAGGCCTGTGCCGGCGGGAATTTGTCCATCATCAAGTCGCTATTGGAGTCTGGTGCGAAGGTCAATTCGCCAGCCGGTCGGCACAACGGACGAACAGCTCTTCAAGCTGCTGTCGAGGCTGGCCATTTTGAGGTTGTTCGTATACTCATCGAACGAGGTGCCGACGTCAACGCCCGTCCAGCAGCCACCTCCGGCCTCACTGCCTTACAAGCCGCTGCGTTGAGTGGTCATCAAGACATCTTCAAGTTCCTCTTAGAGAATGGAGCAAACGTCAATGCACCACCGTCTCGCCACAAGGGTTTGACGGCCCTGCAAGCTGCATCGTTGAATGGTTTCCTAGATATTGTCAACATCTTGCTTGCGGGTGGCGCCGATGTCAACGCTCCCGGGAGTTCTTTCAAAGGAGGAACAGCGCTCCACGCTGCAGCTGAGAAGGGGCATGTGCATGTTGTAAAGAGACTTATTGAGGCGGGCGCCTCACTGGAAGCGACCTCCGGCTGGGGAAATCAGACCGCACTGCAAAGCGCCGCAATTTGCGGCCAGGACGACGTGGTTGATATCTTGAGAAAGTCAGGGGCTTCAGGAACCGTCGGCGGCGGAGCAATACTGTTTGGACACAAGCAGCTCGACTCTTTCGACCCCGAATTCGTGCCATGATGCTCCGAGCTTTTGACGGCAGCCCCCGGGTCCCACGTGTCCTCGCGCCTTACGCTCTATGTTCCGTATATTTTTTAGGATCGTCGGGCAGAATTACGAACAGGACACTTCTCATCGACGGTTGGAACAGAGCCCCTATCATTTTTCGCGTGACACTAGCTCGATTTCCAAAACAGTAGTACGCCAGTTACGACGCTCTTAATAATTCCTGATACAGGGATTATTATATTCCATATAGCGGAAGGCTGTGTTCTTCGGCCGCCCATATCATCCTACAAGGCCCACCGGCTACCAAAGTCGTCATATATCGTGCCATTAGCTACCCTCTCGTGAGATCACTCGTTCCGTGGCATTGTCGATTGTCGAAACGTAGAAGCATTTTTCGCTATCGTGGGCACCTTTTTTAATAAAAACGACTTCCTCGGGCAGATTCATCAAGCTACACGGAGCACAAAATACCAAAGTCTTCTAAAACGTTATCTCCATTTCATTCGGTTCTACCATGATCAGACTCCTTGGAAGAAAGCTTTTCCCAATGCGCACGTCCTATTAGGGTCAACACAACAGATAGCCTACCGATATCCGAAGGGTAAGGTAAATGCAACAAGAATCCACAATCAGTTATTCTGGAGTTAGTATTTAAGATGCTCAAGAGCCAACACAAGGAGTTCTCCAAATCGCTCCCAGAGCCTTCATGCGATTCAATGCGATCATACTTTACCTAAATTGGCATTACACCTCAAGACTTTCAGACCAATACACCTTTAGGCCGGCTCCCCTGTGATAGTGGGTTCCAGTTGAACCCGCCACAGTCGCTGATCAGCACAAACGAAGAGCTCGCCCCAGCGTCCAAAACACAGGCTCGAACAGCCCCCTAATAACCCGGAGCATTAGTCGCCCGCGGAGAAGTAGCGAGTCTCGGGTGGCATCAAGTGTATCAAAGATAGGGAAACTCACCAGATATCTCGATGAGCCCCAGCGCCGCTCCGGCAGGACTCCATATCTCAACGCCGTCCGCACATGCAGCGTAAACGTTTCCCACGGCGTCGCACGCCACCGCCGTAGGAACACCGGCGATGGCATACGCAAACAAGCGCTTGTTCGCGAGGCAGGACGAGCCGGCTCTTCGTATCACATCGAAAGCATAGATAGTGGCAGCCCTGGACTCACATCAGCTCTTCCTACCCCTTTTATGGGCGGTTCTTCACGGGCTTACCGCGTAGGATCCGTCGTCCCATCAGGGCGTACAGCCTCCGTGTCCGTAACGTACAACGTTTCCCCGTCGAAACTTAGTGCGATGCCGGTAGGCCTACCAAACCCATCGGCGACGGCGTGCACGTCGCCGGACCACGGGTCGTATCGGTACACCTGGTTCGGCAGCTGCGGTTTGGGCCGGAACTCCTGCTCGAAGCCGATACACGGGTCCGTGAACTACGCACGATCCGGAGTCAGTACATATATCCCCTTTTCAGATAATGTCGGGCGAGCTTTCGGCTCAGACACACCCCAAATGGGTAAACGTAGCTCTCTCTCTCTCTCTCTCCTCTCGAAGACAGCCCTACAAAACTGGGATACATACCCATAGCCCGCCGTCACAGCCAAGCGCCACGCTGTGGATCGAGTTGAACGGCCTGTTGAAGAAGGTGGACAGGATCGGCACTGGTGGCTTGCCTCGTGGCATGTAGCAGAGTCCTCCCGTCCCGGGGTCCAGCGTGCCCTGTGAGCAGTACAGAACACCGTCCTGGTACTCGATCGCGCCCGCCGGCATTGGCATGTTCGAGGGCGGCCGGAGCTTCATCCACTCGGCCGCGCGGATGGGCTCGGGGGCTGTGACCGTGGGGACGTCCGGGATAACAGGGGCAACGCTGCGCTGGAAAGAGACCTTGGATATCAGGATGACAGGCAGCTGTGAGCTGCTTGCCGACTGCAGCAGGTTAGACGTGACGTAGAGCTCGTCTTGGCTGCTCAGGTACGCGCATGCATTGTGGAAGAAGGGGTTTTTCGAAGAGTCGGCGGACGAGAGCAGCAGCGAGAACGAAGGTTCCCTCCCAATGATGCTCAAGAAGCCCGGCTGGTACTGTTTCAGGACGATGGCGTCAGGGTTGGCCGATGCCGTCGTGCTGTGTGTACTGTAGGTAGTAGAGTATAAATTCGCCTCAGCATTCATTCTGGAAACAGAACATGAGTTCGAAACGCTTCAACCAACCTGGCCATGCGAGGTCCCGGCCGAAAGTCCACAACCTGCCGGTATCCCTTAGCATTTACGAGACGCGATGACGGCCCGGCACAGCGCGGAGCCTACGTACCTGGACCCTCGGTCTGACTGTCTCAATGTCCGTCCTCGTTATAGATGCCATTTTTTTTTTTTTTTGAACACGGCACGTAAACGTGTTCGTATAATGCGTAGCTCAGTGGTTTTCTTTTAAAAACACATAAATAAATAATAATATAACAAGCTGCTAGTTCCGGCCATGAAATAGTCGCTTATACCGGCGCCGATGGGCATTAATGTTCTGCTTTTTATCCAAAATACAAACTGCACCCGGGGCCACAACCACGGGTCAATCACAAATTAGAGTAGCCTGTTCCTATATTCATCAAGCCGTGCCTTGAAAGAGACGATGACTCTAAAGTCATAATGTTCCAGTGCCTTGTACACTAGGGTCGCATAAGTGGAAAGTCGTCTGTGAGGTTCCAACTACCTGAGGTAGGCCAAGGCCTTGTGATAAGATGGGAAGCCCAGTGAACAATACAGTAGGACACAGTACTCGGCACCGTATGATATATCGATCCTCAGGGAGTTGCCCAACATGCACCACATTCAGGTTATTTGGCCGCAAGAGATATTTTTCTGGCAGTATACTCGTGGGATCAGCGGTCCTTGTGATTAAATCAGTTGCTATGCTATGAGTCGAGTTTACAATATAGATGACCTAAACCCAGCCAGTTTGAAGTAGGAGAACTAAGCCCTAGGCTTAGACTGTACGGTAATATCTTAGGTTCTAGTTATCAAAATCGTTTTGCCGCTTCTTCGAAAAGTTGAATAGGGTAGCGTGATTTTGGTATTTGGTGTTTGAGACAGCGAGTCTAAGCAGAAACGAGTCTGTTGAGGCAAAACACCAATCTACAAGACCAAACCATACTTCGACCAATACTTCGGAGACGGCCCCTACAGAGCACTGGTTCTATCATTATTCAAAAACAGCGCTCCATCCTGTCACAATTGAACTTCGAAACGCCCGAACCTAGGGAAGTGGCTGACGACAAGGACTGCGCCACTTTCTAGAAAGCGACGAACATGAGCTGTTGTATAGCCGCGGTCAACAATTTCAGGGGGTTCAAAGACCCTTTCGAGTGACTAGGGTGACTGAAAGTCTGTTATAATCAAGGCGTTTTGAGATACCATCGGGGACTGTCTGGGAGTTTGAGCGAGGAAAGTCATTTCCAACAGGTTCCTTGGTAGAGAATTTCGGGTAATATTGAGACTTCGTACGACAGAATACATCATCTCCCATCAATCCCGCATAGAATTGTTGTAGACCCAGAGACTCCTTGGTGGCTAGCTGTCAATGCTCCGTCGCAGGCTGGCGGCTTTCTATCGAGGCCATCTATATGTACAATTGACCGATATCCCGGCTGATTCTATGTTTGGTTCACTCTAGTGCTTCGCTTTCTTCTCTTCCTCATCGGCCTGCTTCAGGAAATTTCTGTTGCCGTTAGTATCGGAGCATTGCGGGATATCCGGGATGCGCACTGGATGAAGTCGGCCTCATCAGGGCTCGAGGCGTTGATGGGAGGGGTCTGAGTAGGCCTCTTGCTGCCGCCGCTAAAACCATAGTAGCCGCCAGCAAACAAGGCGGCGAGAGTACCCATGGCAAGCTGGGGAACGAAGGTATCG
Source organism: Xylariaceae sp. FL0662B (assembly GCA_022376535.1). Classification (NCBI taxonomy): domain Eukaryota; kingdom Fungi; phylum Ascomycota; class Sordariomycetes; order Xylariales; family Xylariaceae; species Xylariaceae sp. FL0662B. The sequence continues at coordinate 109,090 of JAJJKD010000007.1, forward strand.
TTAGCGAGGTGTGGCTGAAGCTATGCGAGAATATTGTTCTCTTTGAACTGGCGACCTACGTAGTGCGAGCCGATCTGGCGGCCGAAGATAGTGTACATCTGAACCATGTTGACGGAATCGACGAATTGGCCTCGAGCGAATGGGTTCGGGAAGGGTCCGTTGACGGGTTGATGGTCGTTTCAAGTCGGGGGAGGTTGTCAAAATAATGAACGCTCAAGAGGCTCCGAATTGAAAGGTTAGACTGAGGTTAGCTTCAATTTGAAGTGGATCCTTAGAGGAAAGATTTAATTCGATAGAGCTGTTGGGGCCGAAGCCGAGATTTACCCATGTGTATACAGACTCCCTCAGTTTGCGGTTATTTCGGGGAAATGCATATATACCTCATCGCAACTTCACATTACCTTTACATGCCGCTATCTATCACAATGGAAGAAATCTGATTGGGCGGGTAACCTCGGTATATGTACTTTTTGAAACAAACTCTAAACAGATGCAATATTGCGCGGTGCACCGGACGCAACGTCATACCCCATGTCCGGCATTCCTTCCTTTCTTCCATCGCTTGCGACGCCTGGCCGTTGGTGCGAATCTCCTTCACATCCTGTAATCCATTTGCATTCCATATATTTTAGTTTGAAATCTGTATTCACTGTAACACATAAAACGACGAACACGATGTTTTGGTCGAAAGGACCGGACAAACCCGAAGCTCCCAAAGCCAAAACCCCAGATAAAACTCCAGACAAGACCCCGGATAAGACCCCGGACACCCCGCCCTCAACGGCATCGACGGCATCGACGATAGACCCTCGCAAAGATGCGACGCAATTTGATCCGCATAAACTGCCAGAGCGGCGAGCGCTACCTAGCGACTTACAGAAGATTGTAGACAGGTCAGAAAACGATGAAAACTTCTTTGGCGAGCTTGTAGAGGGATAGTGCGTCCCAATCTCAGCCTATTCCCGAGAGACTAATTTTGGGTTAACGTGACATTCACTCACCAGTGCACCCGATTCCACCGAGTCCAACGTCCGATATGCCGCCTACGCAAACCGACTGCGCACTATTATGCTGTCCGCGCACCGCTATGTCGCCTACACCTCAGACATAGGAGAGTCCTTCCGCCCGGTTGCGCACCCGTGGCTGGTGAGGGGAGCTTACGGTGTGTCATGGGCATATATCCTCGGCGATGTATCGTACGAGGGATACAAGTCGTACTGGCACAACCAGCGAAAACTCAACCCGCAGTTACAGCTCTCCGGGAAGCAACAACGGATGACCGGTCTATCATCATCAGCACCTCCGGACGCAAAACCCGGCGTCGTGAGTCCCTTGGAAGACTACAGGACCGTCATGGTGCAGCGATGCATCTTCCAGAGTCTAGCTAGCATGGGACTCCCCGCGTTTACCATCCACAGCGTGGTCAAATACTCCGGACGGGCGATGAAAGATGTGAAGAACAGGACACTCAGAGTGTGGGGCCCTATTGGACTCGGTCTTTCCGTCGTGCCATTCCTGCCGGCGATATTCGATAAGCCTGTCGAGAACTTGGTTGAGTGGTCTTTTCACAAGGGGTTCAGTCTATATGGGGGTCCGACGTTTGTTGGAGACTCGCCGGCGACAGGACGGGAAGCTGCTTTAAGTCACAGACCTGGGCCAGAACCCAAGGAGAAAGATTTGTAAGAATGCGAAATAGAAGGCAATGGATGGACTTTAAACGGTATGGCGTACATCGGGGTATCCCCATTCTTCGAATCCTATGTTATGGTGTTATTATGAGACAGATGACTCCCGACTAGAAATATATATGATGACCCGAATATTGACTGACCGCCTGGATCGGAATGATGAATATACAACCAATTTTGAAGATATCTCTACACTAAAACGCTATGCCCCAGAAACGCCGGTTCAGATGCAATCCATCATGTCTCGTGATGCTAAATAGCAATTACATCTCGATCAAATCGGGCGGTGGCCCAATCCCTCGCAATAACACGATCGTGTTGCCGCTCACTAATGCCGAACCGACCTTCTCGTTAAATTCCAATACCCGGCCGCCCTCCACGTGGAATACCCGCAGCTTGTCCCTCTCATCCGAAGACTGGTTGTTGACGTTCTCGACCTGTAGGCTCCTCGCAGCGGCGTCCAGCACCCGACCGATAACCCAGTCCTTGGAGTAGAAGAACTCGCCCTTGTAGTTCTTGGCCGTCGTGGTCTCTGCCTCGGCCTCGACATACACATACACCCGCTTCTCGGGGGGCAGTTTCGCGTCGCCCTTGGCGGTCCTCTTGAGGTTGTTGGTGGCGATGAGGCGGGCCGACGTGGACGTCGGCTTGGGCTTGGGCAGGACGCGGCCGGCGGCCTTCTCCTTCTTGGCGGAGCCCCAGGCGCGCAGCTTCGCGAGCGCAGACCGGGTCTGCCCGGCGACGTCGAAGGACTGCTGCCCCGCCGGGCGCGCGCCGATCGGCACCTTGTTCCGGCAGTCGTGCTCCTCCTTCAGCCGGTGCTTCAGGCAGTAGTCGCGGTTGCAGCCCGCGCAGTGCACGCCGGGCACCAGCGACGTGCCGACGACGGTCTTGCAGTCGCCGGCCGCGCACGGCTTCGCCGTCACGAAGTCGCGCATGCGCTTGCCCTCGCCGGCCGACGGCTTCGCAAGCTGTGCCTGCCGCCGCCGCTCGGCCCAGGCGCCCGCGCTGGCGCATTTGTGGGCGTCCTCGGTGCGGTGGTCGAGACAGAAGGTCTTCTTGCAGCTTTGACAGAAAAACGGGAGGAAGTCGAGCTGGTTACAGTAATCGAGTTGGCAGTGCTTGCCGATGAGCGTGGCGTCTGCGTCCTTGTCCATCTCCACATAGCTCGTCTCTTGCGCCGCGGCGGTTGATGAGGAAGCCATGTTTGCTTGCTAATGTGTCTGAATTAGATACGCTTTATATAGGGCAGTAGGTGGACTCGTAAGCATCGAGGGCGGCGAAGCGGATAATTAAGATGGTTAAGATGAATAAGATGATGAGGAAGGGTCTGGAAGGAGCTGGTTGCCAGGCAGCCAGGCTTCGTTAGTGGCAGGCTGGCGGGGCAAATCCGCCTGGAGGTGCTCGGCGGTGCGGCTGATTGCGCTAACGCGCTAATGCAGACTGGGGTTTAGTGGTTAGTCGGGCAGTTCGGGCTGTCGGGCCACGGATGTTACCTAAAATTAGGTTGATTAGCTGATTAGATCAAATTCCAGCGCTGCGTTCGGGTCCACTCATCATTGACTACCAAAAGTCACGGCAAGACAGGCTTTCGCGTTTTCGATGACGACAAGTTCTAAAGGCAGACCTTATATACTTAGATAGATAGGCTAGGGGTCTTCCTCGCGGCCCTAAAGACTCGGTCAAATTTATTTTCCTGGCCTCTATGCCACCAGAAATATGCCTCCGCACGTACCGCGCAAACGTGTGCGTACTCCCTCCCCGGATGGTGACGGCCGAGTCACAAGACAGAAGTCAGCTACGGGCAATGGCAAGGTCAAGGACAAATCCACCCCGGCAGGCCCGGTAGCATCCGTACCACCGCGGAAAACGACTTTGTTCGATGAATTGGACTCCCACTCAACATCTAGGTCAGCTGAGAAGACCAGATCGGCCATTCAGCAGATGCACGCGGACGATGAAAGCAATAGCAGCTCTCTCAGTTCGCTCTCGGACGCCGAGTTCGACGATGTGCCCGCAGCTAAACGCCGGAAAGTAAACGATGATTCAGGGGGTTCGGAAGATGACGAAGACGTGGAGTTTGAAGATGTCCCTAATCACGAGCCTCGGCCAGAACCCGTGTTTTCCGATCTCGAGTTAACTCTACATCAAGGCCATTCGGTTCCGTTGGCGAGTGAACTCGGAAAGAAAGGCGCCTCGAAGAAAGCGAAAGCTATGCGCATTCTAACTCACTGTATCCACGTGCAATGTCTACTCTGGCATAATGCCATCCGGAACGCTTGGCTATGCGACGAGGAAGTGCAAGCGATTATGATCTCCCATTTATCGCCGAGACTCTGGGAAGAGGTTGACCGTTGGAGACAAAATAGCGGCCTAGATGTTCCGGAAGAAGCCCCGAAGAAACCCGTGCAGGGTAAATCAAAGTCCAAGGGGAAGGGGAAGGGGAAGCAGTCAGCCGCGAAACCGACGAGGGAATGGGGTGAAGCCGCCGATCGACTTGAAAAAGGGGTCCCTGACATGAGTAACGGAGACCCCCTATTCAGACTCGTGAAGTGCCTTTTGTCATGGTGGAAACAGAGGTTTCGAATTACTGCGCCTGGACTGCGAAAATGGGGTTATATGGACGCTAGGCGGCTAGGAAAGTTGAGGACAGGTTTCGAAGAGGAAGAGCATGACCCCGAACGTTTTGGGGAACGAATTAGAAACATCGAAGAATTCAGACAGCATGCGCAGGATTGCGCTGGTAGTCGCGATGTTGGAGCGCAGCTCTTCACTGCATTATTACGCGGCCTCGGACTCGAGGCGCGGATGGTCGCTAATGTTCAGTCCCTCGGTTTCGGCTGGAGCAAAATTGAGGAAGCAGACGACGAGAAATCTGCCAAGGAGCGTCAGGCGAATGTTGAGAAGGCCACGAATTATACACCGAAGAAGAAAAATGGTCCGATAAAGGCAGCAAGTCGTCGGACGAGGAAGAGCGATAAAAATGCACTCAAGATAGACTTGGACGATTCAGATGAATACGCAGAACCACTGACTGACGAGAGCGATTCATCAATTATTGACGTGACAGACACCGTCCGCCCAAGGCGGCCCGTGTCCAAACCTTACGATAGAGACTTGGAGTTTCCTCACTATTGGACCGAGGTCTTGTCACCACTCACGAATAAATACCTTCCTGTCGATCCCATGGTCAAATCTGTCGTGGCCACTAGCAGGGATTTAGTCGAGTCCCTCGAGCCACGGGGCGGTAAGGCTGAAAAAGCGAAGCAGATCATGGCGTACTGTATTGGTTTCTCCCAAGACGGCACCGCGAAAGATATTACCATACGGTACCTCAGAAAGCAGCTATTCCCAGGAAAAACCAAAGGTGTCCGAATGCCCGAGGAAAAAATACCAATCTACAATAAGCATGGCAAAGTTAGACGATATGATCACTTCGATTGGTTCAAATCGGTCATGAGAGGGTATGCTCGGGGTGACAAAAGCCATCCTATCACCGAGGTGGACGAGACTGAGGAATCCACCGATCTAAAGCCGGCAAAGCCAGAGAAGAAGGAGGTCAAGGAAGGAGAGGAGACATTGCAATACTACAAAACATCGAAAGAGTACGTACTAGAGCGCCATCTCAAGCGCGAAGAGGCTCTGCTCCCCAACGCTGTTTCGGTCAAAGTCTTTCGCAACAAAGGAAAGGGGCCCAAAGTCGAGGATGAAGATGTTTACATGCGAAAAGATGTTGTCGAAGTAAAGAGCGCAGAGACTTGGCACAAACAGGGCCGCGCTCCCATCAATGGCGTTGTACCGTTGAAGCACGCCCCCTATCGAGCGGCAACGACCAACCGACGGAGAGAAATCGCCGAGGCGGAGGCGGCTACAGGACAGAAAGTTATGCAGCCGTTGTACAGCTTCGACCAGACAGACTGGATCATTCCCGAACCAATCAAGGACGGCGTCATCCCGAAGAACGAATATGGGTACGTTGAGACCTGATCACAAGCGAGACATGCAGGCTAACTTTCAAAATAGGAATATCGACATGTTCGCAGAACACATGTGTCCGGAAGGTAAGTTTTTAACAGAGCATCTATTCTTTTCTATATATCTAATCGCTACCTAGGCGCCGTTCATGTCCCCTATCGGGGTGTAGTCCGTGTTTGCAAGCGACTCGGCATTGATTATGCAGAAGCCGTCGTCGGGTTTGAATTCGGGCATCGGATGGCCGTGCCCGTCATCCAAGGCGTCGTCATTGCCGAGGAGAATTACGAGCACGTGGTCGAGGAGCTCGAAAAGGACGAGGCGGAGCGAGCAAGGAAAGAAAACGAGAAGCGCCGCAAAGAGACACTAGGCATGTGGCGAAAATTCTTGATGGGTCTACGAATCGCAGACAGGTTCAAACAGGAGTGGGGGAGCCTAGACGAGCCTGTAGACGTCTTCGGCCATGACCGCGGGGATGACAAGGACTTCGCCGACATGCGCGACAAAGACGAGGATATGGCCGGAGGTTTCCTGCCCGAGGGCTACGAGGAAGAGGAAGAGGAGCCACTCAGAGCGAACGACAGACCTCGTCATACTTCCAGCTTTTTCCCCGCAGCGCATGATGAGGAAGAAGATAGTGACGACGGGGATGATCCATTCGAGGTGGAATATGGGAAACGAGAGGAGACTGAGGCTGCTCCTCCGCCCGAGCCGAGCCCTGAACCAGATGCTCCGGCCAAGGCAGCGCCCAAGAAGGCGGCGCCGAAAGCAAAGGCCAAACCGAAGCAGTCTACGAGAAGAAGATCCCGAAGGAAGAAATTACCATCTTCAGACGAGGATAGTGACGAGGATGATGACGATGATGATTTTATGGCTTCAGAAAGTGATTAAGACGCTTATCTAGAGCAAACTTTTCCATAATTCAAATGATGCCATCCTTCGGTTACCTGAGTTTCGATGAATACCATGCTGCTGCTTTTCAGTGATCTTCCCGCAAGTTAAAAGGTCTTTTTTTTTTTTTTTTTTTTTTTTTTTTTTTTTTTTTTTTTTTTTTTTTTTTTTATCAATGATTACACGATCCCTGCGTGTTAAATAAATGCGAGTTGAGCCAAAGGTGAACGGACTCCTAGCGCTGATAGGAATTGCACCTATCTACACCTATAAGCCATCCTACATCATAAATTGTCCTCAGGGCGTCTTGACGAAGACGCCGTTCTGGAGCTGGGCCTGAGGAAGCAAAACCCCTACCACTTTAGAAGTAGCTATTAGACACCTGCCGTCCCCTTAGGACCCTCTATCGAATACACTGTGATGCCGTCACATAACCTCCCTCTTAGCTTGTGCGCAGCGAGCTGGTCTGTGATCCTATTCCCCCTTTGGCTGGCGCCTTGAATACGGCCGGCGTGGTTTGCGCGCCAGATGCTCTCACGCCAAATACCATGCTAGGTATACAGTCTAACCACTACCTTATTATCTTGTTAGTTATCTCCGGCCATCCGTCTAGCTGCCTGATATGCAACTGTTCACCTGCAACGCTTCGGCCGAGATGAGGCTACACTCTGGTGCAGTGTAAGGTATAAAACAAACTCATTGCTAGGCTTGCTTTAAGCACGTACTCGCATACAGGACTGTATACAAACTCATATCAAATGCCACTACTAGCGGTACTATCTAGTTATTATTGCCTTTAGCTCTCCGACACCTTGCCTATCAAGCGTCGGTCACGCTATTGCCCACTAACACGTGCGAAACACTCACACGTCGACACTTATCACTCACTCCATCCCTATTTTCAGCCCGATCTCTCTATTCTTGCCCAGAGCACGTTGGCCCGGGAGCAGAGCAGCCATATCGACCATCAATAACGCATTTCATCCCGATCTGGCCGGCATATCCCTGCTCCCGAGCTCACGCGCGAGCAAACCAAGCTCGGCGTCCGCCGAAAAATCAATATATCCAAACGAGCTGGCCTGTTTCCGGCTTCACTATCGTCGGACGCATTAGGCTACGTACGAAGAAGATACTTCCCTTCGAACCCACATCGGTGTTCTCCCAACAATCCAGGCCCAACCCAACCGGGCGGATTGGAGTCGTCCACGTGGTTATTTGATGATAAGTAATATTAATTGCATACAGCCGGCATATACAGGCATTCCGCTGGACCCCAGGGATAGATGGCCTTGTATAATGTCTGTCGAGCATGGCTCTAGGACCATGTCTCTGTCTCCCCAGGTAGCCAGGTCTCTCCCCCTATATGGAGGTTGATCGTTGGGCTCGCACCAGTCAGCCGACAAGACAGGGATCCAAGCTTGACCCTCCACCTTAGGTCTCTTCTTTCTAGCCTCCTTTTAGCCGGCATGGAGATTAGCATTCGAGTACCTACTCTATTTCCCCTTGGACTAGTTGATATTTATCACACTTCGTGAGCTTAATTACAACGGACTACGCAAACTTACGAGGATGTACGGAACGTATTAAATTAGCCATGAGAGGGAACATGGTAGTTCCACCTCTTAGGAGAACGTTTTTAGGGAAAAGGAGATTCCGTAGCGGCGGCATACATTGGATGCAGAGATGATGACCATGCAAAGAACGTTCCACAATAAAAGATCAGGTGCCCGTCTCAGAATATGAGGAAATTAGCGTTCCATAGAGTATTAGCCATGAGGGCGATACTTCGAATTGAGCCCCTAGAAGCATAAACGCTGTAGTTATTCAAGTGTATCTGATGTATCAGAGAGTAGCTCAATCGATACGAGAATGAGTAGGTTGTTTTATAAGGGGCAGGTGAGTAAGTATAGCTTAGGGGTATCAACCGCGAAAGGATAAGATTTTTTTGCTTTAATAGCAAGATATGTGCTTCCCCAGGAGATAAGAATCACAGAGTAGTACGCATTCGTGATGTATAGAACAAAATAGAGAAAAATAATATCTCTAGACCGGCTGCTGAACTTCGAAGAAGGCATTTCAAACCCAGCCGAGTACTAATATCGTCAGCGTATTCCCAAAGAGACTTCTTGGGCTTTATCTATAAGCTCTTATACATGCTTACTCATACAGTTCCAGGTATAAACTACACTAACTAACCTTTCTAACTACTCTAGAGTCTAATCAATGTTATTACATAGCTTCCCTTATCAATCATCGTACCATCTATCAGCAATCGACTACCGCCAGCTGGCTTCAATGACTATCCCATTGCATAACCTATTATTTTGTCGTTAGCCATCATCAGTTACTATTTAGTTCCAACTATCATTTAACAGAAACAGGTAGAACAGATGATGAAAAAGTTTCTATTGACTCTTCAGCAACCCGAGTAAAGGGATTCTATAGAAGATGATCTTATATATACTCGGTTTTCCATGCTCAGCTTGTAACAATCACACTCTATATACGACTGTGATATTCACTCTCTAAGTTCTCCATTGGGATCTTCTTTTCTACCTCGAAATATTCTCACACCACTCCTGGGATATAACCGTCGATACCATCCGCAGCCCTGTTTCTGGTTGACTTTTAGTAATTTGCAATCATGTGACGCCTGATTGCCACTCTCTCCGCCCCGTCTTGCATGAATCTTGCATTGGTGTTCAGTCGGTAGCGAGTAATTGCAGTCGGATGTTGTTTTTCATCCCAATGGGAAGCAGTCCGGGTTGCGGGATCTATGAGATGTCTGACCGCTTCTGTGCCATCCCTAGATACTCTGAGATTCTGTTGGAATACTACCGTAGATCTGGCGTCGGTGACACCAAGTAGCACAGCCAATCGAATCTAGCGTCGGGGAGATCTGATCTCGCGTACGTCATTTATCCAACACCCAATAATGCTTACAAATCTTCCAAGGATAGGGCTCGGGCAATGTATGGAGAGCAACCGCTTCCGTAATCTGAAGTCTGACAGAGACTTGGGTCATGCTCGTGCAGGATGCTGTCGGTTATGAGATCCAGTCGGCTCCCCTGAGTGCCACCGATGACTAATAGGTACCCTCCATCGGTTCATGGCTGGCTGTATGAACATGCCTATATATATGCTCACCTCACGTTCGACCGTAGGGCTCTCAGTCGCCCGCGTCGATCTTGTCCATCCTCGTGTTTGCGTGGGAACTTCGGTTTCCAACAACCATCGCTCAGCGTCAGTCGAACGAAGCGGCCGCAGCCACATAAGTACGCCAGAGTGACAAATGCTAGCCAGTGCAACGTAGTACAACCTCAATACAATGAGCGGTTTTAGAGCGAGTCGACACAGATTCGGGTCGAGCAGTCCGTGGAGCTCGGAATGACACTGTGACCAGGGAATCGGATACGCGCATTTCTTTCAAAACCAATCGTACTTTCGGTGCTATCACAGATCACATCACCACAACACCGACGCAACCGTTCTACAGATAGGCTCCGATATGCAGCTCAGAGCACGAGACTAGAGTTAGTTTTCGATATCATGGCTGCCTCTTCGCTGCCTTGCGGTCTTCGACTTCAAGTTGTGTGAAGAAGAAAACCAAAGTATCCAAAGGAGCACAAGACAGAGGCGCACGTAGAGTAGTTGAGGGCCTGATCGCCATTTTAGAAAGATCGTAGATCCCTTTATGATAATGTCTGGGGATGCTTCCCCGAATGACGCCAACCGGTGTCTCCTCGAGGTTCTTGAGTGTCTAATCGAGACAACCACTCTCGTGACACCGAACCACGAGGCTTCTGCGTTCGAATAATGGGCGGCATTATGCAGTGCGACGCAAGCCATCATCAGACGGCCAGCTCCGTGTCCTTTTCCATAACCTAGAACCCTGTCGGGGCCATATATGTCTGTATTCCCATCCCCGATGAGAGCGCACACCGCAAGGCCCTGCATACTTTGCAGTCCAACCTGTCTAGGACACACCGCAGGGAGCTCCTCCGGTGTGTTCTACCTACCTTTGAGCAATTCATGAGTACTCCGATGGAGCCCAATTTCGAGCGGACGAACAAACAAACAGATGGCCTGGATCGGATCCACGATGAACCTCGTCGTCAACTTATTCGGGTGGAATAGCCTCGGATGATATAGGGCTGCTGGCAGGAGAACTCGAGCTCCGGGCCTGACTCGGTAATCTCGCTACCAGTTTCTCGGAATCGCGAGTTTGCGTCACTCTGCGGAATCGCCCAGCGCCACGCAATCCTAGTCAAGTTAACAAGACGTCGCACAGCTCACACTTCCAATATATCGGGCCAATTACATAAGAAACCTTACCCAAGTTTCGAAAAAACGTGGCGCAAGAGCAACCGTTCCAAAGCCACGCCGTAGGGATATTGTCATAGTGGTACTTGTTGAACGGTTTTCCGCCACCCCCGATAAAAAAAAAAATAAGAGATGACGATGTTGAGGTGCTACCTGTGGTAGGGACTAGCCTGTAGGAGAGATACCTGAGGGCGAATTGTCAGGTAGCGATAACTTTGTGTGTTTGGCAAGCGATATGGCAGCAAGGGATGGGCGGTAGTAGGTCAGAACGGCTTGCTTGTCGCTACTCTTGTCTTATGTCCGACCCTCCACTGCTTAGACATGAGGCATGTGTAAGTCTCTCAGGTGTATCCATAACCAATGTCTACTAGAATGGTTACATTGGCCACCCGTTCATGTACTTATATAGAGTGATGCACATGAGTGACGAGGATTCCACAAGCTTAGTGGCTTCAAGGGGGGAAATATTTCTAGACATCGCTCTCGTTCTCACCTTCCATGTGTCTCAGCCATGCCTAACTTTGAACTTATGACGTATAAGAGACTCGCCGGTGCGTCTAAACCAATAGTATACCATCCATTCGAGATACTGTGCAAGGACGCCGGCTCTTTCATGCACAATACAATGGCCCCAATAATAATTGCGTTGCTCTTCGCAGCTTGGATTACATATACCACTTGGACATGGTATCGTCTTAGACATATCCCCGGCTCGTTCTGGATTTCTTCTTCCAAACTCTGGCAAGTAGCGACACAGATCAAGGGGAACTGGTACCTCGAACTGAGGAAGGTGGGAGATCAGTATGGTACGTCCACCAGCCCGGACAAGCATCTTCGACATTCTCATCTGTAGGTATAGGGGATCTTTTCCGTATTGGACCTAACCAGCTCATGACCACCGACGTCGACATCATACGGCGGATGGCGCACTCCAAGTCGATGTATAGCAGAAGCCCATTCTATCAGACGTTCAGATTCATCCCTACCCAGGACAACTCGTTTTCCATGCTTGACGATGAGGAACACGTCCAACGGCGAACGAAGCTCGGCTTGGGCTATACGGGGAATATGCACGTGGAGGCCGGTGTGGACCAGCAATGTGCCCGTCTTGTTGACCTCATCGAGCGGAAGTTCGTCTCAACATCGGCTGACTACCGCCCCTTGAACTTGACCGCAGCTTCGTACTACTTCGCCATGGATTGCGTGGGCGTGATCTTCTACGGCAAACCATTTGGATGCCTTGACGAGGGAGAAGACGTCCATAAGTTCGTCAAGTGGAATGAAGATTTCTTCTCAACTGCCATCGTCATATCGAACTTCCATTGGTTAACCAAGATCTTCTTCAAGCCCCCCTTCAATAAGATCTATCCGTCTCCTCTTGATAAGGATGGCGTCGGCAAGTATTTGGCGTACGTATAAGGGGAAAAAATCTCATTGGTATTAGCAACCCGAGACTTACGCTTAGGTGAATATAGGCTCGCACACGCAGCGGTCGAAAGAAGCTTCGAAGACGAAAAACTGTGCCCAAATGCCCTCGCATCATTCATCCAGCATGGTGTGACCAAGGAGGAAGCCGTCAATGAGTTGATGCTCCAAGTGTACGTGTCTAGGCCTGATTTAGAATCTGCGGCAGACCAGTCTACCTAACCGTCCGATAGAGTTGCCGGCACGGACTCGACTGCGACCGGTATCCGCATGACATTACTGCACCTCGTCTCGAACCCGATCACGTACAATAAACTCAAGTCGGAAATCGACGAGGCCATTCTCCAGGGGAAAATCAGCGGTCCCATCAAGGATTCCGAGGCTCGACAGCTGCCCTACCTCCAAGCGGTCATAAAGGAGGGGCTTCGCGCATTCCCGGTCGTCACGGCGACATTCTTCAAGAGGGTCCCCAAAGGCGGCGATGTTATCAGCGGCTACTTCGTGCCCGAGGGTACAGAAATCGGCCATAACGTTCTCGGTATCATGCGATCCAAGAAATACTGGGGCGAGGACGTCGATGTGTTCCGCCCAGAGAGATGGCTCGAGGCGGACGAGGAGACTTTCGAGATGATGAGCGGTGTTCTCGAGACTCTGTGGGGGTCAGGGCGGTATAAGTGTCTCGGGCGTGCTGTTGCGCAGATTGAGCTGAACAAGGTATATGTCGAGGTGAGTTGAAAACTTTAGACCGAATATAAACTATACCTATGTATATTTGATGTATTGCTGACTAATCCTATTAGTTACTGCGACGCTTTGACTTCGCCGTCGTCACCCCTCAGAATCCGGTCAACATCATAAACTCGGGGTTTTTCCTGATGTCGGAGATGAAGATGCGAGTTACAAAGAGAGTTGTCGAGTGAATTGTAATCAAGGTTGATGAATTGGCGGTGTCGGATTGAGGATGCCGTATTAGTCTCGGGTCTTATAGGAAGAAGGAAGTGTTCAATGATAACAGTAGCTAATACAGAATCCAAACCGAAAAATTAATGCAATCGTCGTCCTAGGGAATTCGACACGACTATTATATGGCATGACGTACTTACTGACTTTAAACTTCCCAGCGCCAAACTTGCCCGCGGTCTTTGCTAAACGTATCACCCAAGGCTAGGTATGCATTGCCAAAGTCCTCCACAAAGGAGCCATGGGATTCGAAAACAAAATACGGACCATCGTGAGTTGGCGTGAATATATCCTGTAGATAGCATTCGCCTTTCTAACCTACTCCAAGCTGGCCAAGCTGGCCAGGTGCGGATTCAAAGTCGAATACCAGAGTCTGTCTTGGCGTGTGCTCAACTGAGCTCCAGGTATACTATAGATTTTCCAGTACAACCACGAGAGCCAACGGAAAAGGCGGCAAAAATAATCGTGCTTTTATTTCCTCGTTGGTAGCATATATTTCAAATCCCCAATCATCAATTAACGGTCTAAATTGCATTTGTAAGAATCAAGAAAGTACTCCTATTATACCATCGTATCTTTAGTAACCACTTGATTTGATGACTGGACAAGGGTCTACAGTATTGAAATGAAGAAAAGGCTCCTTGACGACAGGCGAATCATAGAGTGAGGGGAAACACGAACCTCGTCATCATGCAATGAATACCTAGGTGCTAACGCAAACCTTTATACCTGTAGGGATGACACAGTCGTCGACTATAAAAGGCTCTCCCCTCCTATTCATTTCGTACCGACTGTCTCCAAAGAGTTCCGGATATTGGCAAATATCCTCAAAACCTCGTAGATACGAACCCGAGGCCCTTGGTAATTCGTGAGTCTTTTCCTATTATTTCCATGTCCATTTTGGAAGGGGGTTCAAATTTCTGCAGCAAGCATCGAATAGCACTTCAGGTTTCGTGATAGTCAGAGAATACGGCGTTCACAGCAGTGGCCACTGTGTTACCGCCTAACCAAACAACCCTTTCAGCATCCAGATAGGGGAAAATAGGGAAGAGGGCTTGCTAGCAAACCTATTATATTGAAGAATACTTCTAACCAAAGATCGTTCAAGACAGGGGCCTCCGTCGTCTGTAGCATGAGCTACGGCGAAAGAGTACAGGTCGCGCTTTGATAGTGTACCATTCGCCAGCCATATGACTATGAATCGTTTCGATTAGGTGCGCCATCTTCTCTTATTCCTGACGAAATAACAGATTCATATAAGTTGAAAACTTATAACGCTTACATAAACGCGTCAATACAACAATTCCCCCGCGCGAGCTGCTCAACGAGCTCTCTCTCTCTCTGTCTTTTTCCCCCCTCATCCATCCGGAGGTGAAAGGCATATCTGAGCAAGAAGAGCCCGACAATGCCAAAGCTCAAGTAGCTGCATCGGTTCATTACGTTATGAGATTGCCGCCGGTGACGAGCGATGCTTGATAAATCCCAGTGCTATGCACACCCGGCTCCGTTTGTACAGCCGGGTAACCAGGCGTCTTCGTGACCCTGTCGTTTTGCTGTATATCACATGAAGTAGTAGCAGAATCGAACACAGGTCTGTCCGGTCCTAATCGGAATAGGGGCTGTTGTAAGTCAACAGTCCCTCAAAAGTTCACAGATTTGTGAGGAGACACCAACGAATCATATCCCGGATGATTTCTCAATATCTGTATGTGACGATTTCGTTTGACCAGCTACAAATTCATGCCTCTAGTGTCTCGCGGACCTGTAGGATCGGTGAGACACCCTATGAGCGCTTGCCTTCCCGCGCCGCAGGGAGCGTCACTACGGGCGGGCGGGTTTCCCTGCAGGCGCGTGGACGTGAGGACGTCTAGCGTTGTGAACTGCAAGCTCCATACCTGTTTTCCCATATAACGACGTTTTCGGGCCGTGGGTCAAATCGCCCCGAGATTCAGCTGTTGTGCGGAGCTGGCAGCATGATATCACTAACCTACTGGCTGATGCAAATACCTGACTCACGATGTATAGCGTTAGATTGCAACATAAAAGGTGTTGTGTTTATTCCGAGGCTCCTAGTAGACGATGCGGCTATTACTAGTGAGAACAACGGGGGACACCTTGACGTGATTTCATAATGGCAAAGCTAAGTTGCAGCATACAATCTCATAACGCCCCTTATATGCTAATGCAACGCGGGAATCAAACGCCACCGAACCGTTCCAATATTCATGCGAAGAAACCAATCTGTAGACTCCGACGCTCGACCAAACCTCCTGCGCACGCCGGAGCCATCCGTTCTATACCATGAAATTAGTCCCTACTAAGTGCTCTTTACAGCAGCCGCTGTATATTTTTTTAGTAAAGCAACTCTACGTGCGAACCGTCTCCGTGCCCGCGCCGGATTGCAGGGCGACGACCAAGGCGGTGAGCCGATCAATCTTGGCCGCCAATTCAGAGATGCGGACCTCGACGTCCGTCGGCGCGTCCCCGGCATCGTCTTCGGGCGGCTGCTCCCGGTGCTTCGGTTTGCTGATGACCTCCGCACGGGCGGGTCGCGACGACGGCATACGCGGCCGGTAAGCGGCGGACGACCGCGGTTGGCTGTGCGGTCGTTCGCGTGGTGGCGGTGGTGGTGGTAGGGAATTCCGCTTCGTTGAGCCCCGTAGCGGGCCACGGAGGCCGTCGGGGTTGGCTTTCTTGGCGAGCCACTCGTAGAGCAGGATGACGGCCACGATGGGCGCGTGCGTGGCTCGCAGGAGCACGATCCTGGCCTGACGCAGCTTGTTGTCGTACGGGAAGCATAGTCGAAACGGCCGGAAAAGACCAAGCGCGATGAGATTGAACGGCGCTTTGTAGCTCAGGTTAGTTAAGTGGCTATGGACGAGGAGCGCTCGGAACAAGAAGATGGGACTTACGGTAGAAGTGGGTAAGCCTGTTACTAGTTGAGGCTTCCAGCACATACACACTGTAAACATAGAGATATTCCTCTCGAGCATGGGTTATGATGCGAGAAAAACTATTGCTCAGCATACCCGTAAGGGAACCCATAAGCAAGATGGAACTCAGCATGACAAAGATCAGCATGAGAGGTGGGCCTATACATGTTGGTTAGCCGAAACGTCGTCGTATATGTTGTGGAGGTGAGAGAAGCAAAGGTACCGAAAATCGGGTCGATGTCGTCCATGATATCAAATCCAACAAAGCTGGACCCGAAGAAAATCTTCGTCACGATCATCGCCATGTGCGGAAAGGCGAATGTCTCTCTGCCGACGAGAGAAAAGGTGGTTAAGAAGCCCATGTATACACTACAGCATCCAATGTTAGCATTCTCTGTTTTAACCGAATTATGGACAGTCCGAAAACCTGTTTTAGGCTCCCGAATTGATATGATGCTACCCACATGACTACGAAGACCATGAACTTCAGAAAGTCCTTTCCCATCTCCTTGAGGCAGGGTATCAGAGTGCCCCAATATGGCGATAAACTGAGAATCGAGCACACCCTAGGGACCATGAAGAGCGCCTCTAGCGAGAGGACGTCGAAGGCGATATCGACAAGATACAAGTCCCCTTTGTACAAGCCCACAAGCCCTATGGCAAGATGTTAGCCTCTCGAAAGTCGTTCCATAGTTGCGACGCTAGCGACGACTTACTCAAGACGACATATATAATTCCTATGGCGATCATGATCATATCAAACAGGTTCCAGACATCTGCTGCATAGAAGATCGACCCGGCATCGATGTACTCGCTGATCTCATCGTAGAAAAAGGCTGCGAACCATATGTAGAGCAATACCTCCAGGGGCGTAATAGAATATCGATTCTGCTCGATCAAGACGCTATAGTATAAGAATAAGAAGGCACCGAAAAACGCGACCTCGTACGCCTTCAGGTATTTGGGAACGCGGAGGCGGGAGAAGGGATCAGCGGTGGAAGGGTTGTAGAACCGAGGCTTTTTCGCCGAGTGAACAGTGAGACGGTCCCAGAATATGATATCGCCGTTCCAAATGCCGGTGATGATCTCCTGGACTACGTGCTGGCTCAGAAACCTCTTGGCATCGGCGACAGCTGCAATTTCTAGGGCATTCAGATGAATGAAGGGTTCCGTCGGATCGCTCTCCTGCTCCTCCACGTCGCTAGTCTGTCGGCTCATGGTAAGTTTTGAGACGGATTGAAGTAGCTGATTTCTTCTGGAAGAACCCGTCCCGTTATGATTTGCGCTGTGCTCTGCCGAAGGGGATCTGGCTACATGACCCAGAAGAGCGGATCTCTCGTTGCTTTCGCCGCCATCTGCACTTTCGGCGTCGAGTGATGAACTCTCATCCTCACAGCTATCTGGAACCTCGTAGAGACAGAACTCCACAACCTCCCGTTCTGACAGGCGGGTGAGAAATCGCCAGGCAACGATCTCACAGGCATTCGCTCTCGCCTCGCTCACTCCTCTCCCGTCCGTGATAGCACCGTAATGCCATCGAAGGGCCCTATGATCGATGTCAGCAATTAAGTTGCATTTTTTTGCTTCAGCCCATCCTTGCGATGGAGGGCCGGAGCTTAGTCCACGTGGAAGGGTTGGCAATGGCACTCCCACCCCACTACCATCAAGGTTTACCATGGACACCGAAGTTTGCATTCGGGAGAAGCAGATACAGTTAAGAAACAGCCTAC
The DNA here is from genome assembly GCA_022376535.1 of Xylariaceae sp. FL0662B. Lineage (NCBI taxonomy): Eukaryota > Fungi > Ascomycota > Sordariomycetes > Xylariales > Xylariaceae > Xylariaceae sp. FL0662B. Next base: position 127,012 of record JAJJKD010000007.1, read on the forward strand.
AGTAAAGCATTGACAATAGCCGGATTGGTTACCGTGTTGGCTAGGTGGTCAACGAGAGTTCGTAGCTCATCCCCAGCAGACGTCGTCCGAAGTTGTTCAAATGTGCTTGGCGTGTAGACCACCCCGGCGATATACCTGGCAACACTAATCAGCGTTGTTCCGAGACCGAAGCTTCGTCTGATTTGCTTACAGAGATAGCCTTTTCACCACATCACGAAATGCATCCTCATCAGCGATGTCAGGCAGCCAGGTTGACCAGAATAGGGGGACGCAGCTCGATCTGACGTCGACAAGTTACGCGACTTGACACGGATCGGCATCGTCGTCACTATAGGTGAACCATTGGGGATAGCGCAGCAAGGATAATTCCCATGAAAACGCCAATTCTAGAAAAAAGAAGTAACAAAATGCAGACAGACTGTGAAGTTGCTGGTTGTATCAATGTATTGCCTATCTACACTAGGCTAGGTAGGTAATGGAGATGGGCCCGTGCATGATACTTACATGTATGTACATATGAAGGTAGGTATGATATGATATGACAGCTCCTCATAGCTCTACCTACATACATACATATCTCCGGCGCTTGGAGCTACCTAGCTAATAAAATGCATACTCACAGTATTGGATGAGATCTGAATCGCGCTTGGAACTAAACGCCCTAGTGCTAATTATTTCTCCGCAAATAATCGTTCTGTCTGCATTATTAGCCTGTCCTCATTTCAAAGAACTGATCATATGAACTCGTAGATATGCTTTTCAAGTGATTTGCGTTTTGCAGTCTTGTTTATGGTCAGGCCTGATAGACGTTGCATGTAAACATACGTAGTGTACGGAGTACATACGCATACATGTAGCGATCTTACCGCCACACGCCACATGCTACATCATCAATTCAGTGCCACACTCAATTGACTGTGGCAGTGCAATAATATCAAGAACTCAGTCATCAGTCATTGCATGTAAGCAAGTCTACCAGACAGCCAGACCATAAAGTCTTCGTGTAGCCTTTCTTATTACATATGTACTTACCTACCTATAGGTACCCGCACAGTACTGCATTAGGTACTTTCGCACAACATCACAACCTGACCTGACGATCGTATCCCAGTTAACATCCGATTTTCTCGACTAGAACGTATTCAATGACTCGTGATTGACATTAAACCCAAGTGCCAAGCTTTAGACGAAAGCTTCGTCCCATACCCACACGTGTTAGAGTAGATCGCCAGTCCTTCCGACCCCTGGATTCCACCCAGATCCATTACCTCGCGTCATTAGCCCGTCCGCTCGCACATACACTACCTAGGTTTGTCCTACCCACCCTCCACCCTCCACCCTCCACCCTCCACCCATCCCGCTGGCACCTGAGTGGCAGCCCCTCGGTCCGGCGGTCAAGCGAACCGGGTTCAGCAGTTCCCGGTCTTCGGGAGTCTTTCTTATATAAACCAGCTTTAGGGCTTTGCCAATCACAACTCACGGAGGGTTTACACATAAAAAATCCATCCAAACACATCACGGGCTTGTGGTTTAGTGGTATAATACTCCCTTAGCATTACAAACTTGGGAGTGGTCCGGGGTTCGATTCCCCGCGAGTCCATCGCCGTGGAGGTTCAATTCCTCCTGTACCATATTTTTTTTTTTTTCTTTCTTTCTTTCTTTCTTTTTTTTTTCCTGTTTCGTTTCATTTTGTTTCGTTTCGATATTTTGTTCGCCGCAGCGTTCTCTCTCTATATGATGAACGGTCAGGATACCTACATCATCTTCGAGAGATAGATGACTGTGTGTGCCACTCACACTACTATAGTTGTTCAATAGCCTGACAAGCTATGCATGCACACACACACACACACGTACGCGGTATTTTCATTGAAATTGAGATCTGGTATTCTAACGGCATTCTGATGAGCGTCACACGACATCCTGCAAGGTACCATGCCATTTTTGGCATTCGTTCTCCAGGCTTTCCACCAGAGCTCGGCAAGCTAGCTCATTTTAATTTCACCAGTCGAACGATTCCGCCATGCACTCTTCGGCGCATGGATAACTAAGCTTACCCTAGGATAGAGAAGGTTCTTCGATTATGACCGCAACTCTATGAACCTATTTGTAGTGCTCGCAGCGAGAAACCTAACCTTGATCTATTCCAATCTGTCGGACGGTGCCATTCGGCCGGTATTTGTCTGTACGCACAGGTATGACGGGCAGTATTCCATTTTTATCCAAGCGAGGTGCAAGAATCGTCACTCGACGCAATCAATACCGTATACGTACCGTATTCGCAAGTACGATTACTCCTTTGAGAAACTTGAGAAGGTCCTGAGAGAATTCGTCGACTAGCATCGCGGGGTTCGCTCTTTAGGGTCGCAGTACCTATGTCATAATGGCAACAATTTTACTTTTTTGATCTGGAACGACCAAGGCCAATCAAGTGTGTGGTGGTCTCCGGAGTTTTATCGACAACCTTACCTTGTTGCTTGTGGTGGAAATTGGCAGATTGGGGGGGGATTGTTCCGTCTCGTCGGTGGCTGTGTTCCTTCTACCGAGCCCGTCTTTCATTGGTCCCGGTCGTCTATAAAAAGCAGCTAGGACAATTATACACTTTCTGATTCGTCATACTCTCTACAGATGAGCCACTTGCCAACCTCGGCGGCCTGACTGCCTGACATGGGAATCCTGGGACAGATCGATCGCCCTAGCCGAGCGCATCGAACGGCCGCGGCAGGGTGGGCGGCAACCTCTAGTACTGTATGTCCTGTTTCTGTGTACAGGTGGCGATGCGCTTCCTCCCACAATGGCCATCCATCCCGATACCAAACGCCCCCTGCGCATTAGTTCGTCTAGAGACCGACCCTTACGGAAGCCGGTCAGGCCTGTTAGGACACCGTTGCGCTTTCTATCGAGAGCCGGAAACCTAGGATCCTAGCAGCCTAGGAACCTGAGTAGTTTTCAACATGGGAAGTTGCTTCACGGCTCAGGTCCCCAGTCCCGTCTCATGAATACGATAGGAGCTATGTATGACTGGCAAGGCCATACCTATCACGTGTCAGAATCACATAGGTATCATCGAATTAGGGACCTTACCTTTGCAGCTATGTATATGTATGTATGAGGTATGTATGTATCGTCGTATGTATGTACAAAGGGAAAGCAAGGTCCCTAGCAGGGAGATCTCAGCCTTGTTATAATACCCCGGTCGTGCATCCGCAGACGACCCAGGGTGATGCTACTTAAGTACCTTCCTTTTGTTTTTTTTGCCTTCGCCGCTCTCTTTAAAAGTCCCTTCGCATCTTCTAGCGTCTTGTTTCTGGCTTTTTCTCGTCTTGATGCCGAATTTGGTCCCAAATTGCTACCCACGCCTCGCAGCGCCTTTGGTTCAAGCGTTTACAGCCGGCCGTGATATGAGCCATTATGGCTCCTTCGATATTCAATGACAATTTTCTACTACGTCTCCCGCCAGCTACGGCCGTCCTCCTGCTCAGCGCGGCGTTTGGGTTATCTAATGGCTACGCGCTACCTAGGCAAACAAAGACTGTAGCGCTTCACGAGTTGAACGTTGTTCCCTTCCCGCCTGCGCCAACGGAGCCCCCAATCTCGTTCGAGGAGTTAGTACGTCGACAGTCGGACAACACGATATGTGGCTACATAGGAGGTAATCGCAACTTACCTGCGACGTGCTCGGCAGGATCACATTGCGTGTTGGAACAGGAGCATGGCGTCGTGGGATGCTGTCCGAATGGTGTAACGTGCTCGACGGGTGTGTTCACGGGCTGTGTCGACGGGAACAGCGGACCCCAGAACGAGGTCAACCCCTACGTCTACACGTGTCAGGGGTCCAATATGTGCTACAGGAATCAATTCGACGGGGGATTTTACCAATACGGCTGCGGGACCTCGACGGGGATGGGTACGACCGTTCAAACGTCCGCCGCCGGCGCATCAAGCCTGAATCTTCAAGCGACGTCGGTGCCATTGACAGCATCGCCTAGTTCCCTTTCTGAACCGACGACAATTGGGTCTTCTACCCCTGCAAGTACGACAGGTAGCTCCAGCAGAGTTTCCACGGCTAGTGTCTCGAGCGTTACCTCGTCAGCATCCTCCTCTACGACGGACTCCGTCTCGTCTTCGTCTTTATCCGGGTCTACATCCTCATCTGAGTCGACATCTTCGACCGATTCGACATTTTCATCCCATTCAACCACGCCGCCACCAACTACATCGACGAGTCCGATATCATCATCTGACACTACAGCAGTAGCAGCTACGAGTTCTAGCACCGTCACGCCTGCGCCCTCGACCAACAACAACAACACCGACGATAACAACGTCGGCGCTATAGTGGGAGGCTCCGTATCCGGAGCCGTCGTCCTCGTAGCACTGATCGCCGCAGCGCTCTACCTGCGAAAGCGTTCCAACGCTCGCCAAGGCCCGGGCCCTACACCACCCTCCGCGCCCACGATGGAATACATTAGGTGAGTTCTCAACCAACGCTACTCTCCCTCTTTCCACGCCTCCCCCCCCCTCTTTCTTGTAGCATCCAAACTGACCCAATTCCTCCCACAGCCCAATAAAATCCCACGGCGCGGCCTTCGCGCCCCTCCCGGCCTGGCAGGAGGAAGACCCCGAGCACCCGAACCCGCGGGCGCGCACACCACCCTATAACAGCGCGCACAACGGCCCCTGGCAGCCGGGGATGGCGGTAGCGCACACGCACGATAATAGCAACGGGCACGGGCACCACCACCACGGCATCTCGCAGCCCCTGCGCTACCACGCAGGCACCGGGTTGACGCCCGTGGCCGAGGAGGAACAGCACCAGCAGCTGCAGCCATCATGGTACGATGACCCGTCGCCGCCACCAACACCGCGCGAGATCGACGAGTTCTCCCGCGCCTACTCGAGCGCCGGCATCGGCCAGGACGACTCTTCCGACTCCTCCGGCGACTCCTCGGACCGCCAGCCGCTAACGGCGAACCCGGCCGAGAGTGCCCGGTCGTCGCCAGAGGGGTCGGGCTCGCTGGCATCGTCGGGGGCCGCCGCCCAGAGTCCGCCTTCTTCCTCCGGTGGGGGCGCCAGCAGGGGGGCCAACCGGCCACTGTGGCAGCAGAATCGGCAGCAGGCGCGGAATCTGATGTGGTTGTAGTAATGATGATAATAATGGTAATGAATAATCATAATTATTGTTCTAATTTTCTCTGTTGTATATATTTATACAAGGCAGGCGTTTGGAGACCGGGAAGGGATTGGGGGTTTGGAAAGAAAGGTTGGTTCCATGAGATACCGACATCTTCATGTGTTATGCACCAGGGAGGCAGGGCGGGGGACGGGCATGCCTGGCGTTTTGGGGGGGGGGGAACATAACCTGCATTCATTGGATATGGGTACCTATGCCCGGAGATATGCATATGCATGTTGGGGACGGCTTCCAGTGCCTGATTCGTTGTAATTAACACCTTGAACATACATACTAATGCAGTCCTATAGAACGTCACCGTTTGGTTCGTTACCTAGGGTGTTGATGTAGTCATATAACTACAGTGTGTGTGTGAGAGAGAGAGAGAGAGAGAGAGAGAGAGAGAGAGATTGTGTGTGTGTCATGCCGATGAGACATGCAAGATCCGATTCAACGAGATATCATACCATGCCATCGTCGAGGAGGACGTGTAGCTATTTAGCCATTGCAGTTTCGGCTGGTCCCACGTCATCATGTTTGAAAAGACCGGTTCAGCTGTTATGATAATATTACCTAACTGATGGGACTTGGGATGGGACAGCCTATATCCTGAGCCAGGTCTCTTCATAGATACGTCTCATGCCTATCACCGCACCGTGACAACTATAACTTATCCGGAACGGGCTCAGACGCTGGTTCTGGTGTGAGAGAATGCGTCCTTTGGCGGGAGTAAGCAAGATTTAGATAGGGAAGTCAGTAAGAGACTATATTTACCCGTCTTCCGTGGGACTGGATAAACCGATATGAATATCTAGAACAACTATGGGATACCGAAAGGGAGGGGGGAAGTGTTGAAACGAGTAGGGCGGTCTGGTGAAATGACCACGCCGTCAGCTATGGGAGAACATTACATGTCCAACAAATTCCGAATAGCATCCACTCGCGGAAGCATCATCAGCTAAGTTAGAAAGCAACCTCAAGTAGTGTGTTACCGCACGATATATGATGCATGGCTTCTCAAGAGGACCCAGATCCGCAGGTCTCGTAAATAACTTGTAACGGGATATCAAATAAATAGCTAATGCCATCCATCTTCTAAGAAGTTGGATTTGAGAGCATTACATCTTGAGATGTGTGGAGAAGGTGGACAAGAATGACATTATGGTGCATTGTACTGCCCTTTAAGCCCTGGGGGCCATTGCTCAGACACTGTTATTGTCTTCTTCATCTGCCTAGTGTACACATACAGGCAGACTTCCTTTTTCGTCTTGCTTCGAATGCAAGTCTTCAACTCAACGCCTCATTACCGTATACATGTATCTTCCATGATTTGTACAGACTGCTTGACCACTGCCAACCCGACCGTACAATATACGTTTTGTTTCGCGGAAAAGGCAACCGTTAAAACCATACGCCTAATTAATCGACTTCCATCCATAGCCTTTCTTACTACTCGTACAGACACAAGCCTCATCTCACGTCGTGTTCATGGACGAAAGCTTTAGCGCGTGAAGCAATCATATTTTCGTTCTTTTCGGCTGGGTTCTTGCTGGCCCTCAGACGACAACATGGGTGCTCATGTGCTCGACGGCTTCCTTGATGCTTCGCAGCAGACGCTGGTTCACACAAAAGGGACATCGAAGGGGTCGATCGGAGCTAGACCCGGCAGCACCACTCGAGATGGGCGTCAGAGTAAGGGGATTCTCTCCCTCCGGCGCGCTCGGTGTAAACCTGGCGCCATTTCTCGGTGGTTGAGGCGCCTGAGACACGGGCGTGGTCAGAGCGGGAGCAATGGGAGGCAGTCCGTCTTGTCTATCACGCTGCTCACGGACGGCGGCAGCCTCGGCCTCAGCATCGGCCTCTTCCTGTTGCATCTGGCGCAAGGCGTTCTGAAGTACGATTTCGGGGTCCGCGGGCAGTGTGTATGCATCGGGATCGGGCAGGTTGATTGCGCTGCCGAGAGTAGGAGGCGTGTTGGGAGTCTCGAGACGATGGACGATATCGTCACGGACGCGAGCACAGGTCGAGAGAGTTGTTTCAACGCCTACAACGCGAAGGATTCCGTCGCGAATCGCAGCAGGGCTCGTCTCAGCAGTGACGGGCATAAATCGTGGAACAGCATCCACTAGGTAGGGGATGTCGTCGGCCGGATTAGGAGCAGTGCCATGGCGACGTTGACGTCTAATCAGCAGACCGTACCGCTTTTTGAATCGATGGATCCAGCCCGGGGAGAATTCGGGTGCAGTCTCGCCTTTGTATCGGGGCAGTTGCTGGAAGATATTTTTGGCCTTCTCAGCGAGTTCTTCATTTGAGGGATTGCGACCGGAGGCGACAACCTGGCTGTGCCAAAGCAGGACAAGCTTCTCAACGTCGGGCCAATTGCCGAAGCGCAGACGCGAGCCGCTGAATTGGTTGTCGTTGTCTAGACGGGCATACTTGGGGGATAGTGAGTGGGAAATGGTGGACTGGCTGATGTTCTGGCCGTACTGGCCGTAGAACCACTCGATGCAGGCCTTGTGGGAAGGGCGGGTGGTTTGCGAGTGAGCCCAGCGTCTAAGGGCGCGGCGCTGGTCGAGGGTGAGAGAATGTCGCTCTTTGGGGGTGTGGAGGACACCTGAGGTGTTGGTGGGAGTGTCGGGGTCGGGGGCAGTGGTGGTGACGTCCGACATGATTGAATAAAACGGGCAGAGATAATGCTGGAAATGACGGACGAAGTGAATTTTCGTCAATTGATTCAACGGTCTAAGCGTGTAAACGAACTCGAGAGCCGGGTTTTGGATGTAAAGGGGGCGAGGTTGTGCTTAAAGAAGGAAAAAATGGGGATCAGCGCGATTTGTGGCCTCAAGAGGGTTTTTGGCCGGAGCGGGGGTTGCGCCTACCGGCCAGCTGATTGGCGTAGGTCTGATGTAAAACGGCATAAACGAGAGTGGCCCGTGCGCCTCATTGCATTGAGAGACTGACAAGTATCCTGGTACCCAGGTATCATCAGCAATAAATATGTCTGTATCTGCATATCATACATACATATGTATCCCCAGCAAATAGGTATTTTGTGGTACAATATGTAATATTAACACCGGATGGATTATGGATCTATCTGACATTAACTTAACTCCTTTGAGAGCCAACCGATACCTTCCGGTGTGATCACCCTACCAATATACAACCTTCCGATATCGTTCCGTATGCAAATGCAAGTTAGCATATAGAAGAGTCCATATCTATTGCCTCTATTGGAACATCCAACCGTTTATCCGGCTTTAGATGCCGGGCAAGAACCAGGTGCATACCCGCACACGGACACCTGCATGAAAAAATGTATGTATCAATAGTATGTATATACGGTAAGAGTTACCCAAGGTGCCTGTGTTCGGTACCTACATACATATACGTCGAGTCAAGTAGGTATAATCAGTACTCGCTTGCAAGACAGATTCATGAAAATGGACCGTGTCACGTTCACGTTCATGATCATCATTCAATTGCCAACGCTCGTCCCATCCCAGGTAACCATCCATACGATGATGCTACAGGTAGGTAGCCACAGGTTGTCTATCTATGACCCATGCCGCGGCCCATGTAATTATACCAGCAAGCTCTCTCTATCTATTCCAGCTCCCAGCTCTATCTCATACCGACATCTTCATGGCAATCGTCTTATGCGGGTTGTACTCCTTGACCACCAGATCCTCCGCCTTCCACCCGTCGATGCTGCCGCCCGGCTCCCGCGCGAACGCGAGCGTGGGGAAGTCTCGCGGCTCGCGCTCGAGCTGCAACTTCAGCGCGTCCACGTGGTCGCAGTAGACGTGCGCGTCGCCCATGACGTGCGTGAGGCTGCCGGGCACCAGCTCGCACACGTGCGCGATCATGTGCGTCAGCAGCGCGTAGCTGGCGATGTTGAAGGGGACGCCCAGCCCCATGTCGCAGGATCGCTGGTACAGCTGACAGTGCAGGTGGCCCTGCTGCTTCTTCTCCTTCTCCCCGCCGTTCTCCCCGTCCGCGTCCCCGCCCCGCGGGTACGACACGTAGAACTGCGCGAACATGTGGCAGGGCGGGAGCGCCATCTTCTTCAGGTCCGCGGGGTTCCACGCGCTGAGGATGATCCGCCGGTCGTAGGGCGTGTGCTTCAGCTTGTGGATAACCTCGGCCAGCTGGTCGACGCCCCGGCCCGCGTAGTCGGCCTTGGCGTCCACGTACTCGGCGCCGAAGTGGCGCCATTGGAAGCCGTAGACCGGTCCTAGGTCGCCCACTTCGCGATGGGAGAGCCCGACGCTATCCAGGAACTCGCGCGATCCGTTGCCGTCCCATATCTTGACGCCCGCATCGGAAAGCGCCCGGGACGACGTGTTGCCCTCAATGAACCAGAGTAACTCAATGATCACGGCTTTCAGGAAGACGCGTTTGGTTGTTAGTAGGGGTAGTATAGGCTTGCCATTCTCGTTCAGCGAGAATTTTAAAGGGGTCGGGGCAAAGATGGAATATGTCCCAGTTCCCGTCCTACATTTCCAGTTAGTTGTCCTCAAGTCGAGGGAATTCTTATCAATGTCCACTCCTCGTACCTATCCGGCCTATGTTCGCCATGGTCAAGAATCTCCTGTACGAGGTCGAGGTACTGGTATTCCTCGTGCCGTTTTGTTGGCGCAGAATTCCCATTCTGCTTTAAGGATGCATCAGCGGCCTGCAAGGAATTCAAGTTCGCTGCTTCTGCGGTCATTTTGAATCGTAAATCGTAAGCGACAACAACTCGTGGTATTCTTGTACAATTATATAAATCGGACGCGTGTAGGAGACGCGCTCAGAGTTTAATGGAGGGGCTACGGCCTATCGGTCATAGCGCCGATATGTGCCTAGCGATTTGCAATTAAACAAAAGAATCCATTTTTTTTTTCTGGTCTAGCTGGGTAGGAGGGTATTTCCAACATAATAATATTATTATTGCATATGCGGAAAATTCTTAGTTTGACACTGACAACTGAATCGATACGATCGTTCCAGGCCTTAAGATAGCTAGAACCATCTCGTTAGTTACTTGAGTCCAGGTGACTGCCAAGTAATCACACATATGTCATGAGAGGAATACTCGGTCACAATTCCATTTCATTCAACCCCTTCAAGATATTACTAGCTAGATAGCGGCTAGCACGTTGGAGCCATCATGTCCCCTACTTGCACCGCTCTGCTGCCGATTGAAACTACCTTCCCAAATAACACACACCCCGTCGAACAAGGGACAAGTCCTGTATTTTGATGTCATCCCAAGCATCCATGCCCTATGGCAACAGCTTCGCTAGGAGCTGTCTGCCTCTTGATAGTTGTATCGTGTCATCCATCGTCTCTTCTCGTCAATGCATCCGAGCAAGAACCCTACAAGAATATAACAAGAATAAGCAGAAAAAGAGGAGGGTGATTTGAATATGAAGCGGGACATGCGAAAGAAACCCCCCGATTAAACGTGAAGTTTCCATCTGTATCCACGCGCCGAACCGTAAGGTAAGCCATATAACCAAAAGAAGAAGCATTGCAGAGGTCACCCCGTGAATACCCTTTCCGACCCGGCCTAGAATGTAGAAGCAAGTTCGGAAAACAAGGCCGAAACAATAAAGCTGCAACGACCAGGCGAGAAAAATGGCGTTAAAAATAACGATAATGGTGTCGTTCTAAGAGAATAGTTTCCAAGGTCTGCTGCCTCGCGACGAAAGTTTATTCTCCTGGAAAGCGGTTTGACCAGATAATGAGCCATTAAGAATATGTGTATGTATAGCTTACGCAGCCATATTTGCCAGTTGCAAATTAGGGGGCATGGTGCCAACGCGGATAAGACTAGTCATCATATTCGGGTATGCTCTGCAATGTTGAAAGCAATTGCCAATCCCATCGTCGTAAATGCTAATAGAATGAAGTTTGTGGGGGTATATCGAATATAATAAATCTTTCGCAAGGTATCGGTCGCTTTTTCAATGTCCTATACCTGTTCAACAAAGATGACTAGCTTTTCGTTATGGTCTAAGGCGTAGTTAAGGTCGTTGTTGCTCATAAGACTGATCTTGTCACCACTCTGCTCGTCCCGGTAGAAAAGTTGCATCTGTTCTCCGCTGGGAATCTTGGTCCGTTCCCTTACCTTCTCGTACAGTTGCTGGAAATTCGTGTCGGAAGGCACGCGGATCAGGAAAGTATCTTCATTAAAAAACAGTTTCACCTTATATGCCGACGGTGCCTGGCCTATCCCCGGAGACAAAGAAGTCTGTGAAGGTTGAGAAAGCGACGACGTCTGGCGCGTCACTTGGGGCTGTCCATTCTGCATTTGCCTCGGCGCTGCCGATAACCCAGAAGAATACCCGTTCCCATTGAGATTGTTCTTGGACGATTGCCGCGAGTTGTCATCCCGGGGCGAATCAACCGACGAGCGCGACCCGCCTGATAATCTGTATTCATCGCCATTCGAAGGAAGGTCAATCTCGTAATCACCCTCCCTCGGCGCAAAGAACTGTTTCACCAGATTGCACTTGGAAATGTATGGCGGTTGCCCTAATAGATTCTTGACGTACTGATCCAGATTGTGCAGCCGCCCCTCCGTGATGGCGTCGGTTACATAGTTCACAGGACCCGGCATGTACGGCAGTGTGCGCTTCTGCGTGCCAGTATTTCCGGCCTCGGCCGGAAACTCGGTCAAAAGGGCGATCTGGAAGTCGTAGAAGTCTTCGTAGTATCGCGAAAGTTCCCAATGCCGGCCGTCTTCTAGCGTCGCCTCGATGACGAACCAGTACTTATCCTCGGCGAAGCAGTAACGCGGTATCCGGGCCGAAATGGGCGCATACATCTGGGACGACGACTTGGAAGCATACTGGTTTTGTTGCGCTGTGTTACGTTGTGACTGTTGGCCTTGCGGCGGCTGCTGCTGCTGCGGCGAGAATTATCAGTCGGCGCACGACGTCGCGTGTGGAGCTGTTCCGATCGATTGAGAACTTACGAATGAAGCAACACTCTGTTGCTGGCTCTGGCGGCCGCCCCCTCTTCCTCCTACTCCTCCTTGCTGCAAACTCATGCGCTCCATACCTTGCTCCAAAGTTTGGTGCTGACCTGGAGGACTGCCTCCCTCAAACTTGCCTAGCGTAATGCTGCTATTCTTGTATTCGGCCGCCATCTTCTTCCATTCCTCGACTCGCGGGACGCCAGCTCGTTTGATGGCGTCCTGGGGATTTGGAACTGCTGTGTCTGTCGACATATCTCGGATCTCGACAAATGACACAGGAATCAGGCCGGGGCCGCCTAGACGGCCGATCGGCTTGGCGACGAACCACTCCGGATTAGATTGTGCGATAACAATGATGGCCTCGCCAGCTTTTGCCTCTAGCTCGTCGGCTCTCTCTGCCTGGAAGTCGTACATGACTATCCCATACACCATAGCGCCGTTCTTTGCAACCGACTTGGAGCTACGGTGGCTCATCGCCGGCGTCGCGGGCATAGAAGAGGAGTTCGTGTCGGAGAAGCCGGAATCGTGATCTTCCTTCTTTGTAGTCGACGTGCGACCTGGATCCGACTGGCCGCTATCCCTCTCGGTGCGCCCTAGAGCTTGAAAGAACGCAACGGGAACGAGACCACGAGCGTCGGGCAGAGCCGGGTTGCAGGCCTCGTACCATTCCGAGTCTTCCTCACGGCCAATGACGTGGAAAAAATCGCCCCGCGAAAAGCTAAGTTCCTGCGCAGATTGTGCTTCGTAGTCGTAGAGGGCTCGAATTACCTACAAATGTCTCGGGCGTTAGCATCATGTCGAAGGAGGACAAAAAGCGGCCCGACCTATCAACGGGACATGGGGTTTGCAGATTAGACCGAGACTTTTTACCAACCTTCTTTGGGGGAACAATGGCCACTGCGGCTTTCGGGGCAATGGATACCTGAGGCCCTTTGTCCTTCTCGCCTTTGATAGACCTTCTCAGAGCCTGGATCGAGCGCAACAGGTTAGCAATGGCGTCGGTTGATGCGACCAGATCGCGATGGACAACAGAGCGCGTCATGATTGCGATTGGTTACGACGGTATGTCTACTAGAGGCATGTCTGGCAGGGGGGGAAAACAGAGGTTGTGGGATGATGGAAGGCAAGGAGAGGAAGGGGGGGTTCCAAGGTTTAATGGAATGGCGCACCTTCATCGTCGTACAGGTCCTATAAAGGTCGGAGGTTTGTCAACCGCGAGGTGTTGTGCGTGAGGAGGCGGAGGCACAGGTAAAACGACAGGCTGGATAATGGACGAGGCTCACGCACGGTTACGCCAAGGCAGCGGAGGAAGTGGGTGCCGGTTCTCGCAATTCTGTTCGACAGCAGGTCTGAATCAGTGCAACAGCGTGTAATCAGCGGGAAGCGAGAGCGATCGCAGGATTTCAGCCGCCGGGATCGAGTGGATGAGAAGTGTGTCAAGGTGAGACCTTCTTGCAGGATATATTCGGAATTTCGAAGGATGAATGCTTCCAGCTTGGCCAGTCGTCGTCAACTAAACCAAACGTACTATAGTGGTCACTGATAATAAAAGGGTTTGGAGGGTTATTCGTCTCCTTTTTTAAGACGGATCGTGAATCAATAACGCCGTCGGCCCTATGATCTGATCTGCCCCCTTAGTCCTTTTCCTTTCTTTCTTCTCAGCTTTTTTGCCTTTTCTTTTACCTAGCTCCAACACCATTCACCAGAGCAGCAGTGGAGGTCGGGTAGCAATTGTTTCCCCGATAATGCGGTGGCGGTAGTAAATGCCCAAACGAATCTGTTTCCCTAGGGATCTTGTCGTCGCTATTTACTTGTCGTCGATTCTCTTCGTCCGACGGCCGGTGAAAAGATGTCGTCGAGTTGAGTCTCTCACTTGTGGAGATTGAACAATCAGTCAGGAGGACAAAGAAGGGGGGGAGGGAGAGGGCAAGCAACAAGACTGGTTGGAGCGTTGCAAGACTTGTTGCGCTTGACTGGGATGGGGGACAGAGTGACTGGTCCAGAGAAGAAAGTGGAAACGTCGAAAAAAGTGGGATACATTAAGCGGGCGTTAGGGGATTTCCATTGGATCATTTTAGGTCATTGGGTCCAGGGTTGCGAGTGACCTTCGATCCAAAGATATCCCCTGCGATGCCTGTTGTGGCTGCTTAGGGTAGATACACATACATACCTATTACATGTATCCCCTCTGGATGGAACAGCATAGCCGCACACTGCATAGTGTACCGATCTCAGGCATTGGTGTGTGGTAGCCTGTACATACAGACATGCATGTATGTGTGTACTACGAGTACATACGTAGTTTGTAGGTAGGCAGGGATGAACAGTTCAATGGTGAATGGGGGCAAAGGGCCTGGCTGCCTGGCTGCCTGGGCAAGAGGGAGGTACTGCGAGTAGGGAGCAGGGAGGGGAAATTTCGAAATTCAAGCCACTGTAAGTGGACATTCCAAAAAATCGAACACCAGGGTATCCAGGTCTGCCAGGGGTGTACTCGTGGCATGGCCCGCATGGACATGGTGTCCCGAGTCCCAATAGCCCGTTACTAACTTGCTGGGCATTGAAGGACTTTTATTGACCCTGAATTCCATGCACCGGCAAGACGTACGATAGTCCTTAGGACATCTGCTGATCAGCCGGAGAATGAAATTGCATCGTCGATATTCCCGCCGGCTCAGAAAATAAAGTTGTATGTATCCAAGAACGAAGTCGAGCAAGTGCGCTAGAGTGGGATGTATGTATGTGTTAGCTGCATAGTATGAGCAGAGCGAGGTGGTGGCCATACGCATAATCTTCTAGTGTGTACCTATAGTTTGCCTACCTACCTAGGTAATGTGTAGCCCGTATTCAGTTGTTGGAACAATATCTTCAGGCATGCAGCATGTTTATAAGTATATGCTAATAGAAAGTCATAGCGGTGCACAGTACTGTATATACCTCTATATCTGGGGAAGCAGCAGGCACCTATTTACCTTCACCATGTACTTACATTACGTATGTATGAAGCTACTACGGTATACATACGTTGAAGTTATGAGGTGTATGTACATATATATAATGTACTTGCCCCTCACCACCTACCACCTCCAAATTCCCCTCTACATCCATACCACCATGTATCTCCATGTAGATTTATGTAGGTAACAAGCAACGCCCAAAAACGTTCGAAGGTCAATTTCTACTGTGACAGTGACAGTGACGGCAAACATGCGTGTGACGAATGACTTTGGCTTTGACTTTGACTAACAGACGCTCGAGCCTCTAGCGCATTGATGTCTTCCCCCATCGAAGCGGCATCTTATCGATTTTCTGAGAGTACATAACCGACTCGATTTGCATGGATTTTAGTACATACATACGTATGTATCAAGTTTATCAACCCATCCACCAGAAGGAACGTCATCAGGTGTTAAGGTTTACGGTAAAGTATGCCATGTGAAGCATTATCTAGATTCAACACAGCATAAGGCGCCGTCACTTGTGAACTTTCCGACAGGTCGGGACGTTTTGCCTCCCTCCGGATGCAGGGCAGAAGATTTCATGATTCACCTCTTACGCAGTGCCCCCACCACCGTCGAGGCGACCTCCTGGCGGCCTGGTTGGCCCATAGACGTTTGGCAGCAATCCCTACCTCAGTCTGGTGGACGCATCTCAGAATCGAAGTACGGATTTGAAGAGCAACAGGAGTTGATCCCATACATACCTAGGTATATACATACACATATACATTATGCGTATGTGCATGTATGATATATACTATGTACTATAGTATGTATATGTATGGACTGGAACTAATTCCATGCTTCGATGTCAGCGTCCAAGGACGTTCCTTGCTCGCCTGCCCACCGGCCACTACTAGCCATTCTGACAGAACCCCTTAACGATTCAATACGTATACGTATATGTGTGCCTTGCAGCATGCATATCAAGGTAGTGACACCTTCAAACCGGAAGGGTTGATAGCTCGAGTCGTTGTCCATGACAGGTTTCATGAGGGTTTGGTCGCTTTCCGAGTAGTAGCAGTAGTAAGCTGCCAGCGTACGGAACCCCCCAATCGTCAAGCAGACGTGAGCTCAACCTCTATAGCCCAGACTTGGGGGACTACAACTTGATACAGGCAAGATGCAAGTTGCAGACGACTTGTATGCAGAGCAACCCTGAAGCGCCGCGCAAGGCTCACCGAGCCCGTCCTTACGCGCGGTTCCCACTCCTTAAGCGCTCAACTCTCGGCCTACCATGATTGGTCTAGTTATCACCAGCTGCGCTAAGGACTGACCACCTAGATCCATAAGTTACCGTGAGAGCTTCCTGGTTGGCTGCAATCACCAGGTATCCTACATGCGTCTTCTCTTCGAAGGAATACGACTATTATTTGACTGGATGCCTACAGATCCTTTCTCCCCGTTCTCGATGTATGCATGTTATCCCTCTATTTTCTCGACTGCATCTTATATACACCGGGATAATTCATATCAACCAACGTGAACGGAGGAGACGCCCAGGATAATGACTAAATCTAGTGTGTGGGGGGATCTCCGTCCCCGATTCGTTTCAACTTTCAAATGCATGATCTTGCAAATCTACTTGATTCAAGCAAAGGCGCATGTTGATGCTGCCGTCTGCAAGTGCACAACGCACCCTCAAGATAGGTGGACGACCACGGATTACCTGCATATCTCCTATTACAACAGACGATATCTGCTAGTTACGCTCCGAGATAATCCTAGTGAGCTACGCTTCATGATAGAAATCCGTGGTTGATGCAGCTACCGTACCAAATGACGTATGCAACCAGTTCCTATCCTAATATTAATGTGTATGGTTCAACAATATGAACAAGCATGCCCCTCTCCGATTCCTGTCAGGCGCAGAATCCTAAAGTATCCAGCCCTGGACCGGGTTGTCAGGTTGCATCCTCCCCGGTTTATTCTAGAATAAGACGACCTACCTAGTCCTCAGCAAAGCATAAGAACAGCCCAAGTAAGTTCGTTGGCGGTGATGGGTACATAGAATAGCCCGGAACATTGAGGGAGCGACTAGATTATTCCAAATACCTACTCGAGGGCCAATACACCGGCCAGTTCATGCGCAGGCAGCCTCGGCTCATCCGCTTCCCGCGAGCAAGGCCTGCCAAGCATCATGAAACGGGACGAGACCTGAAACAGAGCAACGAGAGGACGGCCCGGCTTTCAGATGCCATCGATGCAGATGCTCGATACGTTGCTCGATATGTTCCCCCGCAATGATCGCTGCCAATATGGCCTGTGTGTTCGGGCGAGGGATCGTCTAATATCTAGTACTATGGAAATTATTAGGTAAGTAGGTATGTAAGTCAGCAAGGTCGATCCGATCACCCTGTCACCCCGATGAGGCACATCAATGGCAAGTCACAGATCCTCTTTCCCTGGGCGACAAAATTTCATGACCAGACGATCATTTATTTGCACCAAAAGAGGGTTCAACTCCTCAGCAGTTGCATCGTTTCCGGGTCGATCCGGTCAGATCTCCACAGACCGGATAAGCCACAGTAGCTGGTGCTTTTACTATCCTTTGCTTCGTGTGCTGTGGTCTCACCTCAAAACTCAATCTTCACGTCGGGTCACAATGGATCACATCGGGACTCCTTTCGTCAAAACAAAAATCGCACAACACATAGTGCTTTGAATCCTCACCAACAGGTTAGAAGAAGATATGAACCGAAATTCATAGCGCCATCTGAAAATACATACACTCGGCCTTCTAACTAAGTACAATGCAATGGGCACGGCAAGTTAAGCCGAACAAGCCAGAGAAAGACAAAGCCAAAGCCGGCGCCACCGTCGACTTTTCCTCGCCTGTGCAACTTTACAGGCTCCTTTCTACGTACGCCTAACGCACATGAAAGCGCCGTAAACGGACGAGTAGAAGTCGAGTCAATGGTCATCGTCGGCCTGTCTCACGTTGTGCGACATGTCCTGCCCTCTGTACATCTGTGGATGTGGATTTTTTTCAGCGGCTTCACGTTGCGTGGCATAAGACACGACAGCTGCATGTCTCAGCTTGGTAAAGTTTCCGTCAGCTGCCTGGCTTTATGCATCATCCGTCTTGTGCGAGATAGCCGGCTGTCCTAGGAATTGATGGGTTCATTCATCACTGCAAAGGTACAGAAGGTAGCGTATGTATACGGTGTTTACGGTGTATGGTTAGTTCCTCGTTCAGGGGCGTTATCAGTTTCTTTGCCATCGAGATAATGCATGCCGAGTATACTGACCTGTGTGTTCCAAAGTTACCGATTCGAGTGGAAATCAAGGCTGTTTCAATAGTTATGTCAAACGCCGTTCAGGAGTGCGAGTCCACGACAGAATTAAGATGCTAGTTGACTAGGTACTACGTGAGCTTTCATGATAACCATAGAGAAGCATCTGCTCAACATTCTGAAGCATCTACAATAGATTGCTCCACTCAGTTGATATTTGTCTAGCTTGGTCACGCAACGTAGCTTATAGATACAGCAGCGCCTGCAATATACCTAGGTAATTTTGGAATACCAGTGTATATTCTATACGTGACAGGATACACCAAGTTCGGAACACTGCGAAATGCATAGAATAATAGGCATATTCTCAAGATCAACG
The DNA here is from genome assembly GCA_022376535.1 of Xylariaceae sp. FL0662B. Taxonomy (NCBI): domain Eukaryota; kingdom Fungi; phylum Ascomycota; class Sordariomycetes; order Xylariales; family Xylariaceae; species Xylariaceae sp. FL0662B. The sequence goes on from JAJJKD010000007.1 coordinate 145,766, forward strand.
ATTTAATTATAGCCAGCATTAGCACGACAACGTCGGCAAACTATTACTGACCTTGTGAAGTACTACTTTTTGTCTATGGTTCGCCTAAGCCCTGACCACAACTCTTCCTTCTGCCACCTTCCACGCAACTCCAAACTGCCCGAGCAGTAAATGCAAACATTGGCATTCATTTCGTCAGGGTATCAGCGTCTGTATAACCAGGCCACTCGGTCCAGAAACGCCGAAACGCCTCACATCACAGCAAACCCTTCCTAAAACATAGTTCCCTGCATGCTAGGTTCCAAGAGAGCTCCATATTCTCTCCTTCTTGACCTTATCTTAGAGCCGACCAAACGTCACTATTGAAGATCGCAACAACCATCCACTCATCAGTCCTCTAGACATCATGATTTGCTGTGATTGAAAAGTCAATGTCAAGAGTGCCCGTAGAAGAATGTGGAGGAGTGTGACAAGAGATCGTTCGAGATAGGTATGTACGATGATAGCGCCACAGATTCATACTCGGCTACAAGAGCCAAGCCTTGATATCCAGAGTCGTCCGTCGTCCAACGTGGTCTCGTCAAGATCAACAAATAGCGGGTTTCGGGGAGGTTAAAGGGAATTCTACGGGGGGTGAATGGTTGTCCGAGGACCGTAACGGCCGTCGAAGACCAATAAGCAGAAGAAATGTCGCGTCGAGGGGAAAAAAACCAATGAGTATGAGAAAAAGAAAGATTGAAAGACGAATCAGATCTGGCCTTTCAGGTCAACCCTACGGAAGGCTTCAGCCCTGGCTGACTCGAATAGCTGTCCGGCTTTTCCGGTTAGAAAGGCAATATAGTCTCCCCGTTCCTGGAGCAAGCTATCGCCGTTTTGGTCGATGATGAACTGTGCAGCCTCAGCATCAGACTCGAACGCAAGCTCTTCGGTAATGTAGCGGAGTTTCAAATCAGGTTTAAAGCTGCAACCGAATTAGTGAATGATCTTCTTTATGAAAGGATATATATGGAATAGGAGAGCTCACGCTTTGCACATGTTCGCAAGGGCAGCGAGTCGCTCACGCTTGACAAACATATCAATGAGATAGGCGCCCATGTTCGGCACGTCAAGGTAAAGCTGGAAGAATTTATGATAATTGCCCAATGCTAACGCCGAACGGACATCAAGGGCGTGTTTGATCGGCCGCTCTTCCTTTTCTGCTGTTGTTAGATCCGCGATAGCGTCATTCAACGCTGTTCGATTTGCAGTGTGAATGAAATACAAGATACGATACGCCTTGAACTCGATAGAATTGCCCTTGATACCAGCCTTATACAGGGCGCGCAGCTGCGTCTGACACTGATTATACTCACCAAGATCCCCTTTCTCCAAGGCAATTCTGGCGTGGATTTCGTAAACGGACACGGTAAACTCATTTCTTATACGCTGGACTGTCAGGTCCTGGCGAAGTGACTTGAACTGGTTGCAGATATAGCTGTAATTTCCCTCCTTTCGCCATTTCTTCTTCAGCAGATCGAGCGTCTGACGCAGAACCTGCTCGGGACGAACGTCTGCTGCCTTGGGAGCGGACGTTAGGCGAAGATATGGCTTCTCCAGGGCTTCGCAATGCCCGACAATAGGACCCGCATGGGGCTGCGGACTTGGCGACCGATACGAAGATTGGTAGCCGCCATCACCACGGCGTTGCCGCTTCTCTGCATTTTTCTGAAACTTACTTTTGGTGGGTAGAGCACCATCCATCGAGGGGTGCTGGTTACTTCCGGGTTTACTGATTCGATCCTCGAGTGCCGAGGGCACCTTGTGACTACGCCACGGTACTGTCGTACCATTAGTTTGCTCGGGTCCACTTAGGTCTGAAGACTTTCGCTTCTTGGGGTTGGCAACGGAGACAATGGCAGCAGTAGTTGGCTCTGCCACGGTCAGCGGTCTCGACGACATCAACGCTTGTTGGCGTTCGGTCTTGATTATCGTCTGTGGCAAGGGCATATTGTCCCAGTCAGTGGTGTACATGGTGCCACAGTCCTGGGTATATCTAATGGTTTCTTTGAGTTTGGCCTCCATTTCAGCACGGGTTACGCTAGGGTCCATATTTGAGGGTTGAAATGACCGTTGTACATAGCTGCGCACCGAGTCAGGCCAGTCAAACTTCTGCTGCTGCTGGTTGTTCGATGAGGAGGTCGTCGCAGTTGATGATGGAGCTGGATTAGCAGGCGCGCCATAGGGATATTGTGGTTGAGCTTGATACGCTTGACTAAAGCCCTGGCGTAGTGGGACAGTGGTATACGCAGTATCTGAGAGAAAAGGACGTTAGTCTCGAAATTCGGATAATCGACGATGACATGCAAGATGATAGAAATAGATAAACTTACTCATAGTAGTGGGAGAGTAGGTATAAGTCGCCGCCTGGACGCCAGGCGGAGGTGCTGCCCAAGACATTGGCAATTCAAGGGTGGTAGGCGAGTGGGAGTGGCGGATTTGAAATGGAGATGTTAGTACTGAGCAGATCAACGTCTTTTAATATTTTCAGATTCTTTAGGGGATCGCGACGATGAAAAGACAGCAGCGTCTATTCACCAAGTATGTGGTTTGATGATGTGGAAATGAAGATGGATGGGATGAATATAAAGATTTGGTGAATGGGGGGGGAAAGGGACGACGACGAGCCAGTGAAGTGGCAGAGGGAGAGAGAGAAGTTAGGCAGGTTTTTACGGCGGTGTCTTTCACTAAATACCTGCTTATATAATACATAGTACATACCTAGGTACAATAAAGCAGCACTAGCGTTCCCTTCATGTTAGCCCAATTCCAACAATAGTTACCTTAGAGTCCATTGTGCAAGTGTCCCGTGCCCATAGGTCCACCACAGTGGGTCTATAATATCTAGCGTCGGCAACAGAAAATAATCCGTTCCGTCTAAACCTTGATTGGACGGGGCACATCCACCTGTTCCCGTGCTGGCTGTGACTGGCCGTGATGACCTGGAATGGATCTTGGTACATAACATTACATACCTGCCTACCTACCTGGCCCGAGTACATACCCGTCCTCCCCTGTTGCATTCCTTGCATGTAATAATTGTTGGTGATCTCAACAGCTTATACTTTCAACTCTTTCAAAAAGCCTTCTTGTTCCGCGGTGGGCGTTGGTTGGTTTTGTCTACAGGTTTTATACCTTTCTCCATACCAATCGATATGACGAATGTTTTTAAAACAAATCGACCTCACAACTGCCCTCAGGCCATCTTATCTTCCCGACGAAGTGCTTCTCTTTGTCCAGGACAGTGTGGGGCTCTATGAGGGGTGAGTCTGCTAATCACGATCCATCCCGTCGACTCTTTGCTGCCATCATATTACTGGTCATAGCTGCGAATTCCAAGTCGCTAATAGCGGTTTATTGCTAGAAAATACAAACTGCCCAATCAACAGAATGGACAAGTCTACTTGACATCACATCGAATATGTTATGTAGACAAACAGGAGCCTAGAACACACTCTGTTGCCTTAGACCTGAAAGATGTAGAAAGATACGAGTTCTACGTACGAAAAGTCTGACCAAACTGGAAGCTAGTCCTCTCATGTACTAAGAACTTCACAGGCTGGGTTTCTGAAATCGTCCCCAAAAGTAACTCTCTTCCCCAAACCAGCGAGGCGAGCTTCGCTCCAATCAAGAGCGGCGGCAGCCACATCGAGTACATCTCGAGGTGGCGGACCGTCGCCGTTACCAACTACTGATTCCACGTTCCGATCTCCCTCCACCAGTTCGCCATCACAAGCCGGCTCAGCAACCTGGGTCTGTACGATATGCAGTTTTCCGAATCCGGTTCCGTCCAACTTTGACCCAACGACCGCGAATGCGCATACACCATTGCCTCCATGCCTGGCTTGTGGTATCAAGCCAGCACTAACTCACGTATTGAAGGCTGCTATATCAAGTGTTACTAGCAGACAGGCGACCCCTAAGTCACCACTTCCAACACGCTCCCAGGCACAAAGCGTTGGCCCTACATCCAATGGTCTGGTCGGATTGGGGACTAGTCAAACAAATGCTGCTACGTCATCAACGACAGCGCCCTCGGATGGTTTCCAGTGTCCGCGCTGCACCTTTTTGAACCACCCGTCTCTCCTATCCTGCGAGATATGTGGCGCGCCTCTCATTTCACATGACATCCCGAGGGCAGTGACCCAGGAACAGCCTCGAACCGACTCGCCTGGGCCAACGCTCAGTTTCGGCAACATTGCGGGCCTAGAAAATCCCGACAGTGTCAAGATTTCTTTTCGTAATGGAGGGGAGAAGATATGCTATGAGCGGCTCAAGGGTGCCATGACCCAACGGAAATGGCTACTTCAAGAAGCACCCCCTGTTCCTGTAAGCAACAGCGGTGTCGACAATGCACGAGCAGATTCGTCAAGGCCCGGTTCGGAAATCGGGCGAAAAAAGACTGCAGGCATTGCCGGACTCGAGCAGATGGGGCTAGACCGGCGCAAGAACAACGAACTCGTGATCGGTAGCGCTTTCGAGGATCTCGAGGCATTGATGGCCTCCGCCAAGGATATTGTAGCCCTTGCCGAGTCGTTCGCTCGCCAGGTCAACGGCGGGACCGACAGCGCGACATCCGAAGCAAACGCCTTGCTTGCCGAGTCCGCTAGCCAGCTAGGGCTCGTGACTACCAAGGACATCGTCGGGGGTGGGAGCAGCTCCGGATCGGAATCATTATACCTATCCGAACTGTCTCGAAATCTTGCCGAATTCTTGACCGACGATGCCAGGGGGGTGCTCAAAAAGGCGGGCGGCATCATCAGCCTCGTGGACCTATGGGCCATGTTCAATCGGGCCCGCGGAGGTGTCGAGCTCGTAAGTCCCAATGACTTTGAAAAGGCCGCGCGCTTATGGGGGAAATTGAGATTACCTGTGCGGTTGCGCACGTTCAAGAGCGGCGTTATGGTTGTCCAAAGTCGCGACCAAACGGACGAGACCACCATCAAGGCCTTGCTGGCCTGGCTTCGGGATCTACACGACATCCCTCCTGATAGAGAGGTCCCTTGGGACTGGCAAGAATTTGGCCGAGGCGTCACCGCACAGGACGCCGCTGAGCGGTTCGGATGGAGCATCGGCGTGGCTGAAGAAGAGCTCGAGATGGCCGAACAGAGAGGTGTTCTCTGCCGCGAAGAAGGCATCGAAGGCCTGAAATTCTGGTACGTATCGCCGAGTTCTTTATTTCTCATCTTAACCTGTGATAGGCTGTCTCTAGAGTTAGAACTCCCGAGGCACGATCTAGGATCCTCGGAATTACCTCAAAATGATATTATTTACTGACGCTAGATTGTGAATAGGGAGAACTACATCGATACACGAGAACACTGTCACCCGCCACCACGGCAAGTTACGGAGGCTGATAAAATCGTTGAAGCTCTGAGTCAGGCTGGCATGATATAGCGAATGGTGCCGTGTATATCCGACTGAACAAACCAATTCTATTATGAACCGTGCTGTCGTTAAGTGGTACACTATGCAAAACAATCAAGCCGACACTTTGTAAACCCTGGTCCCGAGACCCATGGGCCATAGTGTCCATCTTCTACTCTACCTAGGCCAGTCGGCCGTCTTTTAATTACCGTAAAGCCCAAGTTTTGTTATCTAAACCCGTCATTCCGTCTAAAGCCCTTAACAAAAGATGACCCATCATCTTGCACTAGCAAACGGGAGAGAGACTCTACGCCCTCAGATTACGCGAGTGTCTGCATGAGGTTCCTCCGCACCTTCGTGTTCACCGTGCCACCTAATCCAAACGCCGGAACAATTCGGCATATCCTGGCCGTGGTGCTAATCAGCCAATTCTTCTTGACCAGACTCCATCGATCGCGCCACGAGACGCCGCCGGCCGCAGGCCGGTTGTACATGTCGAGACCCCACAGGTGAACAGGAGTCGAGAGCAACTGCACGGCGGCCGGCGCGGTGAACTGGGCAATGGTGGTCCCGCTGACCATCTTTTGAAGATCGCTCCCCATCCGCTCCGTCAGCACCGGGCCCAGCCGCGGCGGGACGTTGAACGACGCAAATATAGTCAGGCAGTCTCGTAGCGCAAATAGCACATAGCTCGGTAGAGGCACGGGGCGTGGCGGGCCACCGGGCCCGAACATCTTCACGTATACCTGGTCCTTATAGATGCAAAGCCCAACGTTGGCGCCCGACGAAGCGGCGAATTTCATCGTGCCCGAGGTGACGTGCGTTGCGGGCTTATTACGCACCGTGGACGTCGCCGTGTCGAGCGTATTCGCTGTCAGATATGTGCCACCATAGAGCATGAATATTAGTGCTACCGGCTTCGAGAAAAGCATCGTGTGCGGGCGGAGGAAAAGCGAATTCACCGACGTCTTCAAGCTACTGGTGAGGGAGCGGCGGCCCGACGCGTTCTCCATGATTGATCTGTTTTTGTCGAAATACCCGGTCAGCAAACGCCCAGACAGCATAGGTAGAATGGCAACACAGTTCCCTACCTATCAAGCATCGATATCAAGGGCGCAATCATGGATGCCGCACAAGCAGCACTTGTGAAGTCAGCTGCCAATCGCAGACCCAAGCTCTTCGTATTCCATGTCTGTTGCTGCTGAAGCTTCGACGAAGGCATATCGACAGCTTCCCTACAGGAATCGGATCTCCGTTGCTATAGGTGCTGTGTAAGTCAGCTTCTCGAGGCTGCCGCCTTTCATCGCGGACTTCGGTCTTACCAAACCGAAGGCCCGGACCTATGATGTCTCGTCTTACTTTACGAAACAGACTACTTACTCTTCACTCAATGGAAGACAAAAACCACAGGGAGGAAAGAAGATAGAAATACGCTTCAGAACGCATTATAGATACAACTACTCTAAGACAATCAACATAAACAACTAGGTAGAATGAAGTTCAAATGCTTTCACAACATGTAAGCACGCTACGAAAAGAAGCTCATGTATGGTCAGCCCATCACCGGCTGCGCGTGTAACAGCGGTAGCTTCGTCCATTAAGAAGTTGAGAGTTTTATAAACTCCACCGAGATCGGAGATTATATCCGAGTCCCTGCGCTCAACTCCGCGATGGTGGTCTGACGTCACCCGACCCTCTGTACGGATCCGTATGGAGTAGGTAGGTTAGAGCTTCCCCAACACGTAGCAAACCTAAATAACAAGGTGATGATGATCAGCTATTCCTAACAGCTCCCGTATCACATGACAACCCATATATTATGTACCCACTGTAAGTACGCTTAGCATATGGAACCTCATACAATACACAATCTACTACATCCCGCAGTTCCTTTTTATGCTTCACGAATACAGCTCGTATGAACAATTATGTCCGACTTTATCGTATTAGCTCGATTTTATTCAGACGTAACTCTAATACGAGGAGGCAGGAAGTCCTCTAAAACATCAACTCACCGCTGCTGTGAAACTCCATATTCTAGATGTCGATCTCATCGATCGATCTTCTGGGCCCGCGTCAATAGGTACTTACTCAACTAATCAATCCATTTCACCGTATGTGACTTGGCAGTAAGTACTGCTTTTCGGCTAGACAAGTGACAAGATGAGATCTATTACATGGAATAAGTCACCTTATCTAAGCTAAGCCTAAGCTCACGAGAAAGGAAGTGCTAGAAGCACATGCCAGCAAACCGGGTAGGGTAAAGCAGCATCAATTCATCAATCGATGGGTCAATCAGCTCCGCAAGGAAGAGAGAATGTGTTGCTGAAATCTAATAAGTCCTGTCACATTGGAGAAACGGACCTTGGTCCGGGCTTGCCCCTCAGCTCGTAGAGGACCGCGTAATCTACAGTACTTGGCCATCTGCGCTGCCGCGCTTTGCTGAATTCGTGGCAGCTAGGCATCAGCTTTTCACTAGTGTTAAATTCAAGCGAATTTTATTGTCGTCCTGTGGCATTATTCTCATATTACACATACCTTGATAAATTAGTTAGATCATTGATCTCCAGTATCAAAAAATGATCGTCGAGAAATTCACACCCGAAGTGCTGATTTCGGCGCTTCGGAGGGGCCATGCAATACCTAATCACGATGGGACGTTGGCCTTGTACACCGTGTCCACACATACCATAGGCGGCGAGACACTCAAGGAGATCCGCGTTATGGATATTGCGACAGGCGACTCGCGTCAGATTTTTGACGACAGTAAGGCGGCTGATGCCACGTGGCTTGGCGATGGTTCCAACACGATCGTTTTCCTGAAGAAAGGAGGCGAAGGGTATACTTGGTTGATCACCATCGACGCCGATGACTCTCTGAGCGAGCCCTCCATCGTGGGCCACATTGAAGCGCCCGTCCAGAGTCTCAAGGTCAAACCTCTGGAAGATGGCACAGTCGCTTTTGCTGTAGTTGGACTTGCGGCGGCAGATGGCAAGCTGTTCAATGGCGAGACCCAGAAGCCACCTCATAGTGGAAGGGCATACGATAGTTATAGAGTGCGAGAGGTAGGCGATTTCTATCGTGTTGACGCCTGTCTAATAAGTCCAATACCTACAACTAACGCTCCGCGGCGCTCAGTGGGATACGTATACCCACACCGAGAAACACGCAATCTGGTACTCAACTTTGTCAAAGGACAATGGTAGATGGCGGATTACGGAGCCACTGCATAATGCTCTTGCCGGCACGAACCTCGAGGCGCCTATCAACGTGTATGAACCTAGCGATGCCCGAGACGAATATGACCTGTCTCAGAGAGGGATTGCGTTTGCGGCGGCAGAAATCGGCGTGAATGACCCGATGCTGCTAGGTGTCAGCGATATCTACTACGTCGCGTTAGATTCCTTTACTTCAGCAAGTGCCCCTGGCCCCAGAAAGATAGGTGCACAGAGCGAGGAACTCCTCGGTTCCAGTTCACATCCGCGGTTCAGTCCTGATGGATCACTTCTCGCATTTCTACGCAGCCCTAGGATGGTTTTGGAGAGAACCCAAATCTACATCCATCAGCTCGGGTCGCCCGGCGCGGTGAACATCTTCGAGATGGTTACCGGTAAGAAATGGCCACTGACACCTGGCGGTTTCGAGTTTTCCCCTAACGGCCACTTTTTATATATCACTGCGGATGATTGTGGGAGAGTTGGGCTATATAAAGTTGACCTCCAGCCAAACGCGTACCCTAAACCGCTTCTACGCAATGGCTCTGTGGATTCCTTTTATCCTCTGGGACGGGACAACAACGAAAGGGTCCTGGTCACGAGTTCCAGCCTAGTGGAAAGCTCACTCTACCACATTGTCGACGTCAATCCTGATATCGAGCCCATGATCGTGTCATCAGCCACGAACCATGGCGCCAAGCTTGGCCTATCTCCGAAGCAGGTCTCCGAGATATATTTTGAAGGAGGTGGAGACTATTGTGTGCATGCCTGGATGATAAAACCTCGCCTCTTCGATGCAAGTAAAAGGTATCCTCTGGCCATACTTGTGCATGGTGGACCTATCAGTGCTTGGTATGACCAATGGAGCACGAGAGTGGGTTGTTCCCCTTTCTATTTGCATCCACAGTTTATATGTAGCTTACGATCAACGCAGTGGAATCCGGCCGTCTGGGCTGAACAAGGTTACATCGTCGTCACACCAAATATTACAGGCAGTACTGGATATGGCATCGGCTTTGCTGGAGGTAAGCGAGGGAAGACTATTAGGTGACGCGTACTTACGTTGCCAGCCGTCCGCAATAATTGGGGCAGTCGACCGTATGAGGACCTCGTAAATTGCATGGAATACCTCAAGTACGTCCCGGGAGTCGACATTGATAATGCGATCATCGCCGGGGGCAGTTATGGAGGGTACATGATGAACTGGATCCAGGGCCAGCCCCTAGGTCGACGCGTGAGCAGCACCCCTCCTCCGTCGCCGGGCGTCATCCCGCCTCACCCTGCTAAATCCCAGTCTAGTTCAAAGCCATGGTCTGCCATGATGGCATATTCCACCTTCCGTCGTTCATGCTACAGAGCGATTTCGTCGGCGACGAGGATGAATTCGGTGGTCCTCCGCTGATCTGGCGGAACCCGGAAGGACTCGAGCGATACAACCCAGCGCGCCCGGACCTTCTACAGAATTGGAAGACGCCGATGCTCGTCATACACAGCGATAGGGACTACAGATGTCCGATCACGGACGGTTTGGCCGCATCCCAACTCTCGGAGTCGACGATTTCCCATTTAGGTATCGGGGTGTTTCAGATGTCTTTAATGGCTCAGATTTAGTGCCAGTTTAAAAGAATTGCTAAAATTATATGCGAAGGTTTTATTCCGTTTATTTATATGAACTATTTAATTTATGTCCATAAAGCGTAGTATATTATATTTAATTAACTATTTTAAGCTTATATTAATTTAATATTTATAATTATTATAAAAAATAGCCTTTAATATAACTATAGCTTATCGGATAATGTATTTTTAAAATATCGTATTATTAAAAGCCCCGTTATAAATAACATTTATAAATAATTAAGCTAATACGGCATTTTCGGTTAGCTATTTTATAATATAACGATAAATTATTTTATATTTAAAGTTTATATTAAATCGGATAACCTTTATAATTTCTATAAGGTTTATAATAATATTATTATATATATTATTAACCCGAATATTTTTAATAGCTTTTTTATTTTTTAAAAAAATATAAAAAATAAAACGATTATTTTTAATCCATTTTATTATAACCTAAATATTATATATTTTATAATAAATAATAATCCGGTTAAGTTTTAAAATAATATTAATATCGGCCGAAATTCTTTAATTTATAGCCGATCTATTATTTATTATAATAAAATATATATTAATACTATTAATTTATAAATATAATTTTAAAAATTCCAACTTTACTTTATTTTAAATAGTTTTAACCTTTAGTTTTTTAAATATAGTTTAAACTATAGCTTTTTATTCGGTAAATAATAATAAGGCAATTATATAAAATAAGTTAATAAGGATTTAATTTTCGGATATATTAAAATAACGAAAGGTATTATAAATTAATTAATCCATTTATTTTAATAAGGTTAACGATATTTAATAAAAAAAATATAGTTTATATATTTTAAATATTTCGATTTATATAGTAAATAATATAAAATTTAATAAAATAAGGGACTATAATATTAAAATAATAATAATATAACCGTTAATAAATAGGTATAATTAATAATAATAGGTAATATTAAAAAAAAATACTATAGTAATACAACTATTAATAAATAGATATAATTAATAGTAATAGGTAATATTAAAAAAGGATATTATAATAATATAACTATTAATAAATAGGTATAATTAATAGTAATAGGCGTTATTAAAAAAGGATACTATTAAATAATATTAGCTAAGGTTTTTTTATAATAATAGGTAAAATTTTTAATTTTTAAATAGCTTTAATAATTAATTAAAAAAGTCGAATAAAATAAATATTTAATTATAAATAATAATTCGGATAATTAACTAATAATAAAAGGTAATAATAATATTATAATTTAAATATATATAAAAACCTATTAAATTTATAAAATATAGAAATAATAAAAAAATAATTTAAATAATTTAAATTATAGGTTATAAAAAGGTAATTATAAATGCCTTTATAAATTTAGAAATTTAATAACTATAACGCGGTAATATTTCTGTTTTGGAAAACGGTAAAAATATATGCGTAAAATTATTTAATAAAGTTAAAATATAGCAAAATTCCCTATTTAAAAGGCAGTAAAAACGTATATAAATTAAAAAAACCTCGGTTTTAAACGTTTTAAAGTTTAATAATTAAATCTAAATATTTAAAAAGTATATAAATAATTAAATTACCTAAAATAATACGTATTTATTAATATTTACTATAAAATTAATAAATAAATTATAAAGCATTTAGGTCTAATATTATTAGGGTTATTTTATATATAAATTATATAGAAATTAGCCTTATATACTTAATATAATAATATACCATTTATTAATTAATAAATTACGGCCGATTATACCTTAAAAAATGCCTATAAAAAGTAATTATAATATAAATACCCCTATAGATTTCTAAATTAAATAGCTATAACGTAATAATATTCCCATTTCGGAAAACATTAATAGGTATACGGCTTAAAAAATAAAACATTAAACGTATAAATTTAATATATTTATAGTATATGTATTAAATAACTACTTAAAACGGAAATCGAACCTATATCCGGTATTTATAGTTCCAATTATACCATTAAACTATAAAGGTTTATTAAAAAATAATCTTTATATCATTATTTTTTAATATAAATATTACGAATTAAAATAAAACTATTAAAACCGCTAAATAACCGGCCTATTAAATATATAAATCTATATATATAAATTAATCCGGATAACTAATTTATATATATAATTACGTATATAATATAAATATTTATTAATTAATTAAATATATATATTTAAAATTATATATATAATTATATATATAAAATTATTTTTTTTATTAATTTATTGGAATTATATTAATTCCGTATCGATAATTAAAACTTTAATAGCGATTATAAATAAATACTATTACAATATAAATTATCTTATAATAACCATTATATTTTACCTAAATAGTTAAACTAAAAAAGGCGCAATCTATTATAGTAAATTATCTTATAATAACCCGCTATATTTTACCCTAAATAGCCAAACTAAAAAAAACACAGCATATTATTATAAAATAATCTATTATAATATAATTATATATCATTTTTATTAATTTAATTATTTAATCCTTTTTTCCCTTTAATTTTCTAATTTCGTATTATTTTCCAAAATTTATATATTATCAGCCAAATTAATAAAAAAAATAATATAATATAAATAAAAAACGAAAATAGTATTTACGAAATTATAGCAATTATAAATTATTATTTATAATAATTATAACGCTTATAATATATAATAAACTATTTAATTTTAAAAATAACTTATAAATATATAATTTAAGTTATATATAATAAATTAAATATAGTTAATATTAATATAATTAAATAATAAAAAACTCTAACCCGCTTATAAAATACTATAGCTTATTAAGGTTTTCTTAATATTAGTTATTTTAAATTGTTAAAATTAAAATAGGTTTCTATTAGGTTTATATACTACCTCTTATTTATTATAATTAGGGAAAAGTATAAAACTATTAAAATAAAAAAAAAACCTTAACGAATTATATATACTTATAATAATAGTCCGGGAAAATATCCGGTATTAAAAGGCAGTTCGGTTAATTTATATATTTTTTTATCGGTATTTTATAAAAATTACCCTAATCCCCTTTTTTTTATACGTTATTCCGTATAACGTATTTTTTTTGTATTAAATAGGCTTTTTTATGCTAACCTAGCTTATAAAAATAAAGAAAAAACTAAAAGTAGCTAATTTAATATTATATTTAATATATACCTTAAATAGTACCTCTTATAGCTTTTTTTATAATATCTTTTATTACCTTTTACTATTAATATATAACATTTAAAATGGCTTAAATTATAGTAAATCGGCTTTCTAAATTACCTATTTATTAATAATCTAAAATATTAATAGTTTATAGGTAATTTATTAGCTCTTATAATATAAAGATATAATTAATAGCGTTTTAATCCTATACCGGCTTAATATTATCGATATATCGACTTTTTAAATTAACTATTATAGTTATAAAAGCCTATTATTATATAATATAGTTACCGATATTTTATAATATTTAATTATTAATATATCGGGTTTTTTATTTAATAGCGAAGTATAATTTATTATATATATTATAATATACGTACTTTATATATAAATATTATATTTTTTAAACTATTAATAACAATAAACTATCTAATTTAACGTATAACTTATATTCCTAAACCATTTATATATTATTATATTTTAATATATATATTTAAAATTATTTTAGGCAATTAACTTTACCGGTATACTTTTATATTTTATATAAATAATAAAATATAATTATTAACTATTTTAACCTTTATAAAAAAATCCCGTTTATTCTTCCTATTCATATATACCTTCAGAAATTCCTAACGGCAATATTTATTAATATTATTTATTAATAACTATCGAATATTTTATCGATAGCATCCGCTTCTAAACTATTATTAAAAATAAGCATTTTTTAAAACCCGTAACTTATATAGGTAGACCTAAAAAATATACGTAAAATAATAAAACAGCTACAACAAAAAAAACAATAAAAAAAAAAATAATAAAAAAAAAAATAACAAAAAAAAGAAAAACGAAAGAAAAAAAAACGAAAAAAAAAAAAACGAATATCTACTTTCGGACCCTCCCTTACTATACCAACTATATATACCCTACCCCTAACTTATCTACCTAACTCTATATTTAAAAAACCCTAAATAGGAAAATAAACTAAATAATACTATAGCCTCTCCTAATAGTATACCTTTTCTTAATTACCCGCCTTTTTTTAATAATATATTAATATTATTACCTTTATTATAATATTCGGTATACCAAATCTTTATTTTAATAATGCCCGCTTATACCTAAATATTTACCTTATTTAAACCGTTCCCGAATTAAATTATATTTTAAAAGAAAAAAACAACTTAATAATAGCGATTTTTTACCTCAAAAAATACTATAAGCCGCTAACAAAAATATATTTATTATTATATATAAATAACTAATTATATATAGTCGTAAAATATTTATAAAATATTATAAAAGGCAAAATAGTACCGGACTAACTATTTTAAGCATTTTCGAATATTAAATTAAAAATAATTAAAAATTATATATTTTTAATATAAAATATTTAAGTATTCCTTTTATAAAGGCTTCTTTCGGATAAATATATTTAATTTAGGTCGGGTTTCGGAAAGGAATTAAATATATCCGAATAAAGTAATTAAAATATACCGATTTAATTGCCGTTTTTAGTTATAGCAATTATAGATTTAATAAAAAATACCGTCCGTATATTTAATAAAACCTTAATATATACTATCGTTAAATATAAATAAAAACTAAAATAGGTAGACTTTTTTTTAAAATAACTTAATATTATTATAGCTCGCTTTTTTTAATTTTATTATAAAATATTACATTTTATTAAATTAATATTTATAAAAAGGTTTAAGATAAATTTAAGTATTAAATTTAAGGATTTTATATAAAACGTCCTTATAATAAAGTATATAATATATACTTTTAATTATTAGTTTATATTTTAATAACCTATTATAACCGAAATCGCTTTAATTAAATTTAAAGCAATATATAGCGTTATAAAATATATAAATACGTTAATAGGAAAAATCGCCGGGCTAAATAAAAACTTAATTTATTAATAAAAAAAAATAGGCCCGTATTCCGAAATAATTACGTTAATATATTATAAATTTTATAATATTATAGTCTATAAATAGCCATTCTATAAATCGGTAAATACTTTAATCCGCTTAATAAATTAACTATCGATAGTCCGGTAAAAAAAATACGACGCGTTTTCTATATTAAGCTAGCTATATTTAGAGAATTTTAGGACTATTTTTTTATAATATATCCGTATTAAATTTTGGTTTATATAATTTTATTTTATATATTTATTAATTTATTTATAGCTATAAAATTAGCTAATTTAATAGATAAATTATATTTAAATATTTATCGGATATATTATTTAAATTTATATATAAAAATAAACCCTACCGGTATTAAAAAACGCTAACTTAAATATTATTAGTTAGGTTATTTAGTATTTTAGCTAAAATAGTAAATATTAAAAAAAAAAATAAGGCTAAAAAATATTATAGCGGATATATTAAAGCTAACGTATTGATTTTATTTCTATTTTAAATTATTTTAATAAAGCCGATTTTATTTATATATAAAATAATCCGCTTATTAATATAGTTTTATTACTTTTTATAAATAAACCTAAATTCCGTTCGTATCCTTAAATCCCGCTATATTATTTAAATATATAGCTATATATCCTATTATAAAATATCTATATTTATATATAATAACCTACTATAATAAAATACCGAAGCGATACTACCGCCGATAGGTACTTATCCGAAAGAAATTTTCGCTTCGAAAAATCTAAACGGTATTAAATTATAAAACTAAACGTACGGGTTCGATATATCGAAGAAAAAAATAAAAAGTCTTAAACTTAATCGTTATTTATATAAATTAAATATTTAGTTTTCCTATAAAAAAAAAATTAAAAAAAAATTAAAAAAAATTATAAAATAAAAAATTATTACGTCGTTTATAAATACCTATTACGCGCGTTTAGGAAATAATAAATTAAAAGAATTTTATTATAAATAGCTATAAATAAATAAAATCCTAATTATATTCCGGGATACGCTTTTAATTTTAAACTTATTAACATTTAACGAAATAAATTAAAAAAAAACAATAAAACTATTTTTATAAAATATACCTATTTTAAATATTAATAGTTCGGATAATAGGTAATTAGGCAGTTTAAATATAAAAATACAGCTACCTAAACTATATAGGAAACATTATTAGCAAGCGAAATCGTACCTAATATCTATACGCTCTTTTTTTTTTATTTAAAGCCGAACAATAGTATTAATCGATAATAAAAAAATAATAAAGCTTTTATCCCGAAGCTATTATTACCGAATAATAAATTTATAAAAAATAAATTATATAAATATAAAAAAACCCGTCGATATATTAAAGAAAAATTAAATAATAGTTATATAATATTTTCGAATAGTAAATATATCTATAAACCTATTAATAATAAAAATAATTATAATCCGATATAGTTATAAATTTTCCCTAACCCTATAAAAAAGGAATCCCTTAATTATACGGAAAAGGAATCCCTTAATCCCGTAAAAAAAAAATCCGGCGACCTTAATTCCCGGCAATTTTTTAATCGTTTAGCTAATAAAAAAACGGCGTAATTTAATACTATAAACAGATTAATATCGGTCGAAAAGCTATAAAAATATTACTTTTTTTTCGATTAATTTAAACGTTTTAAAGTTATACTATTTTTTACCGTTAATAAATATATCGTTTTCCTTTATAAAATAAAATATAATTATTAAATTAGTTATTTATAATATAACCGGAAGCTTTTAAATAAAGCATATAAAGATATTTTATATTAAATAAAAAGCTATAAAGCTTAACGTTAATTTTTCCGGAAGGCAGCCGCTATTTTCGGTAAATTTATTGCGGAAATTTCGGGGGAATACGCTTAATATATTATCGGTTTAGCTTAGCTAAAAATTTAATAAAAATAGGAAGATCGTTATTTTTATTAAAATAGGGAAGTCGTTATTAGCAATTGATTTATAGTATACGCCTTACTAAATAACGAATATATATATTTTTTAAATCGAAATTGGATATATATTTTAAAAAAAAGTATAAATTAAATTACATATTTATAATAACTATTAATTATTTATTATTTTTTATTATACCCGATTTTTTTATATCGCTATTAATTATTAAAATAAACACCTTTAGTTTCGTTATTTACTATTTATTAATATATTAATCTATAAAATATATAAACGGTACTATTTTAATTATTAGTCCTTTTATTATTTTTAAACGAAGCGGACGTAACTATAAACTTTCGTTTCCGGTTTTTAAACGTTACTATCGTATCTAATTAGTACTAATTAAACCCGAACGACTTTTTAAAAGCGTCGAAACGATCCTTTATTACTACTTCCTTTTTAATAGCTAATTTAAACTTTAATAATTTATCCGATATATCCTATAAAAAAATATCGTATTTAATTTTATCCTTAAATATATCTATTTCTAGCCCGTATATAAATACGACCTAATAGTATTTAAAATAAAAAAAATCGGGTATCTTATTAATTAAAAGGATAAAAAAATCGAACTAATCTTATTTATAATCTTTTATTAACGCATTAAAGCTTTCTTTAAAAATAAATAATACGTTTATAAAATATAAATAATATATAATATATATAAAGTTTATATAATTAATTATAAAGTTTTTAGCGGCCGATTTAATAAAAAGCTTCTTATTAAGCTCGTTAATAAATATTAAATCGTATCTATTATATTTAATAGGTTAATCGAAACCGGATTTACCTTATTTAAAGCGAAATATCGCTAAATTAAAAGCCGGGTTAATAATAATAGTAGCGGCAGCAGCAATAAAGCTTAAACTTAACATTATTAAAAACCCGTACGGGCTAATTTCGGTTCTAACCGAAGCGATTTTTTTATCCGTTAAAACGCAATAAATTACCTTATTTAGCCCTTTAAAGTCGACCGTTTAGGTTTCGGTAATACATTAAATACCGCTATCTACCCCGTACTTAATTTTATAATATACCTTAAAATTAGCAAAAAAATATACTATTAAATAATTAAAGCCATATATATTTACCTAGCTTTATAAAGCTTTGAAAAAAGCCCTCGAAACGGTAATTAATAAATAATCGAACCTAAAACCTTTTATACCTATATGCCGAAAAAAATCGGCAACTTTCTTTTTTTTATTCCGTAATATTTTACTATAATTCGCAATAATTATTAAATCTTAATACATTTTCTTCTATTTTTAAAAGGAAATATATTTATCGCTGTTCTAAAAGTTATTTATAATAATTATATTTATAAAACGTAAAAACTACATTTCGAACGATTCTATATTATTTATTATTTTATTAATAGCGGTAAATATATATTATACCGTATTAAATAGTTTCGGTTACGTCTTAAAGAATTCCTTAACGGCTTTAATATTAAAACATTTAATTTTTCCGGTTTCGGAAATCTCGATTATTTCGAAGGTATTTTAATTAAATAAAACCATAATTACCGTTTGCTTATAAATCGCTAAATAAATAAGGCTTTTAGTAAAAAAGGGTTAAAATTTTAGTAAAAGGGTCGAAATTTTAGTAAAAACGGCCGAAAATGCTTTTATTTAAATCGAAAATGTTTTTATTTAAGTCGAAAGAAAAGGTAAAGTAAGCAAAACTACGTATAGGGGGTATACGTTAATATGTCGCTCGTATTAGCTCGAATAATATATTAAAAATAAATAATAGTTTTTAAAAAAGCTTTAAAAACAATATATAGCCATTTTAGTATTCTATTTAATATTATACCTTATATTTATAAACTAAAATATCCTTTATATAAAACTTAAGGGTTTAAAATATCGATAGGTTATTTTAACTTTCTATAGGTATATACCTACTTAAAAAAGCTAAAATTAAATTTCCGCAAAAATATAATAAAATAAACCAAAATACTTTAACGTAATAAAAACGCTAAATATAGAATATTTAATATACCTATAGCTTGGAATATTTTTTTTATAAAATTAAAGGGCCTAAAATATTATCGAGCTACTTTTTTAAGCACTTATTTACCTAAAAAAGCATTAATACCTATTCGTTTTATTTAAATAGCTTTCCGTAGCTTTAAAATATTATACCTTTAATATATTACCCGTTTATAAAGTAAACTAAAATAAATAAAAATATTTTATTAAATGCGTAATTAGCTAACTAAATAATATATATATATCGCGAAGCTATATATATATAGCTATACTATATATAACCTAACAATATAACTTACAGTTATTAAATATAATAGCGTTTTTTAACTATCTATATATTACCTTTCCTTATAATAATTATACTAGAAGTTATTTAACGTAGCTTTAATAGTTTTACTATAAGTATTAAAGCAAAAAAAGAAGCAAATTAAAAATTGCTATTTAAAAACGAGTTGAAATTTTATAAAAACAATAAAAAGTATATTTCATATATATAATCCGTAATATATAAGGGTTATATATATAGTTATATATAATATTAAATATTATATTATTCCTTTTAAATTTTAAACGGGGTAATTTCGAACCATTAAATTAAATTAATCTTTTTATATATAATTGCGTACTATTAAAAAACCATATCTACTATAATTTAAACTAAAACTTATATATATATATATTTATTTATTACTATAATTATTATATATACGTACTATAATCTCTACCTAAATAGCTAAAAAAGCCGTCTTTTTTTAATTTTAACTAATAATAATAAACTAAAAAAAGAATTTTATATAAGGCGATTTCTTTAATTTAATATTTCCCGCCCCTATTTACCGAAATAAAAACGCTATAATTCCTAACCCTTTAATATTTATAAACCTTACCTATTCGGTTTATAAATATTAAAGCGACTTACTACGTCCCTTTTAATAAGCCGCTTTTAAACCCGCTTTTATTTTATTACCTTTATTTTATTATTTTTATTCTATTATCTTTACCCTTTTTAACCTATATACTTATTATAAAATCGTAATAAACCTTTCCCTATATTATTATACTACTATATAATATAAATACCGTTTTATTAAATTAATATACTATTATATAAATAACTACTTTATTAAACGACCTATTATACCTATACTTTTTCGTTTTAATAACTATACCGTTACGGTATAATAAATATCTATATATTTTTTTATAAAAGCCTAATATAATTTTCCGAATAAACTAAAACTAATACTCCGCTATTTATTATATATCTATCGATTTTACCGTAACCGTTATAGCTAATAACCTTTATTTTTTTATCAACGTCGCTTTACATATACCCTATAGCCTATTTATCCTTAATAAAGGCCTCTATCGTTACGCCGTCTTTAAAATAGCGCTATAAAGCCTTAACGATAAGTTCTTTACGCTTTTACCGCTTTTAATGCCCGCCTACTATATAGCCATAAATAAAATACCCCCCTAATAAAATATCCCTACTATATCTAACCGTAATAACGCTAAAAATACGTCTTAATTTCCTAATTAAACGTACGACCCGGCTTATATAATTAACCCCTTCTATTTACTTATAGCCTAACGTACCGATATCATAACTTAACTTACCGACATTATAAACCCGTTTAACTAATCAATAACCGCAATATAATATAACCGTTTACCGGCTACTAATAAAAAAGTACTAAAAACTATTATTATTAATAATAGCAATAACGGAAATCTATTATAAATTAATTATACGTTTAAAAATTTATTAATAAATAACGCTATTTATATTATTAATAAAAAAGAATAAATCTTATTATATATTACTAATTTTATACGTAAATTTAATAATAACTTTATAATATATAATATTAATTACTATAAATATATTTCGTTTTAATTAATAATATTTACTTTATATAAAAAATATACCTATATAAACTACTATATATAATATAAATATTTATTAACTTACTTATTTATTTAAATTCTATCTTTAATATATAGCAATATATATTTTAAACCTAACTAATTAATATAAAGTTTTTATAGTTATTATAATAAACTTCGCTACTATAATTATTAACTAATAAAGCTATAAAGCTAAAATAATACGTATTATATTATTTAAATCTTAAAGGTATATTATATATATTTATTTCCTAATTTAATTTAATTATAATTAATTCCTAAAGCTATTTATATATATATATAAACCTATAGTATTTCTAAAGCATAAAAAAATCTATTTAATTAATAAAAAATATATCTAATAGTTAATTATATTAATAATATTAATAAATAGGGCGATTTTATATATAAAAGCGAAGTTTCGGAATTTAAGGTTTATATTTAATTTTTTTTTTTTTATATCTATTATATAACTATTTTAAATTATATATTTCCTTTAAATTATTTACTTTTTTATATTATAAATAAGGTCTATTTAATAAAAATATAGTATAAACCCCGTTATATTATTTCTTAATATTACATTAAACCTAAACTATAATTCGGCCTTTTATATCGGTAAACGGGCTTAAATAATACGGCTAATTACCATTAATAAAACCGATAATAAACTATCTTTTATACAATTATCCCTATTTCTATATAAATGCCGTTAAGTATTTAAACTAAAACTATATATATCTATTAAATAAATTATCTAAATTTAACCTACCGGATTTCTTATTTAATAAAAATATTATAAAACTTTATATATTATAAATTATAAAATTAACAGTTTTTATAATCCTATCTATAATAAAATTTAGTTCGTTATTTAAGCCGGAATATTATATTCGAAAACTTTTTATAAATGCCTTAATAATATATTATTTATATTATCCGGAAATATAAATAAATTCGTATTTATTCGGATAGTTACGCTTATATCGTATTACAGATATTATATGTTTTAAAAAAAAGGGATTATTTAAATTAATAGGAAGGGTTAAAAAATAAAAAATAGTAATAAAAAAGCGATAAAAAAGGGTACTAAAAGCGGTAGCCGAAATAGATATAGCTAAAATAGAAATAGCCTAAATAGAAATTAAAACTACAGAAAGTTTATACGGCTTTTCTAATAATGGCTTTTCGTTTTAATTAATTAGTTCGGTAATATTTTTATTCGATTTCCGTCGTTTATAGAATAGCTTCCTTTCCGGCCGGCTTAATAGATTTTTATATTTATTGCTATTTTTCGGCCTTTATAATATAAGGTACTAATTTTTAAAATATATAAAAAACGGATTAAATAGCCCATTAAATAATTTTATCCGAAACTCTATTTTTTTTTTATATTTTAGCGTTAAATTTTAAATATAATACAAAACCTAATATCGGTCGAAAATATTTTAGCTAATAAACCATTTTAAGTAATTTATTTAACCGTATTATATATATAAATACGCCTTACTTTTTTCGAACTAATATTTATATATAAAATACTATTTATATTAATATTTATTTAAATCGTTTTATTGGAAAAAGATTATAGGGTAATCGGGGTATTAAAAATAATAATAGTTAAAAAGGGTATTTTTTTTATATATATAATCGGCTTAAAGGAAAAAATACTTATATATTTAATAACGAAAATAATAACGGAATTAATAAAAAAATAAAGCCGTATTATTAAAATACTATCCGGAATATATATTATATTTAACGTAACGTTTTAAATATTTATTAATATTATTAGTTTTTTTATTATATAACGGGTATTTACCTATTAAAGCGTTTTTTATATATATAGCCGTTTTAATACCTACCTTTATATTTTTTAGCTCGTTTTTCGGTTAGGCGGCTATTTTAATATTTTCTATTTAATTTTCCCGCTATTTAATTCCCGAAAATTAATCGAACTTTAAAGTATTTCGATATATTAAATTTACGGTATAAATTTAAAATTTATTCTAAATAAAAGGTTTTAAAATATAATACGATGGGAATTCGAATCCGTTAAACGTAAAATATATTAACCTTAACCTTTTAACTTTTAGCGCTTTTTTTTACCGGTAAAGTATAATTATTAATAAATTTATATAAATATATTATAAGTTTTAAAACTTATAGTTATATTTAAAATTATTAAAATTTACTATATTTTAAAATTTATTAAATTATAGCTTTTAGGATTATAAATATTAATACCGGTAATTTTTTATAATTATACGTAATCCGTTTCGGATACCTTTTATTAATAGTTCGATTAATTAATAATATTTATTTATAAACTATTTAAAAAATATAGCAAATTATTTAATAAATATATAATTAAAATTAAAGATATATTAGATTATAATATTAAAGAAAATATTAATATTAAGCTTATTAAAAAACTTTATTGCGTTAATAATTTCGTTCCTATTTACGTTTTTATATTTAAGTACTTTTTAATAATAAATTAGGTTATATTTTTTAAATACTATAGCGCTATAATATTTATAACGGAACAGCCGTACCGATAGGCACTTTTTTATATAAGTTTTTAAAAACGCTTTTAGAAAATATAAATAGCGTTTTTTAAAATATATTTCTAGCTTTATTTAAATTATAAATACCTTATTATATATATTATCGGTATATATTTTTATATAATTCGTATTTTAGTATTTATAAAAATAATATTTATAATATATTTTATAATTATAAAAATTATAAAAGTATCGCTTTTTTTAAAAATAAACCGCACTTATATAACGTTAACGAAAAACCGGTTTTTAAAACCCGTCGCTATAATATTCGTATTTATATAAATAATTTAAAAACCTATCGTTCCTATAGCTATCGTTAAAATGCTTTTATTCCTAATACTAATTACGAAAAATTAAGAATTTAAAATAACAGGTATATTTAGTTTTTAAATATTTCTTACTATAATTATTATATTGGTTTTATAGATAAGTAATAAAAGTTTTTATATCTAAATACGATATACGGAAATTATATTTACCATATTTAAAATTAAATAGCGTATTCCTTTCGTTTTATAATAAATAATCGATAAAAAGCAAATCATAATCGAAAAAGGCTTAAAAATTCGGTAAATATAGTTAATCGGGCAATATATTTTTATTTTATAAAAGTTTAGGCTAAATTCGCTTACTTAATTTTTTATAAAAATTATATAATAAATAATTTTATAGTAAAAATAATAAAGTAAAATATATCCCCTTATAATTACCCGGATAGTACTTTTTTATTACTTTATTAATAAAAACTGTATTTAATATTATTATTTAAGCTAAAAATTCCCAATAGTTTATATAATTAAACGTAGTTTAAAAATCGATTTTATTAGGTTCGAAATTCTAGCCGGGATATCGCTTAAAGCCAGAAAATATAGCAATCTTATAGTCCGGCTTTTTAATAAAAGATATATAAAGCGAAATTAATAGTTAAAAAATTAATAGGAGGTTATATTTATTTAAAATATAATAATAAATTATATTAAAAAAAGGTATTAATAGTTTTACCCGTTAAATCTAGCGGTAAAATATAAACGCTATAGCGTAAATTATATTAAAAACATCGAATTATAATTCGGGATATTTTTTTTTAATATATTTATTATAAAAATATCTTATTTATTTTAAAAAGGCATAATATAATAATAATAAGCCGTTTATATCGAACTATTCGGCTTTTATTAATAGTCGTACTAAATAATAAAAAAAGAAAAATACTCGTTAGCTTTTATTTTATAAATAAAAAATAATATATAATATATTAAATTCTTCCGGTATAATATTAAAATAGCCGGCGATTTTTTTAAGGTCTTTTAAGACTTTTTCCTAAAAAAGTAAATTAAAGCTAAAAATACCGGAACGTTTATAATTACGGCTTAAATCTCTAATTAGACAAAAATAAAAACCGCTTTTATAGCGTTCGTTATTTTTAAAATAGATTCGGAAAAGCTCTTTTATTACTTAATTATTTCCCGGATCTTTTATCCGCATTAAATTAAAGACGTTTTTTAAAAACTTTAAAAACTATTTATTTTATATATTTTTTTACTCTTTTCGATCGTTCCATAAATAGCCTAAAACTATTAACGCGCTAATATTTATAAAACTATTAAACGCCTACTATATTTAATCCAAATTACCTTTTAAAATTTCTTTTATAAATAAAGCTATTAAAAGCTTAATAATAAATAGTTAAAGCCTTTTTATAAAGTTTTATATATAAAAATACGGTATTTAATTTTTTCGGTAATAATAAACAATATTTTTCCCTATTTTTATATAGTTAAATAAAGCGTTAAACGATATCATATTAAAGCTATATTTAAAAAATAAGGGATTACTAATAAAGGTATTCGGTATAAGGGTTTTTTTTTAATAATACCGATCTATAAACTCTATATAGTCGGAAATATAATCGGCCTTAATATACCTTACGTATTTATTTCTTTCGTAAATCGTATTTTTAACTCTATTTTTTATATATTTTTTAGCCGTTTTAAATAATAATATATAAATAGGATTTTAATAAAATAACGGTATTTAGTTAACGTTAAAAAAATAGATTATATTACCCGATATATTCGCATTTAATAAAATACCTCCCGTTATTACCTTAACATTATACTTATTAACTATATAGATTTCGGGCTTTATATCGATTTCGAACTGGTCGTTAAAGCCCTCCTAACTATCGTATTTAAGGGCAGTTCGTAAAACTATTATAAAAGGTATAACTAAAACTAATTAACATATACAAATTCTATATATAAAAATAGCTTATAGTAAAGGTCTAAAGGTAATTTTTAAGATCCGAAATTAATTATTAAATCTATAAAGACCAAAAATAATAATATTAAAATTAAGTTAAATTATTAAGATTCAGATTTAGGTAGGTAAATTATCAAATGCTAAAAATAATTATCGAAACTTAAAATAATTATCGAAACTCAGCGATAGTTATCGAAATCTGGGTAGTTATCAAAACTCAGGAATAGTTATCGAAACTCAGGGGTAATTATCGAAATCTAGGTAGTTATTAAGACTTAGGGATAGTTATCGAAATCTAAGAAATTATCGAATGCTAAAAGTAATTATTAAAATTTAAGTAATTATCAAATGCTAAAAATAGTTATTAAATGTTAAAGGAAATTATCAAATATTAATAATAATTATTAGGCTTTAAAGCTATTAAAATCTAAAGGTAATTATTAAATATTATAAAAACAAAAAATAAAGGTATTAAAATTAAGTTAAGTTATTAAAATTAAACTTAACTAGGTAAATTATTAAATACTAAAAGTAATTATTAAAACCTAAAGGTATTAAAATCTAAAAGTAATTAAATAATATAAAAATTAAAAACAACAGTATTAAAGTTAAATTAAATTACTAAGGTATAAAATTAATACCTAAAATAGACAATATCAGGAACTATATTATATATTAAGCATTAATAAAAGCCCGTACATAGCTACCCGGCTACTTAATATATATCCAACAAACTAATAGCATATTTTTCTACTTATAAAACTATAAAAAAAGGAAAAAAATACACTTTAATATTATATAAATATTTATTAGGCTTAATTAGGTATTAGTAAAAAGCTATCTAACATATACTTAATAAACCAAACATATATTCTTTTACCTATAAAACTATAAAGAAAGAAAAAAAATATTTCAATACTATATAAGCGTTTGCTAAACTTAATTAATATAATTTAAACTTAAACGTAAATCTACTATATCTTACCGGTTAAAATCTATATTTAAATAAATAACGTTATATATTAAGTCATTATGGTATACCTTTCCTACATTTATTATTACTATTTATGCTATAATACTATCTATTAATAATAAATACTAAATATTAAATACCTTCTAACTTACCTATATTAGTCCTAAAATAAATACGGCAATAAGCCGAACTATAGCAAATTAATGCTTAATATAGTATTATATAAAGCGGATATAAATACTATTTATATAAAGCGGCCATAAATACCATTTATATAAAGCGGATATAAATACCACTTATATAAATACGCACTTATCCATATTATTAAAAATAACCTAAGGCTTAAAATCCTTTATCCTTTAAAAAAATATTATAGTCCTTTTATTGTATAAAATCGTTTAAAATATAATAAGCGGTACCTAAAAGGAGCCGCTTTTTATCTCTTTACTTTAATCCCTTAAAATTTTAAAAAATGGTTCTATTTTTAAGCGCATTTCAAATCTCTATAAACAATACGTTTTACTTAATGCCTAAAAACGAATATAAATTACTATAAGAGGTTTTTTAAAAGCAGGTAATATTATTATAAATAGCGTTTATTTCGGGATCTAATAATATAGTATTAATTAAATAAAAAAAAAGGGTTAAAAATATTTATATCCGACCTATTTAGGGTTAAGATTAACGCTATCTTAAGCTATCAGACCTAATATTTACGCTATAATAATAAATAATAAAAATAGTCTATATATAAACCGGGAACTATAAAGACGCATTTTTATTAACAATAGTATATTTAATAAGTAAAATGTCGGTATAATTATAAAAACCCCGAAATTATATCTTCTATAAAGTAAATATACTTTTTTAATAAAATTAAAGCGGTAGGGTACCGGTAATTATATTCGTCTTTTTATAGGTTATTAACTAATAAAGTTAATACTGCCTTTATTATTTAGGTATAGACTTTATTTAAATATATACCTATTTTATTAATAAAACCTACTATTTATGTTTTTATTTATCCAGCATATATTATAGTAAATATAAGCTAACATTTAGGATAAAAAAATAAAAAAGACCCGGCAGTATTTTATATATAGTTTCGTTATTCCTAGGAAATCTTATATTTTATTATAATATAGTACTACTCTACAATATAAACTATATCGTAATAAGGTCTCAGGTTTTATTAAAATAAAGCCTTTTTATCCCTTATAACGTTTTATTTTATTCTATAATATAGTTTATAACGTAATAAAACCTTAGGTTTTAAAAATATTAAATACTACCTTATTAGCCTTATTTATATCGTCTATATAAGGCAATTTAGAAGAAATAAAATTAAATATTCGGGCTAAAGCTATTAGAATGGGTATAGAGTTAATATAACTCCGATAGGTTAATAAAAGGAGTAGATTTTACATATATAATTACACATACAACTTTAAATATATACAATTGCATATATAAATTAGTTACCCCTATAAAATGGTACATATAAATCTGCACAGCTTATAAGCTAATTATTTAATAAATAATTATTAAAATATATAGCTAGCTAATAAGCTATTATAATATAGGTATTTATAAGGTATAAAAAGGGGTTATATATATAATTATATATATTATACTAATTATTCGAAATTTCCCGCTATATAATTCCGAACCTTTTAAGTTAAATTAATTTTTATATAAGTAATTATATATTAATAAAAACTACATTAAACCTATATTATAACCTAAACCTAATATATCTACCCCTAAAACAATTACTTAAACTATATACTACTAGGCTATATTATATTAAACATACTAATATATATAATAAGTTAAAGAATTCCTTATATATATTATTATACCCTATATATCCTATTTTATAATATTACCACTTTACTATAATTATTATAGTCTTTATATTAAAACATT
Organism: Xylariaceae sp. FL0662B; assembly: GCA_022376535.1. Classification (NCBI taxonomy): domain Eukaryota; kingdom Fungi; phylum Ascomycota; class Sordariomycetes; order Xylariales; family Xylariaceae; species Xylariaceae sp. FL0662B. Next base: position 174,740 of record JAJJKD010000007.1, read on the forward strand.
CTATTATATAAATAAATCGCTTAAAATAATAATAAGCCTTTTAAAGATTATCCCGTCTTTATACCCCGGATTAAAATAATATTATTAATAATACTATTACTTTTCGGCTAAGCGCCGGATTTTTTTAAAATATCTCGTTTCGTTAACGTTATTATATTTATATATAATATATAACTATAAAAATACGATTTTCGAAAATAACTTAATTCGGCGGTAAAATTTATATAAAAAGCGGGGTTTACGGTAACTTTCTATTTTCCCGGTTTTTTCGAAAATAATAGTTACCGTTATCCCGATATTTAGCCTATTCGATCCCGTATTATTAATAGCCCTACTAACCGGGAACGTATATTTAAAGGTCCGGTATATATACTAGCGTAGCCGAAAAAATAAAAGCTACTTATTTAAATAAAGGCTTTTCCGTTAAATATATAATTAAAAAAAGTAAACCTTAAACGTAATAAAGGCTATATATTAAAAAAATATAATTAACTTCGAGTTTAATTCGTAAATTCCCCGGTATATTTACCTATAATAAATAAAATAAGCTATATTAATTATAATAAACCGGGATATTTTTATTAATTATTTTTAAAAATTATATAAATTTATAATACTTTTTATAGTTTTAGTTTATTTCCGAAAGCTTATATATAATATATAAAAAAAAAATATAATCGTAATAATAATAAAAATAAAAGCCGTTTATAGGTTTAAAAAAGCCGCAATTTAAAAAATTATTAAAATTTATACCTTTATATAGCTAAAATAAAAACCAGGCTATAAAATAATAAAAGCTTATATAATAATCGGAATATTTAAAAATTTAAACGAATTAGTATTTATTATAGGCCGCGATTTAATTCGTTTTCGGGAATCTTTTATTATATTATTCGTATTAAAAAAACAGGCTTTAAAAAAAAATCTCTTAGTAATTTTTAAAGTTTTTAAGCCTATTTATAAAATTAAATAAATAACGCAAATATTATAATAAGCTAACGTAACTTTTTAAAAGTTTAAAAACCGCTTATAATAATTGTAAAACGCTTTAAACGCTACTTAGCTTATTTATTTTAAACCCTTAATTTAGGTTTCTACTTTATATAATCGTTTAATCTTATAACTAAATATTATCGGCTTTAAGCCTAAATTAATAAACTATTTCCGATTTAAATCTTTAAATTTATCCTTTTCGAAACCGCTAGCTTTTTTAAATAATAATAATAAAAGCCCCTCTATATTTTTATTTCTATTATATTTTTTATAGTCAAATACTGCAATCTATTTCGGCTTAAAGTCTAAATTTAAACCCTATTCCGGGGCAGTATTACTATATAAATCTTATTATAAAAGGCTAAATTTTACCGGCTAAATAACGATCGAAATTTTCGCCGTATTTATTAGCTTTATTAATAAAATCGGATATTTAATAAACCGGATCTACTTTTATACTAATAAAGGGATTATATAAATAAAAGCTTAATTCGGTTCGTTTTATTGGTTGGGATATTTAAATTGCGTATATTTTTTTAAATTCCAAACGTATATAAACCTTTTTTTATATAGCTTTTTATTAAGCGTTTATACCCGATAGGAAAAAAAAACGCCCGGACTTTTTAATATAAAAAGCAATACGCTATTTATATTACCTATAATAATAATAATTATTACTATAGTATTAACGAAATAATAATACTATATAGCTTTTCCGCTTTTAAAAAATAGCTATTAAAAATATTTACCGCCGTAAAAATAATCGGTTATAACGGTTTTTTAAAGCGTTTATAGTTTAACCACTATTTCATTATTTTACCCTATTTTATTTATTTCGTAACTAAACTATTTAAAGCGAATCGTTTCGTCTTACATTTTATAATAGGATATTTTAAAATTAATATAATAGCCTTATATAGCATAAAAGGCGTAATTTTTTAATTTAATATAATAGCGGTTATATATTAATAAATATATCTCTATTTAAAACGTAAACGTCGTTCGGGAATAAAATAAATAGTAAAATATAAAAATTAAATATATAGGTACCTAATATAGCTAGTTTAAAAAAAATATAAAAAATAGGGGTTTTTATAAAAAATACGTAATATATATTACTAAAATATCTCTATTTCTATTTAATAATATCCCCTTATATATATTAGCGATAAGTTAATATTTTAAATCTATATAAAAGCTTAATTAATTACCGGTCCTAAATATTATATTATAACCCTATACTTTACGGGATATATCTAATAAAAAATATCGCCTATAAATTCTTAAAAATCGAGCGACTAAAGCTAATAAAAAATTAAGCTACCGAAAAGCTAATAAAAAAACTAAAATCCCTTTATATAACCTATAAATTAAAAAACGTATAATTTATATAAAAATATAAAATTTATTCCATTTTAAACTATATATTCGTATACTATTTATTTTCCTTAATAGCGTATTAATAAAATATATATAATAAATATTGCCGATATAAAAATAACTAATTTATACCTACTCCTTAAAATTTATAAAACCCGCTAATACCGATAATAATAAATCTATAAAAAATATTTATATTAAATTTAAAAACATCTTTATTTATATTTAAAATACCGGAAATAGCTATACGCTTATTTAATTTAAACGTAAATATAAATATAAATTATTAAAAATTAACGTATATATAAATTATATAACCGGCTATATTTAACCTATTTCGATAAAAAAAAAAAAGCTATCGTATATTTAAAAATTAATAATAATATATATCGCTTATTAAAAAAGTTATTAAACGAATATATTTTTTTTATAACGTTATTAAAAATAGGTTTTAAAATAATATATTTTAATTAAATATAAACCTAAACCTAATTTAATTAAAATAGTAATATTTTTAAAAACGTAAAAAAAGCAATATTAGTTTTACGAAAATTACCCCCGAACTAAAACCAAAACGTCGCAATATATTAAAAAAACGTAACTATAACTTCCAATATTAATAAATCGGGCTCGCATTATAACGCCTTTATTAAACGCTTTTTTAACCTATATATTAAGCCTAATTACCGGTATTCGGAACTATAGCTAAATAAATAAACTAATTTAATAAATAATATAATACCTAAAAAGTATATATCGATATTAATAATAATAACTTATAGCTAGGTTTATTTAGGCTTATTTCGTTTAAATTTAGAACGGCGCAATTACCGACGCCTTTACAGCCAATACCGAAGCCAACACCTACGCCGCCAACACAACCAATAACCCGGGAACTAACGCCTCTACAGCCAACTAAACAGCCGATATCTTAGCCGAAACCTCTTCAGCCAACATTTTCTCAACCGATACCCCGGAACCTAACGCCTCTACAGTTAATAATACAGCCGAAATCTCCTCAACTAAAATCTCCTCAGCTAACATTTTCTCAGCCGATACCCCGAAACCTAACGCCTCTACAGTCAATAACATAGCCGAAATTTCCTTAACCGAAATCTCCTTAACCGAAATCTTTTCAGCCAACATTTTCTCAGCCAATACCCCGGAACCTAACGCCTTTATAGTTAACAATACAGCCGAAATTTCCTCAGCCGAAATCTCTTTAGCCGAAATCTCCTTAACTAGCATTTTCTTAGCCGATACCCCGGGACCTAACGCCTCTATAGTTAACAACATAGCCGAAATCTCTTCAACCGAAATCTCCTTAACCGAAATCTCCTCAGCCAACATTTTCTCAACCGATACCCCAGAACCTAACGCCTTTATAATCAACAACACAGCCAAAATCTCCTCAGCTAACATTTTCTCAGCCAATATCCTAAAACCTAACGCCTTTATAATTAATAGCCCTAAAACTAATACTTATAAAATCAATATTTTCGTTACCGGCATTCCTATAGCTAATACGCCTAAAGCTAAAGGCTTTATAACTAATAACCCAGCTAATAACCTAACCGACTAAAACACTAATACCGAAAACTATACTACTTAATTCGCTTTAAGCTAACTTAAATAGAAAAAAAAACGGCGTAAAATACACAAAAACCTAAAAAAAAATCCGAAACGCCGACTATTTATTACGGACCTAAAAAAAAAAAGAAAAAAATATATTAAGGTTATTAGTTTATTTTTAAACAGATCGATATCGGGATATCAAAAAAAAGCTAAACAAAATACGTATAACTTAAAAATTCAGAAAAAAAATAATAAACGATCTTTATAATACGCTTTTTAAATATTTAAAATAAATTATCGTAACGGAAAAATAAAATAATATTCCCGAATAAAAAAGCGGTAAAATTATTAATAATTTAAAAAAAATATACTAATCGTTTCTATTTATTTATAAAATTTAAAAACAGCTAATTAAAGTCCTTAATTTAAAGGTTCAAAACTATTAAAAGTTTTAATTAATTTTACATCTTAATTAATTCTATATTTCAACTGGTTCTATATTTTAACTAATTCTATATTTTAACTAATTCTATATTAATTTTAAATTATATATTACGAAACTTAAAAAAGATATTTAAGTTTCCCAAAACACTTTAAAAACCCCGCCATTTATAGTACCCCACATATTTATAAAACCTCACAACATTATAACTAAATGCCACTAAAAAATTTCTTAAAACCCGATATATTAACTATAATAAACCTGGATAAATATATTCTAAAAGCATAATTTAAAGAAAAATATATTTCTATAAAATCGCTTTTAATTATTTATTAATCGTTTTAAGGATTCTAAATAAACATATAAATTTACTATTATCTATAAAGCAAATAGTAATAACAAATATTTAATTACATAAATATAAAGCGTACCTATAATAATAAAATATTAAAATAATCCATTAAAAATAAAGCTAATATATTATATAAAATAAAAAAAGTTAATTTAGGAAAAATATAAAACTATATTAAAAAATACTTATAATAGTTTCTAATAATAACTTCATTTTCGAACTCCCCTTTTAAACTCCCGGGCTCTTTTCGGGTAACCTTATAAAGGATTTACTTAAGTTCTTTTTACGCAACCGATTATTTTATTATAATTTTCGATATATTTATATAGCTTTTTCTTTTTTTACTATAATTTTTCTATTACTTTAACCGCTTTATATTTTTATATTTATAAATATATTAAACTTTATACCGGAAATATAAAAATAGGATTTATAATCCAATAAAAATCCGGCTAATAAGGTTTTAATTTTCTAAATTTCGGAATAATAAGACCGTCTTTATTTAAAAAGTTTTCGGGAAAATCTAACAATAAGTATACTTTCTTTTCGCTATTTTTTTGCCTTATTAAAAAAACAACAGGTATTATATAGCCTTTATTAACTTTATTTAATAAGGCTTTTTCGTTTTTATTTAATCTATCGCCATTTTCGATTTTCTATTAAATTCTAATTAAAAACTTTACTTATATAATAAAAAAAGTCCTTACCTTTATTATAAACTTTAATAAATATTTATTTTACTATTTTCGAATAAAAAATAGCTCTTTATATAATAGAAAACCCTAAATTATAGTTATATTCTATTATATTTATTAAAGGTACAATTACATATACCTTAAATTTTATTTGCCTTTAGTTTATTTACCTTTTTTTTTTATAACTAATTAGCGGGCAGCTTTTACTACTTCGCATTAAAAATAGAAAATAAATCTTTTCCCGCTATAACTTTAATATATAGGGTTACCCGATTAGCTTAACTATTATCCAATAAATGCGTAAATTTCGAATAGTTATAAATAAAAGCGAATCGAATATTATATAGAAAAATAGGTATTATATAGAAAATAAATACTATATAAAAAAATAAATACTATACGGAAAGCTAAATATTATACGGAAAAATAAATAATATACGAAAAAATAAATACTATACGGAAAGCTAATATATTTTTCTTACAGTTATATTATAAATAAACCCGTATAAAAGAAAGGTTTTATAAATAGGTAAGGCGATTTTTCCTAAAATATCCTAAACTTTTTAAATATTAAAAAATTATTTCCAAATAACGCTTTATTAAACAATAAAAACGTTAAAAGGGATCTACTTTAAATATATAAGTAAATATTTAAATTCGATTTTTTCCAAAATAGCGGTCTTATTATAATTACCTAATACGAAAATATTCTTAAAATTTCTCCCTTTTTTCCTATATAAAAATACCTATATAGAAATAACGTAACCAACTGCTATATAATAAAAAGATCGCAATACTACCGGCGGCATTATTTTTAAAACGCCGGGGTTTAGGTAATATTCGAACCTAATCGAAACCATATTACTTTATCTTTAGCTAAACTAGGCGTTATAAAATTATCGCGGTATATAATAGCTTTTTAACAATCGATACCTACAATATATAGCGATTAATTACGGATCTTTTAATACTTTTCGCTTTTACTTTTTTAATAAATAAATACAGTAGGTTTTAATATATAGCAAATATATTTTATACCTATAGAGCCAGATTACGACATATTTAATTTTTTATTACCTTACCTTATTACCTATACTAGGTTATATTGTCTTAAATATATAATAGAAAATATTAATACCATTATAAATACCTTTTTACTTTATTATTTATACTTTTATATACCTACTTTTTACCTATATTTAACTTTATTAATCTATTCCCGACTTCCCGTATTTCTTAGCTATTTAATTTCCAGCTATAAAATTAAAATTTAAACTTATATATTTATATAAACTAAATACTATAACGGCTTTATTCCATATACCCGCTAATACTTTATTAAATATTATCGATATTAATATTTTCGGTTAGTTTTAAATTCCCGTATTTTTAAACCTAATTAATTATATATTAACCTAAAATATTTAAAAAGGCAAATAAAGTATAGAAATTAAATAAATATACGCGCTTAAATAATATCGTAAATATTTCCCCAATACCGATATCCCTATTTTACCCTAACTACTATTTCGATTACTTAAAAATAATACCATTATAAGCCGGGTTTTAATAAATTATTTCTATAAAATTAATAAAACCGAAAAATAAGCTTAAAAAAGTATTGCTTTAAATTCGGATTCGGAAAACGGATAAAGTAGCTATATTTTTTATTATAAAATTATATATATAAAAAAAATAGTTAATAATAGTTATACTATTAACTATATATAAGTTTAGTATAAAAACGCTATTGCCGAAATAGGTATAGAGGCGCTATTTACCGAAATTATCGGCTTTAATTTTTATACTATATTCTATAAATAGATTAATAAAACAAAATACCGATTACTAATTAATTTATTAATTTCGGTATAGTTTTATTTTATTATAATTAAATACCGTTTTATATTAGCGAAATTTATTAATTATATAAATAAAATATAATATTAAAAAAGGAATAAAAACCCGTAATTTTATTTAATACGATCTAAACGTCGGTATTACCCCAAATACGCAAAATATTAAAGGTAATATATACTTTTAAAAAAGACCTTAAAACGTTAAAATACGAAATAACGAAAGCAGAATTAATTAGTAGTTCGTATATTAAAAGTATAGCTTATATATAGGAACGTTTATAATTTCGAAACTTTAATTATTTAAGCCTTTAGCGAAAGCCCTATTTATAGCTATCTTTTTATTATTATCTTTTTAATATTATAAATAAGCGCTACTATTTAACGGTTATATATATTAAATATTATTTTTTATATTTATTCGATTTAGGCTATTATTTTAACCTTTTTTTTTTAGTCTTTTTTTACTGGGATATTTCTAGGATACCGGCGTTATTTAAGTTTTTTAATATTATATACTATACGCTCTTTTTTAGTTTTTCTTTACGGGGGTACTTTTAGGATATCGGCGTCGCTTAAATTATTAAATATTATATATTATACGCTTTTTTTTAATCTTTTATAAGGATACTTTTAAAGTATCGGCGTTATTTAAATTATTAAGTATTATATACTATATGCTTTTTTAAAACGATATTATTATATACATTTATTTAAGTAAAGCTAATATTATTATTTTAAAATCTTTTACGATTTATATATAATATTTAAAATAACTATATAATAAAATAATAAAAATATTATATTTAGACAATTTAAATAGCCGAATTATATTATAAATTAGTAATTCTCTTATTTCCTTATATATTAGTAATTTTATATAGGGCCGCCGAATAAATATAATAAGAAAATAGCGGTATTAGAAAAAAAATCCGGCTTACTTTATTTAATAAACAAATATAACGTCTATATTAATTTAAAGGTTAAAAATTAGTACTATATAAGGACTTAAACGGAACTATATATATAATAAGGCTTTCCTTTTATATATAAATAGCTAAACCTTAAATTAATTAAATCTTATTAACCCTATAATTTAATAATCTAAGGTTTATAATATATAATTTATAGGCGGATATATATATTTAAAATAAGGATTATTAAATTTATATATATAGTTATAATATCTATAGCCTAAAGGGTTAATTTTATATACGCAGATCTGCATACGTAAAGTTAAAATATTAAACTTATATATACAGGTTATTAGATAATTAGCTTATTAAATGCGCAGATCTACATATATAAAGTTAAAATATTAAACTTATATATATAAGTTATTAATAATTAGCTTATTAAATACGTAAATCTGCATATATAAAGTTAAAATGTCAGACTTATATATATAGGTTATTAATAATTAGCTTATTAAATACGCAAATCTATATATATAAAATTGAAATATTAAACTTATATATATAGGTTATTAAATAATTAACTTATTAAATATACAGATCTGCATATATAAAGTTAAAATATTAGACTTATATATATAAGTTATTAAATAATTAACTTATTTAATACGCAAATCTACATATATAAATCAATATAGGTAATTAATTTATATATATAATTACGTATTTAATTCGAACATTAAATAATTAATTAAATATATATATTTTAAATTATATATATAATTATATTATTATAAAAAATAATAAAAATATAAACTATATAAAATAAATTCTTATTTATTCGGCTATATTGGCTATTAAATTATTAATATCGACAACTTCGTTATTATCTTTTTTCTTATTAACTCCTATTTTATTAAACGGCCGAAACTATAAACCCCTATCCCCGTCGTTATTATTATCGTTTTTTTCTTTTTTTTCTTTTTCTTCTTTTTTTTTTTTTTCTTTTTTTTTTTTTTCTTCTTCTTCTTTTTCTTCTTTTTCTTCTTCCGCCTTTTTTTCTATTTCTATTTCTACTTTTATTATTGCCTAAGTAGCTAACCGAATTTCTAAATTAATATAAGCGCCGGCCCGTTTAGCTTTTAATAATAATTTATAATACGCTATTAATTCTAAGCCGGCAAAATTAACGGGAAGCCCTAAAAATACGGTAAAAGCGGAAAAAGCAATAGTAGCTAGGAAAAGGGATAATACTACTACTACTATTATTGCTGTTAGTAGTAATAGTGGTAGTAATAGTAGTATTAGTAGTACTATTAGCGCTATACCTATTACTACTATAATAAATATAGGAATAGTAAAATAAAAAATAATATATATTAATAAAAAATAGGTACTCCTTTACCCGTTATAATAATAATAAATATAAATACCGTTTAAGCGGTCGGTTTAACGGTTAACAAAATTCGGTATATATATATAACGAGCTTAAAAGCCTTTCCTATTAATATAGTTAATATATCGTTACGTATTTAAGCGTATTACGCTATACGCTTAAATATAGGTAATAAAAATATTTTCTAATATACCTTTAATATATAATTATATAGTTAAAATAATTTACTTATAGTTAATATAAAGGTTAACAATAGCGAAAAAGCAGGTATTAATAAATTATTTCGGATTTTTAATTAAGAGGTTATTAACGATTAAATTTAATAACCCTATTATTACGTTATAAATCGGATAAAAGCGAAAAGCGAAATTTAAATAAATTATTATAATAGCTTCTTATATTATTAAACGGTTTACGATTTAATTAATTATAACCTAATATAGGTTTATAAATATATACGGATAGGTACGTAATAAAAATAAAATAACGGCCGGTAAGGGGTTTTATTTTCCGAAAAGGGAATATTATATAGGTCGGCGGCTTAATAAAAGTATTTAAATAAATAAGGCGGCCGGGTCGGAACCTTATTTTCCGAAAAAAAAATATTATATAAATTAAAGGCGGCAGGTACTACTATAATAGTAATAGTAATAATACGGCGGCGGTAATAGTAATAGTACAGCGGCGGCAGTAATAATAATAATAGTAAGATTATTAAAACAGCGGAAATAATTTAATAAAAGTTAAAAATAATAGGTTTTAAGTTAATATATACGTAATTATATATAAATCTAATTTTATTACTTTAATATTATAATATATATTATACGTAATTATATATATAAAATATACTTTATTAAAAACCCTAAAGCTAAATTACTTCCTATAAAAACTTCTTTTATCCCTTTTTATTTTATACTATTTACTAAAATCTCTATATATTAATACTATTTAATATTTTATAATTAAGGTTACTCTATAACGTTTATTTAAAACTTATAAATTTTATAATTTCTTATAAATACCCTATTAAGCCGAAAAACTATCTATTTATATATAAATATTAGCTTTTCCGAATAAAATAAGTTTTAAAATATATTAACTTTATAATAAATAAAATTATTATAACTATTAAAATATATATTTCGGTATTATATAAAATCTATCTATATTTATTTTAACGAAATATAGGTATATTAGGTTTTTTAAATTAATACTATTATTATAGCTTTATTTTAATATATTTATTTAAATTATTTATATAAATACCTATTTATTTACCATATCGTTTAGTTATTATCCTTAATTAATTCCTTTAATTAAAACTACATTAAAAGTACTATTTTATAAATAAAACCTATTAAGTATACTAAAAAAACAATAACATATTATATTATTTTATTTATAGAGTTTTACTATTTAACTTATATTAAATTATATTAAATTATACCGAAATAATAGGTTTAATTTTCTAAGATCGGTTAATTTTTTATTATAAAAACGTAAGGTATTTATATTTTACCTAATCGTTATTAATATTATATATTAATTATTATTAATTTAAATATTTAGCTTTTTATATTTTTAAAATTAAAATATCTCTATAATAGATATCTTAAAACTTTACGTTATAGCTTAAGCTATATATCTATTCGACCAATTCCTATATTAAAATACCTATATTATATTTTATAATAAAGTTTTATATTAATACCTTTTATATTATTTTATTCTAAATAACCTTATTTATTTATAAACTATAAAAAAATCGTAATTTATAAAAGTATTTTTTATTTAGTAATTTATATAGCGAACTATATAAACTTTAACCGTTCTATAATATAATATTAAAGCTAGTTTATAAATTAATAAATAATTAATTATAAAAGGTTATTATTTTATAAAATTAGTTTTAAAGTTAAGTCCGATATATTAAACCTATATAATAATAAAACCGGGGTATATTATAATATATAGCTAATAGTTTTATAATAAAAATAACCGGCTTTTAAATATATATATATTTATATTTTCCTAATACCGGTAACTAAATCTTCTTTTCCGCTTTAACGTATTAATTTAATAATTAAAAAATTAATATAAAAACTCTCTATATAATAGGTTTTTTTTTTTATATATAAATAGCTAAACTTTAAATTAATTAAATTATATTACTTTATAATTTAATAAAATATTTCCCTTATTTACTATAATTTATAAAAAACGTATTATTTTTATTTAATTAATATATTATTATTATAGAAACTTTTAGCCCCGCTAATTACCCGTTAATCCCGTTTAACCCGTTTGCTTTTAAGAAATAAATAAAAACGAAGACCCTTTTATTAAAAAAAAAAGACATTAAAGCAGAAAATATAGTTAAAGGCATTTTTATAGTTAGTAAAAATAATAACCGTATAAAAATCGATCGAATTTTTTATAAGCTATAAATATTAAAATTAACCTAAAAAATAATAATTAATAAACTATATACCGCTAAAATAATGGATTATAAATATAATATTAAAAAATTAAAAGATTATTTATAAAATATTAATAAATAAATCCTAATAGAATAAATAAAAGCGAATTATATTAAAACAATTATTAAGTATTAAAATAAGTTAAAATCGCTTTATATTATAATCCCTTTCGGAAATAATATAAAAATTTATAGAAACGTTTTTTAAATAAAAGATTAATTAAAAATCTAAAAGTATAAACTTCGATAGCGAATTTATTTACCCCTAAAAAACGGCAGTCGCCCTTTTAAAGCCCCCGTTAACCGGCTTAAAAAACCGCTAAATAGCTACCGATAAATTCGCTAAAAACTATAAACTATTAAGATATACTATTATAAAAGCTAGATTATAAAGATAAATTACTAATTATTTAAAGTAGCGGTTTTAATTAACCTATTCTTTTCCGAACTATAATATACCTTTTTTTATAGCTTCGGGAATTAATTAAGCCCGGCCTTTTTCCAATAAGCCCCGTTTTATTAAAAAATATAGCCTTTTTTTTTAACTAATAAAAAAGTTACCCTCCCGGCATACCGGTAAACTAGCCGTAATAAAATAGCCGTATAAAAAAGCTTACGTTTTTAATATTTACTTAATAACTTATTAATAAAGCCCGCCGCTATAGAAAAAACTATAACTATATAATATTAAAAAAACTATAGTAGCTTTATAATTACCTAAATAGCTTAAAACGAAAAAAATACGCTTTTATAGCTTATTAAAAATAGCTTAATATTTAAATCGTACGAACTAAACGTACCGAAATTTTTAATATATTACCCGAAAAAATTAAACCATTTTTTATAAATAACGCTAATATTAATTAATAAATTACGTAACGGGATAATTATTAATTAAAACGTAATTTAAATTTTAAAGTTATAATATTATCGGTAACTTTTAATATTATAAAGCGATCGTACCGAAATTTATATAAAATTTAAAGTAAATATAAACAAATAAAAAGTTATAAAAAAGGGTATATATTTAAAACTAAATATAATATTTTACTATTAAAAAAGCTATTTTTATTTATTAGTAAAATATATTAATAAAAAAGTACCCTATTTATTTATATTTTAAATAGTTAAACCGGTTAGTTAACTTATTAAATTAAAAACTCCTTTCCTTTTTTTTTATATTTTTTCGTTCCTTTTTATTTTTTTAATCTTTTCGTATTAAAAGCCTTCCTTTTTTCTCTATTATTGCGTTTTTATTAAATACTTAATATTAGGTTTCCTTCTTTTATTTTTCCCGTCTTTCTTTATTTTTCCCTCCTTCTTCCTTTTTATTTTTTCCCTTTATTTTAATCTTTTCCCTCTTCATCCTTTTATTATCCTAGCTTTAATAAGTTAAAAAAATATTAAAAAAATCCCATTATTTTTATATAAATCGGCCTAAATTATTATATTTATTAATATTTATTTTAAATTTATTACTATTTTTTATTTTTTAATTTTACCTTTTTTATAACTACTTTTTAACTATTATCGTACCTTTTCGAAACCGTTAAGGTTTTCGGTAATCTTTCTTTTTCTATTTAAATAAATTATTAAATTAATATACTATTTTTAATTTATTTCGGGTTGTTTTTATAATGCCGGCAATTTAAAAAATATATATTAAAAAAGGTATAAAATTTAATAAAAGGGTAAATAAATCATTTTAACTATTTATTACTATATTGATTTAATTATTATAAAACTTTTACCTTATTATTATAACTAATACCTATAAAAATTATATATTTATATAAATATATACCCCTACTTATTACCTTATTATTATAATTAATATTTAGAAAACGTATACTATTATTTGGATATATATTACTATTTATAGGGACTATTTTTAATTTTTCTAATTAAAAAAATTCTTTATTAGGTTTAAATAGCTATTTTAAATTATATTTCCCCCTTTAAGTAAAAAAGTTTTACCGAAACATTAAACTATTTAAAACCATTTTCGATTTTCCCAAAATTAAAGAGCTATTTATTTCCGGTAAAAGTTCCGTTACGAGTTCGAATTTAATAAATCTATTCCCTATTCGTTTATATATTTCCCGTTTTTTATATATAAAACCGTAATAAGCTTAATTATAGATATTATTTTATAATATATAAAAAATATTCTAATTAAATAATATAGTAACTATATAGATACCTTTATTTTAATCCTAATATTATGGCATTCGAAACTAAAAGGCCTAACCTTTTTAACTTTAATTTTTATAATTTACCTAACGTTTTTTTATTTCCCGAAAAGGAAAATAAGTATATTATATAAATCCTTAAAAACCTTACTTATAAATTTATTTAATGGGAAAAGGCGATTATTATATAAGCTTTACCTATAAATGCCGATTTTAAAAATTCCATTTTTCTAAATATTATACGAAATAAACTTCCGTTTTAAAATATTACCGTATAGTTAGCTATATTTTAGGGAAAAAAATAGTCCGTTAAATACGGCTTTTTTATTATATTTTTCCGGCTATTATATATAAAATAAATGCCGTAAATCGTACTATTAGCGTTATAATAAAAGCCGACCAGTTTTTATTTTAAAATACTACTATATATATAATAAAAAGGTTAATAAACCCTTTAAACCTTTTATTACTATTATTGTTTAATTATTATAGGGCTAATATTTAAAGCAGCCGGCTATTAACGGTTTTTTTATTAAGGCTAAAGCCCTTTATAGTAAAAAAAATAGAGGCTTTAATAGCTAGTCGATAATTACGCTTTCGATTAATTTTTATAAATAAATTTAAAAATCGGGCGTAATATTAATATATTATTTATATTATGCCTAAATCCGGTTACTAAACCGAAAACCCATTTACGAAATTCGCTTTTATTAGGTATAGCGCCGAAAAACCAGTTCGATACTATACCTATATAAAGACTTTTTTCGAAAAATTAACGTTAATAGAAAATATTACGATATATTTAATATATAGAAAGCTATATATTATTTTTTACTTTTTTTAGCTTATAGATACGGGTTTAAGTTAAAAGGTATTACTAATTTTAAATACGGTAATATTTTATTATTTTAATAGGGTATTTAAAAATTGTTTAATTCCTAATTAAAAGAAATATTAAATTAAGGACGCGGTATAACTAGATACGGTATAATTAAATACAGTATAACTAAACGCGATATAATTAAAATTATACCTATATTTATATATAGGAAAATAACTTTATAAAGATTTCTTTCGAAAAATTAACGTCAGTAAAAAATACTATAATATATTTAATATATAGAAAGCTATATACTATTTTTTACTTTTTTTAGCTTATAAATGCGGACTTTAAGCTTTAAAATTTAAAAAGATTTAAAGTTAATTTCGGATACCTTAACTATAAATTTATAAAAAAAAGCAAAAAAGTTATTATTTATAAGCCGGTTTTTAAAATCGATATAGATATAAATATAGACCTTAATAAGTCTAATAACCGGACCGAAAGCCCGTTTACGAAATTTTCGGCGTTTAATAATAAAAAGACCTAAACGATCGACCTTTCGGATAACGTCGAAATATCCGTAAGTATTTTATTAAAACTATAACCCTATTTAAACGACTACTTATACTTATATTTATATTTAATAAATAATAATAAATAAAAAACGTAACTATATTTATTAAAACGAAAGATATTTTAATAAGCGGGATACGCGCCCTATTTTTTATTATTACGCTTAAGTTTATTAAAAAAGCCTATTTATATATCTGTTCGGGTATTTAGCTATAAATATTACGGATATTTATAATAAGATTTAATATTTTAAAATAATAGCGAATAGAAAATATAATTATATTTATTAAAATAAAAGATATCCCAATAAGTGGGATATATACTTTATTTTTTATTACTATGCTTAAATCTATTAAATTAAAAATATATTTATATATTTATTCGGGTATTTAGCTATAAATATTATAAATATTCGCGATAAGATTTAACGTTTTAAAATATTATAACCTCGTTTTTAATAGGGTCCGTAAAACTATATACCTTAATACAGTTAAAAAAATAGGAAAAACTATTAAAAGTATATATCGCTAAAACCGTTAAACTTATAAAAAAAATCGCAAATTAAGCCTTAAAAAAATTACTAAACTCTATATTACTATATAATTTTTAAAAAATATTATAAATACCTATTATAAATCTATAAAAAATTAAAAATATAATTTATATAATTAATATAATATATACTTTATATATATTTAGCTAAAAATCGCTAATAATAATTAATAATTAATAACTTTATAAATATAATAATATTTAAAAAAACTTATTAATCCGTTTACGCTATATCTATATCTATATTTAATAAATAATAAATAAAAAATGTAACTATATTTATTAAAACGGAAAATATTTTAATAAACGGAATATATATTTTATTTTTTACTATTACGCTAAATTTACTAAACCGAAAGCCTAATTATAAAATTCGCTTATTTTAGGTATCTATAAACGCCCGGGATACCGCATAACCTTATCCCGCGCGACCTTATTTTTAATAGGGTCCGCGCGATTTTATCCCTAACGGGGTCTACGCGATTTTATTCCTAACAGGGTCTATATGACTTCGTTTTTAACGGGATCTATATAATAGGGTCTGTAATTTTATTCCCGATAAGGTCCGCGAGACTATATACCTTAATACAGTA
Organism: Xylariaceae sp. FL0662B; assembly: GCA_022376535.1. Taxonomy (NCBI): domain Eukaryota; kingdom Fungi; phylum Ascomycota; class Sordariomycetes; order Xylariales; family Xylariaceae; species Xylariaceae sp. FL0662B. The sequence goes on from JAJJKD010000007.1 coordinate 191,558, forward strand.
AAAAAATAAGCGAAATATTATATACCTTATTAAAACCGCCGAATTTATAAAAAAAGTCGTAAATTAGGCCTTAAAAAAGTCGTTAAAACTTTTATATCGCCGTATAATATTTAAAAAAGGTTATAAATCTATTAATAGAGCCGTTATAAAATAAAGCGGTTTTTTTATTAATATATTTAAATATAAAAAATATTAAATATTTATATTAAATAAAAATACGTTTAATCGTTATAAAATAAAAAAGATTAAGTACTTTAAATATATAATATACCGATTCGAGTTTATTATATTTATTAAATAGGAATACCCGACTAAAAAGTCGGAAAATATATTATATCGGGTATAATATACCGACTTAAATTTATTACGTTTATTAAATAGAAATACCCGATTAAAAAGTCGGAAAATATATCGGATATAATATACCGATTTAAATCTGTTACGTTTATTAAATAAAAATACCTGATTAAAAAGTCGGAAAATATATTGGGTATAATATACCGATTTAAATTTATTATATTTATTAAATAGAAATATCCGATTAAAAAGTTAAAAAATACGCTTATTAAATAAAAATACCCGATTAAAAAATTAAAAAACACGCTTATTAAATAAAAATACCCGATTAAAAAATTAAAAGGCATATTTATTAAATAAAAATATCCGATTAAAAAGTTAAAAAATATATCGGGTATAATATACCGATTTAAATCTATTATACTTAAATAAAAATACCCGATTAAAAAAAAAAAACCCTTATAAAACGAGGTTTTCTATTATCTTTATACCTTTTAATTTAAAAATTTTCGTAAAAGCTATAATAATCGTTTTATTATTATACTCCCGTAATCTCTACCTATTAATATAATTTATTATAGACATTTTAAAAGGTACAATTAACCGTAACTTATTAACTAATAAATAGTAATTATTATATAAAATATTTACAGCTAATCCCTATATAACTTATATATAAAATAACCCTAATAGTACTAAATTTAAATACTTTATAGCTTATTTACTGGTTTTATAATAAATACCTTAAGGTATATACCTCTTTAGGTAATCTAACTACTTATACACCGCCCTCTAAACACTTAAATCTAACCACTAAACCCTAAAACGTTTAAAACCGAAATTTTTTCAACTCGTATACATTTTCACCGCTTTTTAAAACAAAAATTCTGCCGTATTACAGCCACTAAATTTAAAAATCTACAAAAATACTTATAATTACCTTACCATTATTTTTATATACTATATTACCTACTATATATATATTATAATCTTTATATCTCCTACTACCTATTAATTCCTTTTAACCTATACTTTTTTTAATCCCTTTTTATTTTAACGGTTATTAATTAACAATAATAATAATAACAATAATAAAAAACTAAACATAAAGCTTTATAATTAAAACCTTTATTACATCGCGCTTTTATTATTTAAACCTTTATTACTTTAACCTTTATTATTTCGACCTTTATTACTTTAAACCTTTATTACTTCGAACCTTCATTACTTCGAACCTTTATCACTTTAAACCTTTATTACTTCGAACCTTTATTATTTTAAACCTTTATTACTTCGAACCTTTATCATTTCGAACCTTCATTACATCAAATCTTTAATTATATCGCGCCTTCCTTACTTCGGCCTTCATTACTTTAAACTTTTAACTATTTCCAAACTATACTATAATTTAATAAAACCTTAATATACTATACCTATACCTAAAATCCGTCCTATTACTATATAAATTACCGTTATTACTAAATATTTTAAATGCGGCAAAAACCATATTCCTTTTAATACCGGCATTAACGCGTATAATTAAATTCCCGGTATAAATACCGACTTTAGGAAATTTTAAAAGAATATTTTTTTTAAAGTAATCTAGTAAAGTCCCTACTTATTAACTAAAACTAAAACTATATAGCTAATAAATATAAACCCCTAATATTATATAAAAATAATATTTACGCTAAATTTAATATTCCCGAACCGTTTTATTTAAAAATAACTATTAAAACTTATAAAAAATAGGCCGACTATAACGACATTTTATAATATAAAATTAATTAACCAAACAGTTTTATTACCTATAGTTAATATAATATAAATACTATATTAATCGATTTTTTTATCGAAATAACCCGAATATAAATCTATAAAATCGCTTAAAAATTCGAAGCGGCAATAAAAATAAATATAACTTAAATACTTAATATATTATTTCTAACTTATAAATAATAATAAGCCGCTTTAAATATTATAATTATAACTATTAATATTTATATTAAAAAAAATAAATTCCAAAAACGTATTTTACTTTATAAATAACGCTAATAGATTTTAAAAAAAAAAAAAGACTTCCGCGATAATTTCTATACCGAAAAAAACAACGCCGCAAAGGTTTTAGCTCGATTAATTAAAGCCTAACGTTAAAATAGCATTATATATAAATACATAATATCGATATATAAATATTACAATATTTAAAGCTTAATAGGTTCGTAAAAATTAATAAAAAAAGCTTATAAATAAATTCGTAAAGGGACTCGTAAAAAAAACTTACAAAAGTTAAACCGATATATATATTACTAAATAAAGTCTTATACTAATAAAAACACTATAAATTAACTGCGATAAATAAATAAATAATCACGTAAGACTCGAAATTTACTTTACCTGCCCGTTATTTTAGCTATTATAATATATATATAAGGTACGTATATATTAGAGTAAAATATGCCCAAATGGGAAATCGTGGACTCCAAGAATCACCGACGCCGTCGAGGTTCCTGACGTTCCCTGATGAAAATCATTGGGTACTGAAAGAGGAGAACTCGCTGGAGTGGCACCGTCAGGTCTTTGCGTGGATCAATGCGTATTCAGGAGTCGCATCACAGAGCGATGTACCGTAGTGGTCCTTTTCAAGTATCGCTTCTCCGTTCAATATGCATGTTTACTTAAGTATTTATAAGGTTTTGTTTATTAGGATATCTGTCGCGTGTTCTTTGCACATGTGAAACTTAATCTTGGACAGACACATGACGTCATTGAAGCCTATGACGTTTCTTCAATGTTCTATAGGAAATGAAGTGGTGTCAGCTTAGGGTTAAGATCTTACGATACTGACACACGGGGTGGTCCGCTACAATACCTAAAGTTTACTGTAGGACAGCCCGGAGTTATAGTGCCTGTAGTTGCTATCATTTGACATTTTCAACCCCCGGACCCCCCAAACTGTCCGACACACACCTCGGCTGCTCGGGTGCACCCGTGGGGACGATCTCGGAGATTTTCAGGGGCAGATCTGTACGTTAGTGTCAGATATAGTGCGGCTTCCAAACCTTATCTACTTAAATCGACTTTCATAGCAACAACCCCGGATTATCATTGTCAACTTCAATTTTCACCATACACTCACTCATCTTACATCTTTCGTAGCATCATCATGCTCTGAAGCCATGTCGAAAATTTTGAAAAATGCCTTGGTTGAATCCCTCTCATGCGTATATATAGACTATTATTCAACACTGCCCGAGAAATCGCACCTAACCACTCTGATAACCCACCAATCCCACTTTAGCAGTTCTCAAACACCCCTTGAACTCTATCACCAACGGTCGATCCTCTGCGAAACTCGACGAAACTCGACGAAACTCGACGAAACTCTCAACGAGCCCGGAGAATCAACAAGAAGACCCTAGAATTGATACTTGTTTATGGCCAAAGCTCAAACTCTAATTTTCCAAGGTATTTAAAGGCAGCCTGCCCCCCAGGATTTTCCTCCCTTTCTTCCCTTCTTCCTCACCAAACATCTTCCGACGTTCAGAACACGCTCGCACAAGATCACGACATCAGAACACAGGCTAAGACAACAAAACGATTTCATTATCCCCATTCCAATCCACTCTTCTATTATTTGTGAACAGAAGCTAACTCTTTTTCGACATGTCTTCAGCTTTACCAGCCTTTGATCGCTATTCCGCGCCTACAGGCATCGGTTCGGCTCAGTAGCACTGTCCGGCTCGGCGTCCAAAGCCAGGGTTGTGGGATCTGCTCAAGAGCTGGAAAAGGGGGATATGTAACAGGATCCGCCGTCATACGGCATATACTAAGCCAAAGGATGTATGGGTTACCCGTTGGCCCGATTCTTGGTCGTTCTGCCGGTTGCTGACTCTTGTTTACACAGTGGCTTCTCCCCAAGTGGGAGCGAGATTGCCGCCGGATGAGCAGGCAAACCCACGAGTACCACAAGGCTCAGTGGGAAAAGGCAGCCTTGAAGGAGAAGGCAAGGAGTACGTTACCCGCAGAGCCATTCATCTCACCACCGTTCCATTCCACGGGAATTAGGTGATGGTTGGCTAACTGGAGATACTACAGAGGTCACTAGACTGACCAATGGTCGGCCTTACTCCCATCGGTTGAGAAGGTCGATGAGGATGGGAGTAGGTTGGATGTCGACCATTGAGGAGGAGGAGGAGGAGGTAGGACAGATTTTCATGTCCAGTCCTCTTTTCTTTTGCTAACAATTGATCCCTAGCTATGCTAGGTGTGTTCCCCATTTTCTTTTCGAGTTCTGTTTTGTTTTCTAGTTTTGTCCGCGTTGTCGATTCTATCGGCTTCGGTTTCGGTTTCGATCGCTTTCCCCGTTCTCGTCGCTTTCCTACTATCAACCGACAAAACCAAAGAAAAAAGTTGAAAAAAGAAAACCGACAAAAAAATCTGTTATGTTTTCCAATTCTCGTTTTTCCCGTTCTTCTCATTCTTCTCATTCGTCCCATTCTTCTTCTTCCGGTTTTGGATCTTTTGGTCCTGTCTCTTCGGTTCGGCTTCTGGTCCTGGTTCTTCGGTTTCTGCCTCTGGTTCAACTCTCGGTTTCACGGTCCCCGGTTCTCTTGGCTCTGCCTCGGCAGCCGTCCTTCGTTTCTAGTACCTCGCTACTTCAACCACCAGTCACTCGTTTCTCTCAACTTTTCAACCTCTAGCGTTCTGGTTTCTTCGCCATTCGTTCCTCCTCGACTTCTCGACTAGCGTTACGGTTTCTTCGTCGTTCGTTTCCTCGACTTCTCGATTAGCGTTTTGGTTTGATTCCTATATTTCGTTCGTTCCGGTCCTCCCCACTCCCAGCGTTTTGCTTTTCTCACGGCCGTACGTTCCCTAAGGACTCTCGGCCTTAGCGGTTTGTATCTCTCTTTTCCCTAGTCTCTCTTTTGGTGTACTTGGAGGACGGGCTACAATGTAGTATTTGAATATGACTGGCTATCTAACGGGCGGTGAAATCGGACTCTGCTACCTCCCCGTGGTACCGCCTGGGCGCTATTCGCGGCCAATGCAGAGACGTTGTCTCAAGTGGGACTCTTCTATCTTAATATGATGTAAGATATTCTATCAATTAACATAATACTATTTCTTTGTTGTATATTCACCCGTAGGTTCGAATGAACACTTGCCGTGGTCGTGATTATAGGTATTGCATACAGTTGGTAGGGAACCACTCGCAAGTCACAGAACCAATGAGTCCGAGGAAGAACAGCGATGCCCGCATTATGTAGCTAGTCGGTATCTGATAGTGCGTCTAGAAAGGAATAGGAGGTGAGATCAGCGAGGCAATTATGGATTGTTGTAAATATCGTCAACTAGCTTAGTGGCTACACAACATGAGTCGGGATGAACTGATGTAGATGTTGGCCGCTTTATGTACACATTGGCGATACATTCCAAAAACATCTTGGTAGCTACCAATATATAGTTTGACGAAGAAAACTTGACATGAACGCCATACCAAGACCGTATTCTTCCAACCTCCATCACCCAATAGAGTCCCTACTACTCCCAAAAAAAAAACAACCTACATGTACGACATAACATCATGTTTCAAAACCCGCCCGTCCCTTGTACCCTCTTGATGGCCCCAATAAAGCCCCTGGCCCAACTAAACCGTCCCGGATCAACGCCCATCGCGCCGTCGGCCTGCCTGCCTTGCGCGTCCTTCCACACCCCCTCCTCGGCATCGAGGCCGCCGTATATATGCGTGTTCTGGTTCCGCCTCAGGGCCTCGACCCACGCGCGGCAGACGTAAGAGCTCTCGAGCACTGCGGGAGATTCCCCAGGTCAGCGATGTCCATCTATGAACGACCAGCCTACGCTGCCCGAGCTGACGAGAAGTTTTGTGATTCCGTAAGTCGGTTGGGAGCCGAAGCGGAGGGGAAGGGGATGGTGGATGAAATACTACGTACTGATGTTGACCTCCTGGCTGTGGTACCAGCTCTGCGTGTCCTGGTTGCCGTTGCCGACGATGCCGACGCGCTCGTCGACGATCATCAGCTTGATGTGGCAGCTGCGGCGCTTCCGCTCCGCGACGATCGGCGCCGTCTGGTCCTTGGCTACGTACTGTGTGCATATTGGGAGTCAGTCAGTCAGTCGGTATTTATTCGCCCAGATACTCTTTCCGGAGGATATGTGGGTGGGTGTTGTTATTATCGGGAGACCTATCTCGAGAGCCTCTGAGACGCCCGGGTAGGTAGGTATGGACAATTATCATGGGCAAACGGTCTTGCTTCTGGAATGGAAGAGAGACGGGAAATGGATGGCTATGGATACTACTCACCCAGAAGTAATGCAGATGCTGCTTCGCGGATGGCGAGAGCGAGGCGTATAGCCTATGCGCTATCATCTCATTATGACCACCTTGCATAGGCAGGAGTTCGCCCTATTGAAGTTTGTCTCGGTATTAGCACAGACGTACACAGATATCATATATATACCCCTAGCCGACGGGACGAAGTCGGGCTGCCTAGGTGGTATATCTAGATAGGTAGGTAGGTAGCAAGACGGACGAGGCGACCTACCGAGTCGTTATATCCCAGACACACGTAGCAGTAGACATCGACGCCGCGCCCGCAGGCGTCGACGATGGCCGGCAGCAGGGGCTCCGCGTTCAGCGTCGGCGTCTGGATGAAGACGCTGTGGCGCGCGTTCCGCAGGGCCGACAGCCAGGCCGCGTTCTGCGGACACGACGCCGAGGCGTGGGTCGGGGGCCCGTGGGGCGCGCGGCACACCAGCGCCATCGGGAACGCCGCGTGCGCCGGGTGCGGCACGTACGGCGTCATCGCGTCCTGCGAATCGCACTCGGGCGCGTTCCTCTCGAAGCCCGCGTTCACCGTGTGGTTCAGATGGCGCGTCACAGCTTGCATGGGTGTCTCGCCCGCCTTCGGGCGGAGTGCCGCTTGGAGGCGTTGGATTTCCCCCGCGAGGTCGTCGTCGTAATGAGGGTCGTCTGGTGTGTGCTCTAGGAGCGGCTCTGCTGCTGTCTCGATGGGCGATTTCTGAGGGGCGGCTTGATGATGGTCCATTTCGTCCAGAGCGGCTGTACCGGCCGGTCCTTGGCTCTGTAGTTCCTGATACTCCGTACGGCCATACTGGCTCTGTAAACTGGATTTTGCAACATTGACATGGCTAGGATTCTCCGTGTCCCTAGTTATTGCATCTTCGTTCGTTCCATCACGAGGACTCGTCTCCCCAGCCGGCCTTGCCTGATCGATTGCATCCGAGACGTACGCTTTCCTCCGCGGCATTTTGTTGGGATCGACAATGGCAGAATGCCCCTTTATTGTCCCTTCTGGGCTGAATATTCCGGCATGACTCTCATCAAAACTAGTAAACGCCGCTTCAGCAGCGGGACAGTCGCGCCTCGGCAACGGCGGATCCATCTCCTTATGCCAGCTCCTCAGAGCCATATCGTACAAGGAGTCGACGATGGGGCCCTCGACTTGCACCATCATCTCCAGGTTATCATTGTCCTGGATGTTGTTACTCTGCAGGATACCAATCCTACGGTCCACGATCATGTACTGTTAAATTCGACGTTAGTAGTGTTTCTCTTCCACCTATCAATCCAAAATAATGCACAGCGCCGTCTACACACGAAATCATGGCAAAGTAGCAGGAGATCGACTCGCAATATTCCTCGCCTACTTACCTTAGAATGAAACGTACCGAGGATCGGTTGGTGGTAATTCATAACCTCCAGATCGACATTTGGGATATCGTCCGGCGCCGGCAGACCGACGGCCCGGGCGGTGTACTCGCACTCGGGGACGACGTAATGCGGCTCGAGGAGCTGCTTCGGGCTGCCGCGATCGTAGATGATCTTTATGACGACCCGGGCCCCGCGGTCTCCGGCGCGGCGCGAGAGCTCCCGGATCGCGTTGACGATGTATCGGGCCGCGGCGCTGTTCTGCCAGAAGTTTGTCGCGAGCACGACCTCCTGCTCGGCTCGCACGATCAGGTTCGACATGTGCCTCACGATGTCCGGGATGCTGAACGGTAAGAAGAAAATCAGCGAAATGCCCATTATTGCCCCGCCGTTTAGACGCCGTCGTTCTTACACCGATATGATGGCCAGGGGCATGGTCCCGCTGCTGCCCATCAGCGACGGGCTGACCATGCTGATTTCCGGTTTCTCATCCAGAGTGCTCAGCGCATCATGGTACATCTTCATGGGGTGGCAGTCAGCGCATACGTATGTTATAAACTAGACGATTCGAAACTGACCCTGAGAAACAAGTCGCTCGGCTCCTCCGAGCCCCATTTCCCACGAGACTGAGCTCTGTCCAGCTCCTCGGAAGTAACGGAGCCTCTTTCGACGTCGTCGATGTTTCCCTCGTTGATACACAATTGGCAGCAGTGATTGGCCATTTGCGGTGGTCTTATAAGCAAGCTGCGGGTAGATATTGGGGGTTAATTACTCGGAAGTCATTCATAGGTTGCTTTCGATGCTTCCTGGACCGTCTAGTCACCCACGTAGCTGCGGATTGATTCTGAAGTCCACGACGGGTATTCACACCTCATTTACACCTGCAAAGGAATCTAAACCGTCAGCTTCCCTTCATGCCTTTTCTATTTTATATTACGTATATAACATATATGACGTCACATTATCATCAATGAAGAGTTGGATCCAGTGATGTAAGTTTAGCTCCGAGTTGATCTACTCGGCTATCCGGCTTCGCAACAGGATCTAGTTGGTCGGAACATCTGGAAGTGCGGCACAGAATATGGCGCGCAGTGATGTGGTCATATACTTCAATTGTTGATACGAATTGCAATGTTGTCGGACTTAGACACGGGAATATCTGCTCCAATCTACAGTTTCAGTCTATCCCAAAATACCTAGCGCCGTGAACCCTTAGTATTCCCGAGTACCTGTTCCATCTACGAGGAAATGCAGTTGGTTTATAGCTCGCCGATTTCATTCTCGCTCTCTAGCTTCTGGAAGTCGGTGAAGCCGAGCTCGTATACAAGAGACAGCGTCATTTTGGCGTGCTGTAGCATGTGATCAAAAGAGAGGTACTTGATCAAGTCCTCAGTGCCATGGATGTGGTCGTCCGAGTCGCCAAAGGAGGACTCGATGACGAAGGCAGAAGGATAGCCGGCCTTGGAAGCCGAAGCGTGATCTGAGCATGCGTAGCCGCACTTGGTCTCGACCCAAGGGATGTCGCAATACTCCTCGATTACCTTCTTAATGAAGGTAGTCAAGCCAGGGTCGACGAAATCGGTGATGACGCCGACGCTTTCGGGCTTACCGGCGTCGATGGTCTTTTGTACGAAGCCGGTCATGTCCTGCTGAAGCATGGACTTTACAACACGGCCCTGTTTCTCGTATTCGGCGAAGATGGCCTGGCTGCCGAGGAGACCGCCCTCCTCGGCGCTGTACCAGTGGAATTCGATCGTGTTGGGAGCATTGCCCTTGATGACGTCCTCCGACGACAGGAGAACGCGGAACGCCTCGAGAATGGTGACCGTTCCGCTGCCGTCGTCGTCGGCGCCAGGCGCGGGAAGAACCGACGGGAACCATAGGTTAATCGAATCCTATTACACATTCGGGAGTCAGCTATTACGTTGTTGGATAAGTTTTTGAGAGTATGATCACGAGCCAACGAAGCGCACACGACTCCAAAGCGATACCCCGGGAGCAGGTGACTACGGGAATCAAGGAAATGAGGAAATAAAGGACTATGAATACTGACCTGGTGGGCGCCGACGACGACGGTTGAGTTAGACTGGCCTGGGATCGTGGCGATGACTGAGTTCTGGCCCCACGAATGCTCAAAGTGCTCAGCCCTGACGCCGTACTTCTCAGCAGCTGCCTCCTTGATCGTATCCTGGACGGTCTTGAGCAGCCATTCCGAGGACTGACGGCCGTAGTCCGACTTGTAGTATCGCGTTCGGAAACTGGTGAACTTTTCAAGGTGTTCCTGCATCAGGTCCTTGGAAAGGTTCTTGAGCAGCGGCTTGACATCGGCTTGTTGTAGCATCTTCTTGGGAAAGACCGGAGTCGCTTTAGACACAACGTTAAATGTACCGAGGTTGCCATTCTCCGTGATATCCATAAATCGTTGGCCAGCCTGTGGTGGGAACCATTCATTAGTACGTCTACTCATCGATGCGCTCAAAGAGCAAGCGGGATGTCAAACGTACCCGACGAAGCTCCCACTTCTGCTCTTCTGTTACCCATCTCGTCTCACCAGGAGACAGTTCGATTAGGTATTGTTCGGTAGCCGCTTCTTCAAGGAGAGCATCTGTGTAGAGGAGTACTCGATTGTCAGGTTCGTTTGCCTCGATGAAACGGGCACTTGCTGCCGCTGGCAGAAGCAGGGTAAGGAGAGACGCCTTCATGATGATATCTGATCTTTATCTTGAAAGAATACGCGGGATAAATTGATGAATACAGCGTAAAGAAAACAGAAAATAGATAGACGAGTTCACCTCAAATCCCGGGATGGAGAATGAAGCTGCTCGGTCACGCTGGAGTTTGTGTAGCAGCGAATGACCAAGCTGATGCAATGTCTCGGCGAACCCCTGTCTAGGCCAACAGTATGGAGCACGGGCCATCACATGCATCCATGCAGGTTGTGTCAGCAAAAAGCTGGACACCCCTGGCAAGCCTAAAATACCGTAATTTCGCTTATTTTTAACATACCGCAATTGCGTCATAATGTAGGCAGCTAAAAATCTGAAAAAATCAGAATATACTCTTAAGTGATTATTTTATCTATATTTGAATTTTCTAGATCCAATTATATTATTTCGCGGTATAATTGTATTATTAACTTTAATAATGAACTTTTTATATTATAATACCCCTATTTGCGTAAAAGTCCGTAGAATAATTTAAATAAATAAAAAAAAAAACCTCGGCCTTTTTAATAAGGAGATTTTTGAATTTTGCGATGTATTAGACAGTTCTGGGTACGAAATACTTAAAAACCGCCGAATTAAGCCTATCCCATTAAACCTATAAAAACTAGCTATTTTATATTATTTAGACCTTAATTTAAAGACTATTTATAACGACCTTAAAGTTAATAATAAACGTAAAATTAAACGAAAATTTACTAATAACAATAAAGAAATCGTTAAGCATTATTTTTATTAAAATTTATAGAATTTACGCCGTAATAGGTAGCATTAAATAGTTAATAAATCGGGAATAAATAAAAAACTTTCTTTAAATATTATTAAGAAATATATGGAGCCTTATATATTATATTTTAAGTTAGAAAAGCTCGAATTAGATAATTTAACTATTTAAGTTAGGGTTAAACGTATTAAATACGAATTTTATAATAGCTGGTTTAATAATAAGGCTATGTAGTAAAATTATTATTTTATTAATAAAATTTATTTTAGCTATTAACTATTACGTTATAGCCGTATAATTTATAAGCCAGATAAAAAAGACGCCTAATAAAACGTTAATTTATAAAAAAAGTTAAAAAAACAACGGCAGCAAAAAGCTAAAAATCGAAAGGTATACGGCTAATAGCTATTAGTTTATACTATTAATATAATAGGCTATAATTATAAAAGCCCTTTAATTTTCTATTAGATTTTTAGTAATGCTATAAAAAAGATAACTTTATAAAAATATATTAAGGTATTTAAGCCTTTTTTTAAGTATTTAAAGGAGTTTTATAGCTACCGGGATTTTATTTTATAGAAGGATAAAAACTTAAGCTACGGATATACGAAAAATAACGTGGCCTATAAATAAAAAAAGAGAAATAGGTATAAATTTATCCGTAACGTTTATAACTTACCTAAAACGAACTAAATCGAATTTTTTATTAAACGCATTAAATTTTATATTCGTAGCTTTTTTTTTAATGGAAAGGATCAGTTAAAAAATCTAATATAAGAATTATAGAAAATATTAAATTAAAAAAAAATTAATAACGACCTCGATTTAATACCTTAAAGGTAGCAGAATATTATCAATACCTACAGTTAACGTATTAACTATTAAAATAGAGCGTATTCTGAAAATTTTACGTAAATAGACTCAATGGCTGATTTTTAATTAATTTTTGAAATAGAGGTATTGAGGTTGAAGGAGTATAGATAGTTGTGGCTTGTTGTGGCTGTCCAGCTTTTTGCTGACACAACCTGCCATGCTGCGAGCAAGTACGTGTACCAACGTGAAGTACATAACCTATGTATTGGCCGGGATGACGTATTTGCCAACCACACATCTCAATTGGGTAATCCGGAATAGGCGTCTTTATCACCATCACCAACTGGCCCAGACAGCCAGAGTTTGGAGCCGGAGACGGTGAGGCCATATATTTGACCACATTCTACATGCAGTAGCGATACTTGCAGCGCTCCGGGCATACATGGGTCGTGGCGTATTCGAGGTCCACACTCATAAGCGAAGAGCTGATACGAATAGAAACTGACCTCGCAATAGCCTATTTCCGTACGAACTAAGCCCTATCATGGGCAAGCTAAGACTACATAAATATGTATGAGCCATATAAGAAGTGTAGCTGCTCTCTACCGCCAGAAGCTGACGTGCACGAACAGCTCACTGTATCATTTCTATCATGTCTCGAGATAGAAAGACGGTACTGGAAAACGGCCAGTACAAGGTAGGTAGTCGAAGACCTCGGTGTGCAATGGTGGTCTGCAAGAAACTTCCGCCCGAGTATAAAATCTGAGGTATTAACATTCGGCATTAGGCCTGTCTTAAGACACTTTTGATTATACACGTCTGTTGATAACCCCTCGTCAACTCATCGTCCCCAATTTCTACGGAAGCCTTATGCCCATATTCCCGTACTGATAACACAATTATCCACATTGCCAGTATCCATCTCAAATCAACAAAGTCCCTGCGACTGAAGGGTATTATGCTCGCGTCGACTGAAAAAATGGTGGTATCCGAGAAACTAAATGTATCGAACCCTAATGCAGACATAGGAAAACAAAGGACTGGCTCTCGGATGCTATGACAGAAACGCCGCCCTGAAGGGGAGTCTAAATGCTGAACCACACACAACACATCTCATACCCTAAGCCCTGAACGCCGTACCAGCCAGAACCAGGCAGTTAAGCCGAGAAAGATGCCTATTCAATGCTCTCAGTCTTGATGGGATGAAACAACATCCCCCTGAGACACATGCGGTCTGAACCGGCCTCCTCCGCTTTTTGGCCACCTGAACCGTTTTCTTTAGCCCCTAGCCATCGTCGCCAGACCGCACCACTGAAGCCGGCATTATAATAGAAACTGCCACCTTGCATGTTGTGTTCACCCCAGCCGAATGGACTTTCGTGTGGCGCGGTGGGGTAGTTGAATGTACGATCCATGACGTCCAGTGGCCAATTTCGGTCAAAATACACGGGGTGCGGCGCGTAGACCGCCTTGTATCCGTGGTGAAGGGCGACACTCGGGGGCCACATCTCGGGAAACATGCTATGATGCATCCCGAAGGTTTCTTCGTGCATCGTGTTCAGCAGCCGCCTGGAAAGCCGTGCTATGGTGATGATTGCCGTACGTCGGGGCGGTATCGGAAGCGACGTGTCGTAACCAGTCACGTCGTTGCGGAAGACCCAGTTTGTTTTCGCCGGGTCGAATAGCGGGTCGAAGGTGATCAAGTCGGCGTCCTCGCCTACGCCCCATTCGTAGTCGTCGTCTTCGATCCGCCTCGGCGGCGTGGTGCTGTTGGGAGGCTCTAACCTGCCGTGCCCGCCTGTAGGGAACTCTACCGGTCCCCAAACCGGTTCTTCCCTCCTCTCCATGGTCTCCCGCTCCACCAACTGTGAAAACTTCGGCCATGGGCCATGGACATCAGGAATCCAGAACCGTGAGCTCCGCTCCCACAGCAATTTCCGAGGCTGCTCGGCCGCCCACTTCGAGATGCCGTTATGGAACTCATAGTAATGACCCGAGTACCTGATGTCCATCTCCCAATTCCAGAAGAAGTCGTACTCTTGATGCTGCTGGGCAAACCACTGCAACGCAAAATGAGCGGACCGGTAGACGCCGTGGATATCAGACCCGGAGTCATTTTCGAAATTATCCTCCTCGGGCCACGGGCCAGGATAATAGAGACGCATGAGTTCCTCCGACCACAGCGTCGTGATGTCCCAGAATTCCTCAGGCACGTTTTCCCTCACGACCTGATTGTAGACCTCGTCAGACGCCCATATCGGTATCGTGTTGTCTTTCACGTGCACGAGAAGATGCACATCATACTCCCCGCCCGACTTCAGCGACAGCTCGCTGACCATGGCGCGTAGTGAAAGAAGCTGGATATCTGTGTACTGATACCCCGTCCAGGTCCGTAATACGTACGCCGAGCGCTTCACAGCTTTCTTCGTCCCACCCGTGCTCGCCTCTGTGTCAAATCGTTTCCAATTCTTCTCAAAGCACTTCGTCTGCGCCTTGCCCCAATTCATGTTGCGATAGTCGATTTTCGTGAACATCTCCTCCACCTTCTCAGCGCCAGACCTTGCCGATTTGTTCGAGAGCCCTAGTCCTCCCTCGACAGGATTGTAGCTGTAGCCATACGGGCCGAAGCGGCCGAACCGTTCAAAACACCTATCTCCTGGGACGCCCATGGTATCATAAGCACCCCAGAATGGTGCCGACATGCCGGCCGGCACACCGGGATATGCGAAGATATCAGGGGCTGGGTACTTCTCATTCTCGTCGACGTAACATCTCTGAACAGGGTGGTGATTGCTTAGATACTCAGGTGAACTGAAATTAGGATACGGATTCACAGGGACCGGGTCGAAGGGAGGAGCTTCATGTATCTCGATCTCCATGTTTGGATCGGCGTGCTGCTCTGGGACCCAGTCGGAAGCTCTGATAAGCGAACGAACGCCATTGTAAATACCGCCGAGTCTATCCAGTGTGTTAGCACCAACAGCCCGAATACTTTTTACACTCCGAACACGACGCAGCATCGTCTTACCTAGGATACGCTTCCCAAGGATAGGGTATTCTCTCTGGCGGTTTGGCCTTCTCGGCATAGTACCGTCGAGCTCGAAAACTTCCGCCGGCGAGTAAAACGAGTGTGAAGGAAATGATCAGTGTGATGATAAATAACCGCCTTGGGGAGGTGCGGAATAGGCGACGAGAATTTATGGTTCCTTTGCGCCAGGTATCGGGCATAATGGGCGAGATGGCAAGCGGTGTACCATTCTCGCTGCAATCGTGAGAGGGTAACTCCTCATAGGCGACGTTGAGTCTCGAAGGCTGAACCGGGGGAATGCGCGAAAATAGGCCCTTGATTGCGCCCATTGTATCTGATCAAGCAAACAAACCAGGAATCATCGGGGCACTTCGATTAGCCTCCTCGATTCAGTCAACCAGGTCAATCCGCGAATCTTGTCGTAGATACAACATGCCGTATGTAGTGAGAGAACGAAAAAAAAAAAAAAAAAAAAAAAAAAAAAAAAAAAGAGTGGCTTCCAAGAAAACGAGAGAAAGGGAGATGAGAGAGCAAGGCCCTGCAAAGCCAAGCCAAACTGAAGAGAATCTTACACTAGAGGAGAGGGACCCAGAAGTTGAACGGGGTGTCTGGGGCACGACGACTCCACTGAGGCAAGATGACGAGATATCTGTGGTGGGTTGGCTGCCCTTCCAGGAAACGACGGTCGTAGATGGTGGACGGGATTGTCAAATCGATTAAATGATTGCCCCACATCAGACACCAACTGCCCTCAGCATCCTGGCATCACAAGCAAACAGGGCCAGGACACAACCAATGCGGGAAGGTGTGCGAAATGTACTATTACCTACCTCCTTACCTCCACCCAATCATCTATTCTGCATACTTATGTATACATAGTATGTACTTCATAGCAATGAGTACACTATTGTAGGTCGTCGCAAGTTTGAAGGCATGGCAAATTCCGCCAACAGTCTGGTACCTGGCCAGCATGCATATGCATTAGGAGATTACCAGGTAACCTAGGTTGCAGTAGGTAGTGGCATATTTCTTGCTTAATGTATCTACTCCTACATACATATGTATGTGCATTTGGGTGACAAAGATAGGAGATATGCACCGAATCTGATTCGGTCAAATTCAGACTTACAGGTATGTGATTGCGAGCATCGGTGGCACTCGAGCCCACAGAAACATTATTCAGGTTGCCAAACGCTATACATGTCCATACCTAGCAGGATGATTGTTGGGTACGATTATTCCTAGCGGGCTGTTACTAACCTATTGTGTAGCTGCCCAGCCTGCCTAGTATCTGAGAGGTGAGGCGCTGATTGCATATACAAGGCTTTCATTGGCAGTCATGAGTAATGCATATATTCCACACACAAAGCAAAATACTGTACATAAGTGCTAGTGGCGTGTTTATGCTATGTATGTATGCTGGACCCAGCAGGACTTAATATCGCTCATATATGTACATATGTATAGCAGCTGTGTCTTGATCACGTGAATTATACCAGAGTAACCAACTACCTCACTCTTATAGTGGCCAACCCAACTTCATACAACTCTCTTGCCATTAACCCTTGTTGTTCATTGCAAGACAACACAGCATTGGAACTTAATCTATAAACTCATATGTCAGCTAATATGCAATACTGGTCCATGTCAAAACATAAGTAATGTAAAGAACTTATACCCGTTTCTATATATAATTCCTCGAAATATCAAAGTTTGAGATTTCTAAGGCTTGGCTTGTTACGATGTAATTACGAAGTACACATACCAAGCATTGAGACGATCTTGGTAGGGAGGATTCAGCAAGGGTATGTACATATGTACTACGCAGTGAGGAATCCTACTCTATGTACTGAACGAAGTAAGAAATTTGCCTCGGCTTGCATACATTAGGTACTTAATAGTATAATCCTGCGCAATACAGTACATACTATAGTATATTTGCCTCCCCTAGGGGTTTGTTACTCGCAAACCTCGCAATAAGATAAGATGAATAATAGCTCATCGCTGTCTATTGCCTCCGGATATGGTATTAAGCGCGCGAAATATTTATCCGACTCCTTTTTTCTGTTATACAATCACGATCCGCCAGTATGAATTAAAATTAAGTGTAGAGGTGGTGAGTCCCGGATAGGGGCTCCACAGATACCCCGACAGCTCCGGGGAACTAGCGGAATAGTTCTCCTGAAAGCTTGTTCTTATAAGCGGGATATTTCTGCATAGCAACTGAACGCACCAAGATCAGACCTAAGAATAACAAAGAATAACACGCTCAATTCGACTACATGTCAGAGACCACGGCAGCACTTATTATATGGCGATCAAACACAGTCAAATCTATGCTACTAGGCCTGCTAGGTAAGTTAGGAGTCTAGGCCACGGACCAAGCTACTTTTATAGATGCCCCCCATTCGGTTTCATAATCCGTGCTATATTCCACTGTTTAGTATATCGGTCCGCTTTTCAGTTCGCGATAATCCGTACCTGGCGCAAAGTTGGTTAATAAGGGGGAGGATGCGTGTCGGTGTGTCTGGTATGTAGTAGCGGAACACGGACGCGTTGCGCGTGTGCGCCGTGTATGCACATGTATTTTCCGTCTAATCGCGCATGTATGGACCATGCTGTGCCATCAAACTGTTCCAGTGCCTGACTAGGTAAATTTGCATATGCACGACATTCCGTTACCATGCAATGTAAGATTGGCGCAGTGAAGGTGAAGCAGTTGTACTGTACCTACATACCCAAGGAATCATGAGTTGATTTAATTCGATACTACCGTGATGACATGCCTACCCTGCCTGAGGGATGGAATTGGTGTTACTTGAACATGATAGGTTGCGATAACTTCACATGGCATCATTGGATAACGTGTGCGTACAAATATGAATAAAAACGCACATACGCAAACCTCGACTATCCAAAGTGTACCGACCGCGACGCTATACCTAAACGAACCATCAATCACCTCCGACCTACCCGATGCGAAAAAAAAGGTGAGGGCAATAATTCTTTACATAGAGTCCTCCATCTGTCGACTTCTCATCTTGGCCCAGTCATCCCTCTCCTTTTTCCCTCCCAATTGCTCCAGGCCCATCCCACGCTCCACCCATTCCTTGCTCGACATTTCAGCTAATCTCGATAAGGCCCGAGCAAACGCAAACCGCTCCTCCTCGCCAGAGAAGAGGCTCGAGCTCTTCAGCTGGTCAATATTGCTATCCATGTCCTCTATCATGTGCTGTAAGGCGTGATTAACGGACTCGTCCGAGTAATCACTCACCGCTTTCCCGTTGTTCTTCAGCGACTCGCGCAGCTCATCCGGTGAGACGAACAGCTGCGTCAACGGGGCAGCTGTAGTGAGCACTAGCTTGCAGTGGGCCTCGTAGACGGCGTCGATGAAGGTGATGAACCGCCTTGCGAGGTCGCGTTCCCGGTACGTCATTCCGGGCACGTCGGAGATGATGAATGAGTCGTAGCAGCGTACGAGCTCGAGGTAATCGGCAGCCCCCGTCGCACGGCCGATCAGTTCTTGGAAATTGAACCAGGCGCACCGACCACTCACTCTGGGAACGTGGATCTTGCGCCCCCACACTTTCTGCGTTTCGGGATGAGGCTCCACGTCCTCCGGATCGCCGAGAAAGCGAAGCCACTTCTGAATATGGGACGCCGCGTGGCTGTCGAGCGGGGTGTGGTACACCCCCGAAGGCGGCCGGGGAATTTTGCGGTAGTCAGTAGGCGAATTGAGATTGATGACATGTAAGCGAGATTTGAGTAGGTGGATGGCCGGGATGAAGGACTCGCGCTGTATGCCGTTCTTGTATAGCTCGTCTGGATGTCGGTTTGAGGTCGTTAGCAGAACAACGCCGTGGGACATCAATGACTCGAGCAGTCTTCGCAAGATCATGGCATCCGCTACGTCGGTACACTGAAATTCGTCAAAGCAGAGAACGTTCGCCTGCTCCGCGATCTGTGCTGCTACAACCTGAACCGCATCAATGTCGTTTCCATGTTCCAACTTCGTCTGATGCATTCTCTTGTGCACGTCCTGCATAAAGTTGTGGAAATGTATTCTTGTCTTGGACTTGACAGCACTTGGCAACGTATGATAAAAGAGGTCCATCAACATCGTCTTCCCACTCCCCACGTCGCCATATAAATACAACCCTCTTGGCAGATCGTCCGGTATTTCTTTTATAGCTGCAGTGCCTGATTTTGATCCAAACCATCCCAACAGCGACTTCTTGGGTTTTAACGACTCGACCGTCGGATGCACAACAGGTGGTGCTTGATAGTGTACGAGGTCGTCATGCAGGTGCTGCAGGCTCTGAATTATGCCTCTCTGGTGCTCGTCCTCTCGAATACGGCCGGCGGCCACGCGATGGTCGTATTCTTGTATCGGGCCATAATCATCGGGCACCCGCACTGTTCAAGACTTAGCAGCGAACACAACCAAACTTCACGGCAACCAAAAACACCCACCTTGCTCTGACGGGGTTGTCGTAACCGTCGCAAGTCGTCTAAACCCGCTCAACGATGACACCGATCGCGTCAAACCGACAACCGGTTTTCTACGCACTGATATTGAGGATTGCGACCCATTTCTCTGTCTATCGGTAACTCGTAGACTTCGGTTACAGAAGCCCCGTCTTGATCCCACAATTACCGTCTGGGCAGACAGGAAGCATGAGGGAGGGGTATGCAAAGAGCAAAGGCGCATTTTTTTGGGTCCTTATCGTGAAAGCCAATCATTTGACAGGTCTCAATTGCATTGTAAGTAAATAGTGTATAGATAAGGACGTAGAAGAAGCAAACCAGCGGAGCATCTAAAATCGTGACGATATTGTATGATAGCGAGAAAAGCAATGGGAGATGGAGGTTTTCCCCTTCGCTTCCAAGGTTGTTGACAGTTTGCGAAGCACCGCACATGGCGTCACAAGACTACCTGCAAAAGGCGACTCACATGGGCAGGCACATGTCTCCCCAATAATGACCGAAGCCGTCCGGGGAAGTACCGTATACAGACATTTTATTGCTGTATCCGGAGTCAGGATTCGAAGATGAATGGCGTTAATCCCGATTCGGGCGACTTTACCGAGGCCTTAGCTTGTGGTGATGTGTCGGAGAAGTGGGTCCTAGCCATGCGAGAGGGGGTATTATAAGTCCCTATACCCCTATCCTTGTTAGTGCTATACACATCACACCACTACCTAACTAATTAGGTTAGATATCGGAGGTTATAAATTCCGTTGTTTATTGTTGATATCGACTCTTTTTTTGTTGATATTGATTATTATGGTAATTATCGTACCATTATAGAACGACGAGAATTTGGGTATTAGAGGTTTCTTTCCCTCTTGGATATTTTCTTTTTTTTTCTCTTCCTTTCATCTTTTTTTTTTTTCAACCGCGTACGTATATTCCTGGACGAATTTTGTATGTGATTCCCATACATTTCCTGTCAGTGTGTACTTTGTATGTGATTCCCATACATTTCCTGTCAGTGTGTATAATGGACTGATTTTTTTTTTACTAGTACGGCATATATATTCCTTGACGAATTTTGTATGTGATTCCCATATATTTCCTGTTAGTGTGTATAATGGACTGAATATTTTTAGCTGAACCTTAGTGGGTGAGTCGGATCCGGTTGCGAATCTGTTGGTTGCGATGCCAACGGGTAGAAATTAGGTGGTGGTGTGACGCAGGAATCAGGTAAGTGACCCCTACTAGCTCCTTATTAGATCGATGGCTAACTTTACTAGATTAGGGATCGTGGGGGACTTTTAAAGTCACCCCCATGCGAGGACATTTTTAAATTTGCGCAACGGCCCGACATTGACAGGCTGAAAGGCCAAGCTTACCTAAGTAATTATGTACTGTTATTACCTAAGTAGGTAGGTTACCTATTAGATGTGGGTTAGGCCTTTCTACATGACAAGATCTAACCGTTAAAACAGTGGCCCATATCGTCATGTCATCCTGGCGCCCAATACTTATCACCAAGCATAGTTGTTCAGCCTAGCGGTAGTAAGTTGATACGACGACTAACGAACCACAGCTGAATGTATCAGGTTAAAGGGGCTCCGCCTGTCATCGTTATCGAAGGCGTTATTTTGTAGAGCAATTCATAAACCTGCTCGATGTCTCGTAGTCTCGGAAACTGCTCCTTACAAGCCTTCTACTATGAAATTAGTATTAGAGTAAGCTTAGGAGCTCTTGAGTCTTGCCATAATCTCTGTATAAGCCATTTTCTCAAGCGAATCATAGTGATGAATCGTGCCGTCTCTGTAGTTGGATTTGTATTTCTTGAGTACATTGCCCGGAATTGACCAGCCGGTCGTATCAGGCAATATCTCTTGGCTAGGATGTCTCAAGATGTTGTCGGGGCCTGGATCTGGAATATAGAAAATGGCTTAGCTGAAACTACTCGAGCTGCGATACTGCATGCGCTAAGTCTAGTGGGAAGCGAAGCTGCTGTTGTTTACCGGGGCGGCCATATCACTCCCACTACTGCAGTAGTGCAATGGTTGTCGGTATTGTGGACTGATTAGAGACAAGAGGTATTTAAGGGTAAGAAAGCTTTGTATCTTAACTTTATGAGAGTATCTCCCCTGAACTTTGCTGCCTAAAATCAGCCAGGGCCCCTCTGAACAGCCCAGAGACAGTGCAGTGACTTGATTTCTTGAGAAATTCCCGGTCTCGTGTGCCACTCGTCTCATGGTTGTCGGTGCGGAGGCCTACTAGCGAATTAAGCCATGACAAAACCGACTCGTCCATCGTCAGGCCGGCATTCAATGAGTTATCGTAGGAAGAAGGAGCGATCAAACGCAAGGACATCCCCAATTTCAAATGTTTCCTCATCAATGCTAATATCGATATCTCGATAAACTTCGCTACGAAATCTCTTGTCGAAAAGCGAAAGGTCTAGAGGCTCACGGTGCTCCACCCAGCCTGGGTCGAAAGTATGATAGAATTCTACCACGACATTCGTACGTTGGAGCAATCGTCGGCAACACTCCATGGCGCTAGGCGTGCCATACGGCTCTCGCGCCTGGTCCCACACGACACGGAACCACATCGACGTGCGAGTGTGGTGACCGGTGTGATACTGAACCACATCATAGAGTGTACCCATACACAATCCCGAAGAGGCTGGATCTGTCTCTGGCTGCAGCAAGGTTGTTTGAACCCAGTAAGGCCCGTTTATAAATTGTGATGGGTCTTCCACGTCTCCCACCCTTAAGAAGCCGAGGCAAGGAGGAGGAGGCTGGGAGACAAGCATTTTTCGCCAGGTCGCTTCCTTTCGCGTAAACTTGCGGCAAGTAACTTCAACTTCATGAATCTTCTGTGGCGTCATGTCCGCCACCTCAGGGCCTCTAGGGAATAAGGGCCTAGTATCGTCCCCTTCTTCCCACGATGCTCCAGCACATGGCATAGTATAAAAGGAGTTGGCACGACGTAGGTATCCGTACAAATTACCTGTATCGAAGAAGCAGCCCCCGAAATGTTTTTTCAGCAGAGGGTTAACAATCGGTTGATACGTCGAAGCAGATTGTTGAGACATGAGGATAGGCTGGAAGTAAAGTGCCCGTTGTATCGAAACGGACCTGTTTATGACTGCATGCCATGTCTTATTGACTCGTGAAGCTGACACCAATAAGGTACTCATATCGAGATGAAGCGAAATCGACTCAAGGAGCTCCGGTATCAAAAGCGCACGCTCCATAGTATTCAGCACTGAAGATGCGTTGCTATCTGACTGGAGTTATAAGTCAAGAATGGGGTAAGTGATTGTAGTTGGGATTTCCGATTTCATTTGAATCCAAATAGTGAGCTAGGTATATAACGAGTTGAGAATACTATTATATGCAATGTACTTTATAGCCTGATTAGTAGCTAAATTACATAAGCTACTTAGGTAGGTTGTACCTAATGAAGATGATTGTACACTACGCCCCCTGTTTTAATATTATTCAATGGTTCTTATAATCAATTTATGCATTTATTAAAAAATCCCTAGGACAATTAGGTACGATCTTATAGAAATGTACTTGTATATATAATTATGGCTTTAGAATACTTTACCTGGCCTTGTTAATATTGAGACAATACTTTATAGTATACCCTATAGCGGTGGTTTTCCGCTGTACCTCTCCACCGCGGAATTGAACACTAAAACAGGGGCCGACCTGTACGTATTGGTAAAGACTGGGATGATTTTAGGCCTGCTAGGGCCCTGGTAAACGCATATCACAAATAGTGGTACCAAGGCAGCAAGGTAAGCATTATAATTGCTCCAAGTCTGGATGGAAAAATCGACCATACAACTATATAATAATCAAATTGTGAAGCTTGAACTCTACGTGTTCCTGATAAAGCAACGACGCATATCCTACACTAAACACAATCTAAGTATTATCATAATGCACCAAATGATTGCGCTGTATATTCTAAACCTCCTCCCCTCGATACCAGCGCACAGTGCTTAAAACCACGAGTGCTTCTTATTACCAGACTTACCCGAGCTAACGGAGGCATTCGAACGCGCACCAGGAGAGCTAGATCGGGACACTGGAGTATTTGGACGTGAGTTGGCCTACAATACCGATTAGTATGAACCTCAAATCTAGTGGCAAAAGGGAACTTAGGTAATTATAACGTACCTTGGCAACAAACGGGCTACCCGCCTTGTTTTCTCGGCCTTCTTATTAGCAATTGCTTGCAACTCGGAAGCTGTGTAGACCGTAGGGTTGCTGCGGTCTTCTTTTATAGCTGCCTCATTAAGAGACCCTCGACAAGTTCCATCTAACCTCTTAATCCCGAGGGTCAAAAAGTTGGCGAGGGTGCCTACAGAAAGGTAGCTTCTCGAGGTTGTGTATTGGTCAAAATCAGTAGCAATAGCTTGAGAAACAAAGCCAAGTGCCACTCCGGCCCAATGCCTTGCCTCTGCTGCAGTTCGGACTGAGGGAGGTCGCCTAAACTCGACAGTACCGCACTGGGCGACAAGGTTGGAGAAATTCCAAGACATGGATCGGTTCTGGCCCATTTCTATAAAAACCATCTGTTTCATCTTAATCTTGTCGAATTTGCTGAACAGAGGTGCCCACGTCCGAGTTGGGACAGCTGCATACCGTTGCTTCAGATCAGCTGGGGCCTCTCGACCTTGTAAGTTCGACATTGCCCATTCGTTATTCTTTCGGTGTGCAGGCATGATCTTGGTTATGGCGTCGTCGAAGATGGCGATTGCCTTCAGGAGTCGCCGAACCTGGTCCATGGTGAATCGGTCTTGTTCCGTGGTGCCAGTGGACACATGGACATGCATTGCACAGCCAGTTGTCAGAGTGATCTCCCACTCTGCGTTCAAGGCGTCGAAGACTAGGTCTACTTCGTGTTGCCAGTTTTCTACTGTTAGAAGTGTCCTCTAGACAATTTCGACACGCCCTAGACAAATGATATTAACAAGGGGGCTCCATATCAGGCATCGAGGGGATCTTTTCATACAAAAATCCCCCATTTCATCGAGGCTTCGTTCGTCGACAATAGTCCATTCATCGTAGTTATTAGTGGTCAAGCCAGCCCGAACATTGTTGTCTCGAAGATCATGGGCGATTTTCTCACGCATGATGGTTCGATTCATCGCTTTGCGACCCTCGTCTCTGACATTGGGCTTGACACCAGGGTTCCAGCCCCTTTCCTTCAGGAGATAGACTTTGCTTGCCTTGGGACGGATAAGGAATTCCATCTCCAATCCAAATGCAAGGACACACTGAGGGCTTGGGTTCGAGGAGGATGCCATGATAAAAAGACAGCGACGTATGGGATAGAGGTATAAGGTTGAAAGTCTAGACTATATCGCGGTGAGTGTAAATCGAGTCTCTTGAGTGTTATATTGACCTCTAGATAGTATCTGATGGGGGGCGAAATACAGCTTTATAGTTGTCTTCAAACCCCTATACATGATACATAATGGATGGCTGTGCTTATAGGGAAGATGTAGTTGGCAAACCACCATAACATGGCCGAGTCAGTACGTTACACTAACAGGGTTGTAAAAGGTCCTACGCGCGCGTCTTGTTCACGGTCTGAATTTGAGGCGGCCATGCTTTAGCAACAGAACCAGACTGGTGATTCGAAGAGTGCTAGAATTGGGTCGATTATGGCGGAGCATAGTCGATAAGCGCCAAACGGCGGATATCTGGTTCGTGGATAGGCGTCGAACATTGACTTCTTTAAGCGGCCTATGCCCAGGGTAGGTACGTTTGCTCGGCGGCCATATGAAGCAAGAAGAACTATTAGCCTAAGAAGTCTATCGTTGCATGTTGGACAAAGGTTTTCGGTGATCCAATGGGGGGGGGGAGACTCGATACTGTTGGTTCTATTCTGGCCGAAAAACGATATGTTGGCAGGTTGTCACTCGGCCAGCCTAACCAACATGAATGAACTAGAGCAGAATCATTGGCGCTTATGCGATTCTAGCACCAGAAAATAGGCACCCAGGCTGCGAGGCTGCTAGATTGGAAGGATACTATTCTGATGTTCATCACTTCCAGGTGCATGGTTCGCCTTAAATGTGGAAACATTAGCCCTTCCCAAAGTTACTGATTGGCCGCTGACCTACCTGATGGCTAAGCGCTCAGTTCTTAGCCCCAAGTTTGCATGGCATCTGATGCCCTTTGCTACCAGTAGTCAATTTCATCCACCAACATTAGTCTCACAAAATAATTCTTAGAACCACCCTGCTATACTCCAAAGATCCTTCTTACCCTCTAATGAATCTGCGCATATCGCAAATTCTGTCTTGCACCTCTTTTTCTCCCAAGTCAATTAATATCAAGATGGCAGAAGATTTGAGAACCAAACTCGGAAAATCACAGATCAAGTCTCAGAACCAAGGCGACCCTCATGTACCCTGGAAACCCGAAGTCTGGAACGCTGCGATTGCAGCCTTCCATGCCGGCGTTCGGGAGCCCGAACCGCGGTTCCCAGTAGTCATCAGCAGCGACGGTCCAGTCGACAGCCCCGAGAAGTTGCAGAGGTTAGCGGACCTGCCCTCTATCCCGGCGGTACTTGAATCCCAGACAATAGACCGTTTGACCGAATCCACTAAGGACGACGTCCGGATCTCGGATGTCACATGGGAGGAGCTCAAGATACTCAGAGAGCGCACCGAGTGGGAGAGGATCCTCGTTTGGTTCCCGGATGAACGCACGAAGAAACGTGTTATGAGGAACGCGTGGGTCATTAAATCGGTGAAGGGAGGGAATATCGTACCAAGCGACATTGACGAAAAGTAAATCGTAAATCGCAAATCGATTGGCAAGATTACGGTAAGTCTCGTAGTCTTATGACATATAACAATTGGTTAAACTAACCATCTACATGACTAGACACTCATCTCTTAGCTTCTCTCCCCATGGACAGGTATACCCCAAGGTCTGATACTCGCCAATTTCGTATCTGCGGCGTTGTATGACATCTCACTTGTGACGGATTGAGACGGAGACGGAGCATCGCCTCTACATGTTATGTTAGGATCAACTCAAAGTTCGAGGGGAGATGAGGCTTGTTGATATGTTGAGAGATGTCAAGAGTACTGCCAAGCAGGCAGTCATCACAGAAAACTGCTGTTTGGAGTAGCACTATGCCTATATAAGCCATTCGTTAGATAGACAGACACATACGCAAGAACAAAACACTTTTTCACCTATTGCTCGATGTACAAGCGGGTGTAGGAAGTATCCGAACGTATTACGGTAATGAGTAAGCCAGGTACAGTCTCTATAATTTAAGAAGTAACAAAAGGTAAGAATTAATCTTTGCCCCATTAATTAGTTAAAGCAAAAGGCTCTGTATATGAAGTAAAAAAGGGTTATAAAGCCTATTTCCAGGATTGGTTGGTTACGGATGATGTTCTACTTCTAAACGGTCTCACTTTGTAGGTAATGTGGTTACGAGCAAATATTTTCGCATATGTATAGGTACCTATAAAGGCCGCTAGTATTACTAATATACTAAATAGGGGAAACCGGTCTCTAAAGATACGTCGAAATGCTGAATATAACACGCATAGCTCCCTAGAAAACAAGCCACTGAATGGTTTTGCTCTAGCCACAGTACTTGCCAAGAGCCGAAAACTTACCCATCCCACCACAGTACTGAGCCGAGCCTGAGCAGAACCAGTAAGTCCGCTAAACCCGATCTGTCGTGTTTCAAAAAGGTGGTAAAACTTAAGAATACATTAGACGGCAACCGAGCTTCTGTCTCCTAGACAAACTGAGTATTTTCTTACGGGCCGACATAGAATCCTCACGCTCGAGTTCCGTGACACCTGACTTTACCTGTGGACTCTGTCGACCTCCTATCGACTTCCCCGGCATATAGTACGTAGTATGCGTGGGCGGGTGGCAGGATCATCTCCATCTCGGCTCACTTGATGCTCGGACAGAACCCACCTGCATGCAACAGACGTCTACGTAAGTGGGCCTTGATACAGCGATCTTCATGGACAGCGTGCCGGCCATGCAGAAGGAACAGCGGAAACACCAGTCCGTCCCCCGTCGTGAAGATTGTTGGCCACTCATACTTATCAGCGATTCCACAGGTGCAGAACCGGCCAAGGTTCCAGAAGCACTTCGTATGGGGGGAATTACGAGTCCCCATGCAGCCATGCTCGATCCCCAACTTTGCTTCGGGGCGCGCTAGGGCACTGTTTGAGGAGGATAGTAGGTATTGCTACTGTGCCCTACGATGCCTGTTGTGCTAGTGCGAGTCCGTCTATGTTATGCGCAGCGGCTGCAGCAGTTTCGACAGGCTGCAGTAGGAATACCACCGGCCCGCTCCCCGGTGTCAAGGTTATTGTCGTTGGTAAGGTGGATTGACTAAAATAAGTCTACTAGCGCTCGGTACCGAGATCGATCGCCTGAGTATAAACTGTGGCTCAGGCATAGAAGAAGACACTAGTGCCCCGAAACTAGGTCCCATCTTCAGAATGGAGCTGCAGAACCGATACACGTCGCCATGAATCTAGCTATTTCGAACAAGACGCGGAAATTGGTGTTCCCCGATAAGAGTTCGACTGGGTCGAGGGCAGAGACCGCCATGCGAATACGGCGTAAAACCGGACACTGCTGAGCGGATGTGGCGCAGTCTACTGTTCTAGTATGTGCAAACAATCGTCAGTATTTGCGTTGATTCACTCAAGTCACCGCCATGACAAAGTCTCCTTCTATACGATTACCGGTTCTGATTCATAGCCGTTCCTTTGTTCGGTCTCGAGGTCTTCCTGAATCTTCCCCCAGTATCTCGCTAGTAATTCCGGAATGTACACTGGATAATGAGATGGTCTTTTGTCGAAACCATGAGTACAAAGCGATAATGGAACTTTGGCTTTCGAGACGATGATTGTGCTTATGATGCCGCTACGGCTATAGTTAGTTGCTAGAATTCGTCTGATGTTTCTGAATCACGCCTGACTGTACCTGCGGTTTCTACACGAGATGTAGGTATTCAGTTACTATTCACACACAATAAAGCAAGAGTCATCCACCATTCTTTAGAAGCAGAGTCATACATGTGAATAAAATAGATATATCATTCTCTGAGATGGCTGACTGTGAGATCTTGTTGCTGTTTGAGGTCATGGACAATTAGCTGGCATCAAAAGCGCCAAAGAACAATACAATACTGCTTTGAGTGTTAGTTTCTATATTCACTCATGTAAATCTTGTCTTGAACGCCATAACTGCAGCTATTCCGAGTTCAACTTAACGCTGAATTGCCTCGCCATGGCCGGTTCAGGAAGACCTGCAAGCGAGCCATATCATCCGCCACCCCCTGACGCTGTATACCCTAGGCCTATGGAGCAAGCCGAGAGGAGAAGCCCGGAAAACAAGAAGAGCACAGGCTGGTGGCGCGCGTCTCCCGACGAGCTGAAGGCAAGAGACGCCTGGTTCAAGACGCCGCGAAACACCACCTGGACGATCGACTCCGCCGTCAACGGGAAACAGAAACCCTCCGGCTACGACAGCAACTCGCTCATCACGATCATCCGTTCGGCACAATGCCTGACCGCTATCGCTGTGCTGATCCTCTACGTGTTCACGGTTTCCGCCCCGTCGATATGGCTCATTGCGCTGGCGGCCGCCGCAAGCATCGCCACTGGTTTTTGGAGCATCTTCGCGCTTTTCCTGCGGCACGTCTGGTCCGCATGGGTTGCCATCCCCGAGGTCCTGTTGACGGTTGCGTGGATCACGCTGTTCATCGCAAGCTCGACCGCGACGCCGGAGGACTCGAAGGCCGAGGTATTCAAGGTCGCGACGATAGCAATGGAAGCGTGTATGGTGTTCGCGTTTCCCACTTGCCTGCTGGCAGTGACGCCATTTTTCCACAAATGCATGCCCTGGCTATTCCACGTACGAAGCCGGGACGGCCATGGCGAACGCGACGGGGCTATAGATGCTGGTATAGAGATGGTAAGGACACCTAAGGATTCCTGGTGTTAGAAGGCGCAGGTATCCAAGCTCACTGCAAATAGCCACCGCTGCCGCATAACGCGATCACGACACCTCCTAGGTCTAGGTCGGCTGAGTATTCCCGCACGTCTTCTTCTCATCGAGCCGCCCCGAGACCCCCGCCCCCGCCGCTGATGATACCCCACACGTCTGATCGACAAGCACCCGCCTGGTCAGACGGAGATCGCTCCGAGACGTGGCATCATAACTCGACGAGATCCGCGGGCTCGCGTTCTATCGCACCTAATGCAACATATACGACATCGCCACAGCGCTACTATCCTCCGCTAACTGAATGGTCACCTCGACGGCCGACGGGTCGGCGTAGCGTCAGCTCGACATCGACCGTAGCGGGCACTGCCGCGCCGGGGGGTCCTGTTAGCCCCATGGCGCCTGGTACTACGGACCCGTTCTCGACAGGTTTTGCAGAGCGGCCACGTTCTCCGCCTCCTAGCCCTTATGCGAGAAGCCCAAGGGAGATAAGGGGTGAGGCATGGGACCGTTGAAAGGACGGGATTGTTTTATGGGGCGTCTTGTGGTCGGGATCTATTGGACCTTTTTTGATCAGTCATTAACCTAGTTATTTCAGTTACCGACTGTTTTCATTTTTCATTTTTTGGGGAAGTCAGGGGTCGGCCGGCGTCATATAGTCTGCGAGATATCACCTGCAGCAATTTTACCCTCCAGCATGAATGGAGATGGATCGCGGAATCAAGACAGCAAGAATGACGGCGATGGTGGGAAATTAATCGTCTCAGATGGAATATAGCGATGTTGCTGCATTCGTTCCCATAATAGATATGCGACTTGGCCTATAATCATGACGTGGGAGTATATTGCTCAACGACTGTCTTTTCGGTACTAGCGCCGTTCCTTTCACACCGTCCACGCGACCAGTTCTACCCTGCGTGTTTGATAAAGGAAGCGAAAAGTATTGGGTGCCAAGTGCT
The DNA here is from genome assembly GCA_022376535.1 of Xylariaceae sp. FL0662B. Classification (NCBI taxonomy): domain Eukaryota; kingdom Fungi; phylum Ascomycota; class Sordariomycetes; order Xylariales; family Xylariaceae; species Xylariaceae sp. FL0662B. Next base: position 222,290 of record JAJJKD010000007.1, read on the forward strand.
ATTGCAAACTAATGCCGAATGGCTCGACGACTTCAAGCGTGTGTTCTTTCAAACGAGCAACGAGGTTAACAGGCTTTGGCACGTTCTCTGTCAGTGTCACAACGCCCGAAGAATCACAATGGGGAACCGAAAACAAGGGGACAAGGGAATTAGAAACCTAGTTCATAGATGCACAGCAAGGACATAGATGCCTAGATAGAGATGGACGAGGCAAACTGCAGGATTGGAAGAACTGAGTGTCGTACGATGGCCAGACTAAAACACGAGGAGAAAGCCGCCGGAAATAATCGAGGGAATAGTATACAAGTTCAGATATTTGCTCGACTTGCTGAAGATCGCCGTTCAGATGCGTCCTTCGGCGAACAGGGGGTTTAAGGGGGGTGTTAAGGGGGTAGGGGGCCCTCAAGCCACAACGGGTTTAATGCCAGAATGGCCGGTGTGCGTGTGTGGCTGACTGAATTATACGTACTAACTACATAAAGTACTGAACCTTATGGGCCGGGGTCGGTGGTGGCACATACTGTAGACATTGATTACATATACATATTTGTTAGTTCCAAGTTGAGATAATTTAGCGGAATTAGCGCTAGCCAATAACTCCCTCAGTAGGTCAAGTTATCTATCATATTTCCCCATCGTTAGGATGTAGATCTTATCAACAACCCCATATACCTACATAACAATTGAAGTAAATTACAACCTTAGGTACTTGCGAGTTGTCTCGGACTGTCAGCCAATAACGGCTGAAGTGTCCACAGCCAATTCAATGCCCTCGATTGCACTACCTACTTATATGTACGCCAGGTACCTACTTCGTACACCAGCCAGTTTCCTCTCCTCCGGGCACGCGTCTGCGCAAGTAAATACCTACTACCGCATACCTACCGCATACCTACCGCATACCTACCGCATACCTACCACACAATAAATACCTGCTCACATTGGCCACCGGAAGACGGGAGACGGAAGACGACCTGGCAAACCTGGGCCTGGGACAGCTACCCCGCTTTCAGCTCGTTGCAAAAGTACGTGGCTAGCAGGCTAGTCTGCTGGTTGACAAATCCGCACCATCCGGAGCCATCGAGGCCATTACCCTACCTGCCTACCTACCTTTACCCACCGAAAGTCCATACTACACTAGTAGGTAGCAGCGCTTCCAGTGGCCACCCCAAGCACGCCATTCTGTATTGAGCATCTATTTCTTAGGTGTCCAAGGATTTGAAGCCTCTACTGAACAGAAGAGCCTCAAGTGTTATTAATTCCATTAGATCCTATTAGATCCTTTAATTCCTTTAGCTCCCATTAGTTCCCATTAGTTCCCGTTAGGTTAGGGGCTGCCACGGCTACACGGCTACGGCACCGTCATGATCATGGCCGAGACAGATGTGGCTCCGAGACCGACGGCACAGAATCCTGCGCCCCGGAAGAAATTCGCGATTCCGCCGGTCAAGAACGCCTGTCTAGCATGGTACGTGATCGCATCGTCTCAATCCGCATCGAGAACGCCATATGCTAACGGAAACGAAGCCGCGCATCAAGAACCAGGTGCAACGGCGAGCATCCGTGCGCAAGTGTACGCTTCATTCCCATCTGCAGTTCGTCTTGTTTAAGCCTCATAAACATAAACATGGAGACTAGAGAAGAGATACCTAGAGAGAGAGTGTGTGTGTGTGTGTGTCTGACCATCTCAGTGCCTAACGAAAGAGCGCGAGTGTATCTACAAGCCGAGCAGACGAGGAGGTCCTCGCATCCGCAAGAAGGCTCGTCCACTCTCGGATTATCAAGACCTGGCCATCTCCCTTCCCGCCACGCAGGAAGAATTACCACAGCATAGTTGGTTATTAAACGACCAAGTCGCCCGCGCCATTGCTGACCAGGGAGCAGCGCTTTGTCTCGAAAACTATATCGACCCTGGTGCCGGCCTCAAATCGCTCGTTGAAGACTGGAGAGACAGCGATGCCATCTACGATCACCTGTTCCAGGATCCCATGGCCGATGTCTCGTTATCTATTAAGATTCCCATGGTGAGAACTTACGCAGGTAACGATCGAGCGATGTGAGTAGCTGCTTCACTGCAGTAAAGACTCTGGACGACTGACTGCCGCCTACTAGATTGAATGCCTATTATATCTGGATACATCCGTACTTCCCTATCCTGCTGCCGCCGGAGTCTCCGCCGTTTCCCGACCAGCCTGCGCCTCTTCTGGAGACTCAGAGGGACAGGTTTGTTGAACCCTCTTCGGCTGTCAGTCTCGCAATTTCGGCCATCTTGGCCCTCATTCCATGCCCCCAGGACCCTCACCCGCTAGAGCTCGAGTCTGTACATTGGAGACGCACGTACTCACAATTTCTGGCCAAATCGGCTCTGGAAAGTATTGAAAACGAGAGTGAAAAGCCTGAGTCTTCCGTCGAGCCGCCGAAAGCTCTAGATGACTCGGACGAAGAGGTCTTCCGAGAAAAATTTCACCCGCAGGTCCCTCTGGAGTTGGAAAGCATCATCGCGCTCGATCTTCTCAGCGTCTACGAATATGCTCAGCGTGGGAACCTGAAGAAGATGAGGGCTCGCGTGGGGTCAGCCCTGGTGGCTGCCATGTCGCTGTCTATCCATACGCGCAATGACGTAGAAGATGAGTATACGGAAGCAAGACGGCGCGTGTGGTGGATGACATACGTCTGCGTCTGCCAGGGCTCGATCGTTAGCAACACGGTGCGTAACGGCGTATTACCCCCTGAAGAGGGATTCCCGCTAATATCAATTAGACGCCGACCTTCGAAGCCTTCGCACATAGCTTCACCGCCAAATATCCCTTAATCCAAGCCGACCCAGAGGTATGACGACATTCTAACACGTCCGAAGTAGTCTTCTAATCCTAAACAGGCCTGGCCGTTGTTCATTCAAGCCCAGCAAGCTATTCTTGCGGCGACGCAATTCGTCATTGAGTTTAATAAAGCCAGAAAGACACAATCAGATATGGGCCGCATCTTCAACCGAATGCGAGAACTAGAAAGCCGCCTGGAACCCCTGATCACCAAGTCGGAGACTTGGGTTCTAAATTGTCCATTAACGCAGGTCGTCGAGCGAACCGAGGTGATTCTATCACAAACGCTGCGATGTATTGCGCGAATCAAGCTGAATAGGTACGATCGTAATTGACAAATGCGCTCTAATCAGACTAATCATTCGGCGTAGCGCCCGGATCAAAGTCCATCGCTATTGTGCTTTCTTCGACCTCGCTGTGTTTTCGGGGAAACACTGCGACCTAAACAGCACATCCGAGAAGGTGGAAGCCGACAGTCCCGAGCCACAACAGTTACAAGCATGCTGCACGACTATGGTCGGTACGCCGTCAACCCACTCGAGCCAATCCCCAGGCTCGAATTCTCCGACGCTTTCGACCCGATCCACACCAAATGCAGAATTCCAGCAATCGTCCATGCTTGCAGCTCCCTTCAGCACACATCATTCGTCCAAGATATGCCTGAAGTCTGCCCTCAATATCGCCCAAGGCTTCGACTCGATGCCGTACCCCAATCCCTCTGGGCAAGCCAGTGACATGCCATCGTATCTGGGGCCGGGCTCGACGGTGATCACGCCCAGGACGATGCCGTCATTTGCCTGTTGTGCGATGCAGTGCAGTTACGCATTGCTGATGGTCAAGGACAGGACGGAGTCGATGTACCCCGTCACAGGCAACGAAGCCGATCCTCTCGTTGCCAACCTTCGCGAACGCCTTCAACAAGGATTGTTCTCCGTGTTGGCCACGCTTGAAAACTACGCCACCTCTTTCGAGGCTTTGGGTGGGATGAGAGGTAACAAATCGATTCCGTTCAAGTGGTACTGAAGACATGCTTACATTCTGTACAGACCAGATTCGAGACAAGGTGGGCTTAGCGTTGGGGTTTTAATGTGAGGCAACAGATCTCTTTGGCAGGTAGACTGTTTGGACATCCATTTGCATCTATAGTCAGCATTGTGATACAATCATTATACGGAAATGAATGCTCCTTCATTTTGGCCCAGGTGTTTTTCTAAATGTTCGATGGCTTTACGTTTACGCTACAGAACAAGCAATTGTAAATATGCTGGAGGATCGGTCTCTTTAATGATTGTACCTACATATCTATGTTCGATTGTACGCGGTGGATCAACGTCGGAGGAAAAATTAGATCAAAAGGTAGCGCTCTCTCTCTCTCTCTCTCTCTCTCTCTCTCTCTCTCTCTCTCTCTTGGAATAGTAGGTAATCATGATAAATGCTCTCAAAGTCTTCATTCGACTGGGCGGGCCCAGACCGGGTATGAATATATATACTAAGATTTAGGCTAAAGGTAGGCGAAAAATAGTATAAGCTCACCTACTAAAAACCTAGGTAAACATATATACAACTAGATTACCCTCTATACAGAATAGTAAAATTATCGCTATAGAAAATGAGTATTAGGTACAGAAGATGAATGTGATTACACGTGTTTTTGAAACATATATACCTAGCATTATGAGGCAGGGGTCTTGGACAAGAATAGAACTTTTTGATTCGAACCTTCGAATCCTAACCCGGAACCCGGGTCGATGCGTTCAAGTCTTACCTACTGGTAGGGATTCTGAGACGTCGGATGTTCCTGGGCTCCACTTAAGCCTGAGACTTATATACGGCCCCGCTTTGATTTCGGGCTCCGGCGCCGTTGGGAGCCTCGGCCCGAGTGTCAGACGGTGAATCACATCCGAAAAGTATGTAAAGGATGCAGCCTGGCAGAAGTAGGCACTGCAGAAGAGGAAAATATGTTAGTTCCCTACACGCGAGTTATGGTATGGGGATGTGGCCGAGAGCTTGATAGGTATATCAATATGAGTCTTGGGATCGCTATGTCACGTAGCAAGTGTTTATCATAGCCAACAGACAGGTCTCTGCCATGAAACTGGCATGTTTATGACGGAGTTATCATCCCCGCTATACACCTGTATGTGAGATCATAGTCCCAAGGCTGTATAAATATTATTGCGGTTGTGGGGGCTCAGGAGGCTTATGTTGTCGATATAAAACAAGGCGTAGATAACACAACTCTAAATGAAGGACTAGATTACATTGGCTCGACACTTCTTTTCAACTCTTGATGCGACCACGATGAGGAAATGATCTCATCGCGTTTCCTAAATCAATCAGATCTTTCTAACCTCCATTGAGCAATATAAGTGACAGCGGTGTCAGGGGCTTGATGATGATGCATCTATGGATGCTTTGTTCCGCCCATTATTAGCCCGAAGCCTGAGGTTCTGAACGCTCCGAAGTTTCAGGTTTCGTGGTCTTGATGATTTCCTTCGAATGTGATCTGATATTGCGAGCTTTGGTCGGGACTTGATTCACCAAAGGTGTTTTGTATAGGTATCATAATTTGTCAATTTGCGGAGTATTTGAGGTATTAGGTCGCCATCACATGTGGCTTGTACGCAGTCTCGATGTGATAACGGTCGGGAGCGCCCAAATATCCATTATGTCCTTCCGATCCTATGCCGGGTTTATTGATATGGCCGTGTGAGAGTTCATCCTCCCCCGACGCGATGAGGCTCTCTCTATCGTCGCTATCATAGGGCGCGTTGTGAGCGTGTGATGCCGCCATTTGCTTCTCGATCTGGGTGTACTTGTTGCGATTCCAACCGGGAATTCGGTTTGCGAACGTGAGCATAGGTATGGCTATTTGCGCCCCTGAGGCAGTGCCCAAGGCATTCTTCTTGCCATCTAAGTCTTGCAAACCCCCTTGATACTTTCGATCACGTCCTTGCCTGGCTTGTGCAAGCGTAGCAAGGAATCCGGCAAACGCAAGACCAGCGGCACCAAAGCTTAGACCGACCATCCTGGAACCGTATTGGGTTTTCAGTCCGGAGCTTCCAAGTTCATTGTTCAAGGCATCTCTCAGCTTTGCAAATGTCACGGCTGAAGTGATGGCTGCTGTGAGGAGTAATATGGAAGCCGTAACTAACGAGAACAAACTCGCAATGACAGCTCGTGGTAAACATCGCGAGACGATGATAGAAACACACGAGAAGCCCGTAAGGAGAGCTGCGAGGACGTATGCGACACCGAGGAACGTCGACACTCTGCTGTACGTTTGCAGTGGACCATAATACGCCGAGGAGAGTGTGCCCTGGATCGAAGTGCTATCGAGCTTTAGATCGGACTCGGGATCGAAGCTAAACCCGATCTTCGGCGTGCCACAGGTGGTCGAGCCGTCATCTTGGGCACATGCCGTCAGGAGAGTGAGACTGTACGTCTTAGAAAGCCCTAAGCTTTCCGGGCTTGCACTTGATCCAACCCAGTCTTCGCCGGCTAACGTCGAGAGGTCCCTCAAGAATGTCGAGCTACTGAGCTTTGATGGTACATTCAAGTCGGTCGTGTCGACCTGTTAGTGTTAGCGTATGCTATCATTTCGCGTGAGGGGGTATTGTACTGTCAAATACTCCGCCACGACATGACCGCCGACTCCAGACAAGAGGATTATCAGAATGGGGACAATCGAAAAGAGTGAGAACAACAAGGCAAGGATCCAATTAAGTACAGGGCCTTTGCGTGCCGACATTGTGTTCAGAGATTTGGTATAATAGGTTGTAGCTAACGAAGTGAGAACGGCCGAAGACTAGGAAAAGAGTAATCTATAGGTGATTTCAATGTGATTATAGAGCTGACCTGTTGATAAGTTGGCAGCGCCGAAGTAATAAAGGATTATTGATAACTTGATTCAGATCTAGCACACTCGTAGAGTATCCATAGCCCGGCTTCAAGGTTGCCAGTGGTCGGTTTGGATGAACTATCATGCACGAGTTTATTTTTTGAGCGGATAGGTTACACCCAGGCGGCTTAATGTGAGTTATCGCCTCAAGCTGTTGGTTGTGCTCATACAGGTTCCTATAATAGAATATGCCAAGCGCTTAATGTGACTGCTACGCCGCCTGCATCTGGGGAGAGAAGGGGAGGGTGGGGGATTCTTAGAGGCGTCAGCAAATCTCCGCATCAGCATTTATGTCGAACAGTCATTTCCAGAATCAGCTTGGCAAGCTTATTGAGCTAGAATATTTTCTACATAGAATGATTGGTATTACCTCGTTGGCGCCAATTGTGGGAGTATACAATTCCGTTCTGAAAATGAGTCGCCAAGCGGCGCTACATGAGCTGCGTCCGTGGCGAAGCTGTCCGGATTCTGACGGTGCCGGCACCAACTTCAGCAGCCACCCGTGTTCCGGGGCTGGTCTAATATCAGGCCTGATAGCAGCCCTATGGAAAAGATAAAAATAACAAAAAGATTTGCGGAAGTTGAGTAGCCGTGCTGCGAGGCATGTTGACGGCATCGTCTCATCCGACGGCCCTTGGTCTAGTCTAAGGTGTAAACTAGGCCGACTCTGCCTGTGCTAGCCTATTATTTAATGACAAAGAATCTAGAAAGTTTATCTTTAAATAGAATGCAGAAAATCTGGCCAATCAACTTATATCCCTTGCCTGCCTGGTCAAGGGCTTGGACCTACAACATGTCGAGTAGTATAGTCCCTCCCTAGGTATGCTTAGAACAGCACGGTCTGCATCAGGACAACGTTGCCGCTTACTTGGGGTTTTATAAGACGTCTCGCGCACTTTGGTATCTCTTCTCATCGTAGAAATCCAGCGACAGTGTCCTTGATCATCCGTTTATCCTACAATCCCTCGAGATGTCGTGGTTTCGGTCTCCTAGCGTTATACTGAGGTTGGGCTCTTTCGCCGCTCTTGCGAATGCTGCGCACTTCGATGTTACAGTTGGGAAAGGGGGGCAACTGAAGTTTGATCCCGAGACTCTAAATACGCAAGTTGGTGACACTGTCACATATTCATTCTTCGCAAAGGTACGTTGAGATGAGTCTATCAACTAACTACTATGTCTATCGACTAAACGATGTCTCAAGAATCACGCCGTTGCGCAATCCACCTTTGATAACCCATGCCAACTACAAAAGGACGGCGTCTTCTCGGGTTTCACCCCCAATGAATCACCAGATATCGCAGCGCCGACCACCTTTACTATCACCGTCAATGATACTAAACCCTTATGGTTCTATTGGTAAGCTGATGCATAATCCGCCCTAAGTCGCCACTGAGTAAATACTAAAGCATCCACTTAGCCCTCAGACAAGCGGCAATCATTGTCAGAACGGCATGGTACACGCCATTAATGCGTGAGTTGCGCTATCTATATTATGTAGAATACAGATCGACATTCCTCGCTAACGCCAATGTAATGTAGGCCACCTTCAGGTAATACATTTGACGCCTATAAAGCCAAGGCTCAAAATGCTGCGACACCAAGTACACCACCAGTCGATACTCTACCGGCTGGCGGTCTGCGCAAAGTCCACATCGACGTCGGGTTCGACGGTAACTTAGTGTTCAACCCCAATAACATCACCGAACCGGTTGGAACTGTGCTGGAGTTCGGCTACAATCCAGCCGTAAGTCCTTAGTTGCCACTCTGCAGGCGTAACCGAACTGACAAGACGTAGAACCACTCGATTGTGCAATCGTCGTTCGATGAGCCTTGCCAACCCCTAGAATCAGGCGGCTTTGCTGCTCCGTTCTTCGCCACCCAGCAAACCCCCTCTGGTGTTACCTTCGAGGTTGCGGTCACTGATGACAAGCCAATATGGTTTTACTGCGCCCAGACCACAAAGTCTCACTGTCAGTCTGGGATGGTCGGTTCCATCAACGCCCCTGCTGAGGGAGAGAAAACTTTCCAAGCCTTCAAAGACCTTGCGGCAAAAGCACCCCCGAGTACAATCCCGCCGGCCACGCCACTCGTCGGTACTTTGAAAGTCAACGGCACTCTTGTAGCCGACGTAGGCGGCTCGGTACTCAACACCACTGCCTTGGATCCTTCCTTGATCGGCAACGTTCCGCCCCCTGGAAGCAACTATCCACCAAACGTCGGAGGCATGGCCGGCGGTAATCAACCAGCGGAATACGGGTGGGCGCCCACGATCACGGACGAGGCGACCCTGCTCCTGCAAGCACAACAGTACATCACCAACGCCTTGGTATCGATTTTATTCGAAGGCTACCTTCGCCTAAGCAATGGAAAATGGGCGGGTGTATATCCGGCATCGATCACGAACACCATCGGATCGCTAGCAGCTCAGGCTCTGGTATACAGCAGGACCTTCTCCGATTCTCTCCAACACTTTTCCAAGCCCATGGCGGGCCTCTGCAAGTACCAATTCCAATTGGACGACGCAGAGGGCTTCGTGCAAGATACTTTATCGCTGTTGACCATAGCCATGGGCGCGAACATTGACGCCATCTCTCTCGCGGCCGAGAACGACTCCTGGGTCGTCCCGGCCCTCGCCACGGCCCTGGGCTCCCAGGCGAGGATGGCGGCCGTCATCAATATGATGCAAGGGCACATTGCGTCGCCCGCGCCGCGCGAGGCCCTCCTCCCCTACCAGCTCGCCGTTTCTTACGTCACAGACAAATACGTCGTGCCCGACAGCTGCGACAGCGAGGTAGATCTCGGAAAGGCGCTTCCGGGGCTCGTGATCAAAGACAAAACCGTCGATCCCGGCAGCGGTCGTCTTACCGGTATCACGGTCGAGATCCCGGATGGTAGTAGCTCCGGAGACCATTACCTGGCTTGGATCGGTGCCTGGGGTAATCTCAAGTACACCAGTGTCGATAACAATGGCGTCGCTCCCGTCCCTGAGGACTTGTATGGCCATGTACTCGCCGTTCTAACCACGAAAAAGGACCTCAAAGCCCGTGACATTGAGACCGCGGCTGTCGCGGGACCGGAGATTGTGTGGACCACGCAGCAGTGGGCTGCCTCTTGAGGGGTGATCAGAAAGGATCGGTTACATATATGTGTGTACCTTGTATACACTTGAAGCATTTTAATAGCATAGAATGGCGTTATCGTGAGTATTTATGGACAATGTAATTGCTGTTTTTGGGTTAAGGGGGTTTAATGCTAGTTATTTTCGCCTTGATGAATATATTCTCTATGCGTCAAACTCACATCGGACTATGTCTACCGCCCAAATATCACGGTCGGCCCGGGGCGCCCTTACGCAGACGAGTGTGCACGTCTGCTATCGTGTAGTTGATAGCCGACGAACTTCTAGCATTTTGGATACGCCCCTGTTCAAAGCCAGCCTTTCGTCCTTAAGAGAAGTATCGCTGTCTTGACGGCGTCGTTCCAGCATCGTAGTAGCATAGCATGTTATGACATAACAGCGACTAGAGATATGGTAACAGTCATATCCTCCTCAAACGCCTCCCTCCAGGAGAAGCCGGAGACAGAGCATGAGGACTTTTGATCCCTCTACACATATGGAGCTGCAGCTGTAGACAAGAGCTTAGACGAATGTATCACGACCCAAATGTCTAAAATCCCAAGAACATAGTTGACAAGAACCTCATAGCAGAGCAATGAGCGATAGAGTCCATGAATGCCTGCCTCAAGCCGAGCGTATGGGGGTTTGGTTGTAGGGGGAACACGGTCTATGGTACATACAACGATAGCAATAAGTATGCATTACGGCGGCGACAAAATATATATTACAACGGGCTTACTATTATGTAGGCTGATCTAAGACCGTTACTCCCTCGTCCTCCTCGTCCTCCTCGTCCTCTATCTTTATTTCAATATCCTCGACAAATCTGCGACCTCGCGATGGCACCGGCTTCGCCAGCACGATCGTCTCGATGCCAGCCGGGCTCGTCTCTTCCGGTCCCATCGGCAAGGCTTCGACGTCAATGACCATGTTCAACAAGGCCATGAGGATGACCGAGCTTCCGGCCTTGCTCATCACCTGGTTCGCCTCCTTGCATAGCTGCGAACAGATACATTCAGGACACCCCGTATCGCAGTGGCAGCGCTTCACCCGCTCCAGGGCTTGCACGAGGAGCAGGTCGACAAACTCGAACGCCTTCGTGCTGATACCGGAACCGTCTGCGCCCCCCTTTGAGTCGTAGAACGTCAGTCGGGCAGGCCGCTTCCTTGTTGTTTCCCGCCTGGCAAACTCCTTGATCGCACTTTTGCATTCGGTCCTGACGTCTCCGGGCAGGCTGATGACGAAGTTGGGCATCATGCTCATAATCGCGTGTTCGGCGGCGTGTATGGCGCCAGCTACGTGGAGACGGCGCTCGACGAGAATCTCGAGGGCTCGCTTTGGGACATCAAGCCACATGCCCTTGCTGTGTCGGACGATGGGAGGATTGTCGACTTGCACGGCGTCGAGGATGCGACGTTTCTTGTCGACCTTGAAGTAGCCGAACACGGTCTCCGTGACGCGTATTGAGCCGTGAAAGGCACGCGACAGGGAGCCGGGGATCTTGCGTGAGGCTTCGGTCTCAAGCGGATCGACGTCGGTGAAGTCACGCTGCTGCGTCGTCCATTCCACCTGGACCTTCTCAACCTTGGCTATCATCCGATCAGGTTGAAAGTCGCGTACAAGATACGAGTTACCTTGGTGTAAGAAAATAGCTCCATCGTAGATCGAGAAGAAGGCCCTCGACGCCTCGAGCTCCTCGAGGACGACATTCCTGCCGTGTGATATGTCGACAATGGCGAAATGGTCGTCTTCGGTGTCGCGAATCGCCACGAATTTAGACGGAACAGGTCGAAACCTGTCATGGCAGTGGTAGTACCCAAGCTCGTCCTTGACTAGACGTTCTTCCGCGATCTTCGGCAGGTCTTTCGTGAAATACTTGGCGTCTTCGACGGGCCTGATAGGCATTTCGTATGCCGCACACTGGATATGGCCTTCAAGGACCAGCATGTTGTTCAGATCGACTTGAAGCTCGCAGTTAGGCTTGGTAAAGAGCTCGTCGGGGTTCTGCATGTAGTGCTGATCAGTTGGGAAGCCATCTCCCACGAGCACGGACAGCGAATCTTTGTTCCTCCTGCCCGCTCGGCCGCTTTGCTGTCGCAGGTTGGCGATGGAGTACGGGAACCCGAGCGTGATGACGCAGTCTAGCGTGCCGATATCGACGCCCAGCTCGAGGGCGGTGGTTGCGACGATGCCCATCAGCTTCCCTTCGAACATTTCACTCTCGGTCCTTCGGCGATCTTGCGCTGTATACCCACCTCGGTAACTCATGATACGAGCCATGCATTCCGGACGACCCAGCGACTCGAACTCGCGCCTTGCAGCGGCCACCACCTCTTCGCACTGCTTCCTCACCCGGCAGAAGACGATCACGCGGACGCCCCGAAGGATGAGCTGGCAGAACAGACGAGCACATTCGGCTATGCCATCTCCGCGACCGCTCGAGGGGTCACCAGGGTCCTTGTAGGGCGTGTTCCAGCAGAGAAACTCCTTCCTGCCTGACGGGGATCCGTCAAAATCGATCAGATGCACGGCATCAATCCCGAAAATGGTCTGGAAGTGTTCCAGCGGGTTGGCGACGGTGGCGGAACACGATATAAACCTGACTTCTCGATTTCCGACCGCTGCGCATATACGTCGAAGGCGCCTCATGATGAAAGCAACATGCGAACCTATCAGGCCGTTGTAGTAATGTAACTCGTCAACTAACTAGCATATTAGGAGAGTGAATCGAGTGCGTTGGGGACAGGCAGAATGACGTACCGACGACATAGCGCAGGTTCTTCAGAAACGTGCGCCATCTGTCCTCCTGAGGGAGGATGGTGATGTGTAACATGTCCGGGTTTGTAAAAATAATCCGCGCTTCGTCTCGAATCTGATTTCTGTCACGCATCGGCGTATCCCCGTCGAATGTTTCGACAAGCACAGTCTCTAGCCCGACCAGGTACGCAAGCATGTCCTTCAAGCTCCTCTTCTGATCCTGCGCTAACGCCTTGGTCGGGAATATGTACATAGCTCGCGTATTATGATCTTGTTCGAGGGCATGTAGCACAGGCAATTGGTAAATGAGAGATTTTCCCGAGCTTGTGGATGTTGAAACGACAACGTGATGACCCGCTTGAAGGAGATTGATTGCTTCAGCCTGATGAGAATAGAATTGTGTGATACCCTTGGCATTGTAAAGCGCGTTCACCATGTCCTGGCTTAGGAGAAAGTCAAGCTCGCCAAAAAGAGGTTCCTGCGCCTCGAATACGCGATGACCGTCGGGCACAATCTGGCCCGTGTACCATGAGCTGTCTTTCAGCTCCTGGATAATCTCGGGAATGTTTTTCCTCTCCTTGGGAATTGTCTTTGGGATCGTGCTCAGTTCCGGTTCCGGTTTCGGGGTGGCTGGTCCCAATTCAGAAGGAACCGGGATATAGGCCTCTGCCTCTCGGCGCAGCGTGATCTCTGGGTCGAGTTGTTCCTCCGCACAGCGATTAAGGAACAGGTTCGCCGCATTTGTGAACCTCTGGTTGCGTTTCTCGATTAATGCCGTCATCTGCTTCTGACTGTACACCGGCATTTTCAGGTCTTCGTCCCGAAGTTTCCTAATGGGTTTGGTGGGCTCTCCGGTCCTCTTATCCTTAACCTGCCTCTTGAGATCACCATCGACAAACTCAAAATACAAGACCTCTTTTCCGGTGGGCGGCAGATCATCAGGATGATGGCTGCCGAGCTCATCCATCCCGGTGAAGCCGCCGACGGAGGCATCTGGGGCGGGACCTTGAGCCGTAATACCTCGTCCCGACTTGAAAGTCGTATCTCTTTCTGCTCCCTTAATGTCTGCCCGTAGCATCATTTCGTCTACGTAGGCGAAGCTGATACAATCCGGCCGCAATGCGACGAGGGCTGCCACGTCCTCAATCGTCAATTCGTGTTTCGTATTGGATTCCACTGTAGAGCGAATCGTGTCGAAGGTCGTTGCCATATGCCTTCGCGTAGAGCAGAAAGTGAACACCAAGTTGAGAGCTCGGTATGTCTTTTCCAGCTCCTTAAACATCGGTGGCCATTCGACCTGACACTCGACCTCCGGAGCGGGTATAGGAACCCTCTTCTGGCGCCGTGATGTTACGCGCTTTCCGGTTTTTGTCTCTTTCTGTATTTCTGGTGTGCCATCTAAATCTTGTGAGGCGGACTCCGGTTCCTTTGTCGGATCACCTGCATTTTCTACAGAGCCGTCTTGGATGTCTTCTTCGGCATTTCGCCTCTTCCGCTTTCTCCTGATGATTCTATTCGAGACCGTTGCAGCCTTGAGGGTAGGCATCTTACTTGTAGTCAAGATGCATTAGGACGAGCGCGATGGGGGAGAAAGCGTCCTCGTTGTTTCCCTGAGGATACGCCAAAACTTGACAAGTAGACAAGGTAGGCTTTCAAGCCATGCGCTCATGATTATTAATAAAGGACGCGATATTCGGGCGAAAGCACGTGACCTTTACACACTACACGTCCCATACCAAGGGATTAGGGGGTGATAGTAAGTAGCTTATACCAGTACCTCGTTATATGCAAAGCTCGGCGGCAGTATGAGAGTGGCTATTGTATGAAAAGGGAATACGGTAGGCAGGGTGGACGTAAATCTCAAATCTTCGCCCTCCCAACTCAATCATCTTTCAAGTATACAATATTAGCGAGGGTATTCATGATATGCCTAGTGATTTTACTCTTCAGAATAGACATGTAAGGTTTATTTGTACGCGCGAAAGCCTTGCTTGGTCTAGTACTTGCCCTTAGGCTTCATACATTTCACAAAGATAGCAAATAGAATGAAATAGAAATTTTATAGCTTATTCTGTGAATCAGGCAGTTTATAAGTACTCGATGACTTACGAAATGGTTAATAGTGGTCGTAATGCCACATTTCTAGCAATTTATGCTTCTCATTGAGATACGCTAACGATTATCTGCCATGCTGGGACCAACGCCAACAGATGTCAATGCCGCGACCAGTCATCTATCTATGCATCCAAGCCAGTATGATCTCCTCGCTGTCATACATCCTCATGTCATTCCCTGAAAATGCTCGACACCCAAACTCCCTTCGTCATTCGTTACAGACTTGCCGTATCATGGTGCATCTATCACATGCCAAGGCAAATTCCGTCTAATACTGCACATTCGTGATAGATGCCTCCGACAATCTCTTTTTCCTGGCTCGTGTCATGGGACCCTGCATCTCAATAGCCTTACGCTTAGGCGGGGATCCTGACGAGGAGTCACTATCGGGGCTTGGACTGTGACGGGCCCTCTTTCTCGATGGATTCTCAGGATGGCTATCAGGTACCACCTGCGCGGATGAATGATAACCTGAATCCCGGAGCGAAGATGCCTTCTGAGCCCTGGAAGCCGGAACAATATCGGCGTTCTCAGCATCGGACGCGTCGGACTTATCGGACGCATCAGACGCATTGGAGGCATTGGATGCATCGGACGCTTCATCCTCGGGGTCTTCGGGGGCGTCTTCGGGGCCTTCGGAGATTTCGTCGGGGTATTCAGAGGTGTCATCTGTGTCAGCAAGACTTCCATCGACTCCCTAAGCCGACTGGAGTTCGCGCTGGATCTTCCCGATCTCGTTCAAGAAGCTCTTAGCATTAGCCGCGCTCATCTGCCATCTAGTTAGTACAATGCTACACGTGTGCTTCGCATAGGATACATGCCTTGATCTGGATGCTGACTGCTCCACCGTCTTCTATGGCGGTGAAGAGCACACAGGTCGCTTTGACGGTCGACTTCTCTTGAAATTCCATCACCGGGATGACAGCGGTGTTTAGGATGACACGGTGGGTGGAATCTTGGCGCATTATCAATCGGACGACTTTGGACTCATCTTCGGGGAAAGTAGATGCGTCAAAACTCCCTGGAATAGGTGCTCCGGTGTCGTCGAGGTCGACACAGGATTGGGGAACGTTGATCTTCAAGTTTCCGGCACCTCGCTCTTTCCAGGAGCTGCTCGCCTTGTCGAGGTTGTAAATTTTTGCGCGAACCTGCAGGATAGTAACCTCATCGGCCTCGCCAGTGTCTACAGCCACTATCTCACAGGTTAGCGTCAGGTCCAGGGGCCCCAAGACGAGTCTCAAACACTTACCACGCTGAAGCTTCGGCTTCTTCTTGTCGTCAGGCACTGTAGCCTTCTCTTCCTCGGGCTCTTTCTCCTCGTTATCATTGATCTCGGAGTCGGCATCTTCTCCTTCGTTGCTGCTGCCTTCTTCGTCACTCGCGGGTGCTCCGAAAGGCTTAGCCGGCTTGCTGCTCTGCAATGATCCGCCTGGCTTGCCGAAGCTAGTAAGCGAAGCTCCTCCGCCGAAGCCGCCGCCGAAGACGCTACTTCCGAAAGGTTTAGATGCACCGCCTACCTGACCGAAGGGCGAAGCTCCATCGATGGAGGAGTTGCCGACACCGCGGAATGCAGGTGCCGTTGATGTCGTAGCAGCAGCAGCACCGAATGGTGATTGTGAGCCTGAGGGACTCGCAAACGAAGACAAAGGCTTCGTAGCCGCCTGTAGGAACGGTGATGCCTGAGCAGCAAAACCCGACATTCCCGAGTTCTTGAAAGCCGAAGCGGATGTCATGGCCTTCTTCTCTTTCTCGGAATCGCTCACGTTCTTTGCTTCTGTTGGCTTCTTGATGGCAGATTCTCCAGTCTCACCATCCGGCTTCGAGTTCTCATTGGACTCGGTTGAGGTCTGTGGGTAAATAGTTAGTAAAGTGAAGATAATCAGGCAAACAGGTAGTCAAATAGGTAATTAGGCGGACAGGTAGTCAAGCAAACAATAGTCAAGCAAACAATAGGAAAGATGAACAATAGGTGAAGTGGGAAGGTAATAAAGTGAACATGTTGTGAAGTGAATAGAAAGCAGAGCAGACAATAGGTGAACAGATAGTGAAGTGAACAGCCAGTGAACAACTGGTGAACAGATGCAAGATAGTGTAGTTAGGGGATGGGATTGTTCTCACAATAGTCTCATCAGCAGTGGCTTTTGCTTCGCTGGATACGTCGCGAGCCCGCTTCTTCTCTGGTTCTGATCGATCGCTTCGGCTGATAGATGTGCTGCCGTTGGCACCGATGGGAGAGACTTCACGGTTCAGCTCCAATGGGGCATCCTTGGGCTCGTCGACCTCATCATGTGCACGCTTCTTCTTGGGAGATGAAACGAGGTCCTTCATGTTGTCCTTCTGGGCGTCGAGAGACTCGCGATCGGGAGTTGGGGACTTGGTAGGTGCCTTATCATCGCTAGCAGCAGTGGTGCCCTTGGGCGCGGGGTCGTCAGCCTTCGCAGCAGTAGACATGGTTGATATATCAGCTTTTTCAGAAATAACGGTGTGTCTTAATTCTTTGCGAGCGGCAGCTGTGTCAGGATCCTCAGTAGTGATTTTGTCAGGTGTCGGACTACGTTTGTCGCTCGCCATTGAGAGAAGAAAGAAGCTTGAAAGAGAGAGTTTAACGTTAGACGTTAGAGGAGGGGGTATTTAAAATTGATATGGTGCAGAACGCAGCAGGTTGGGCTCGGGTAGCCTGTGTTTTGTGCTAGAATAGAATTCAGGAGAGAAAAATCTTCGTTGAAGAGTTTGTCTAGCGAAAAAGATCTTTGGTGTGCAAAGATGTTGTGTCAGGAAGGAATTTGAGGAAGTCTGAAGGCGCGCGCGGTGACGAGATGTAGATGTGAATTGTGCCCATTGTGCCCCATCGAGGTAGGTACAAAGGCACATGCACCTAGTTATCTTAGGATGTATCTAGGTACATATACCCACTTTTGACATGGTATATTAGGTAAGAAAGGCTCCATAGATGCCGCATCGATGTTAAATATGGGACTGATCGGAATCTTATTTTTCCAGATCCCACCTCATGGGTACCCAGGTACCTACCTAACCTCTGCCCTTATCAGCGAGTTCCTTATTGGATTGTCGACTCCGGATTCATATGCATTTAACCAGCGCCGGCGCCTGTCGTGTGGTTGTTCTATTAGTACCACGGGTTCCGGCATCAAACGGACTGAATGAATCAGCTGGGATGATAGCCCAATCATGTGACGACTCCTTAGAGGTAATGTCGTTACCCGCTTTCACCGCCATAACTCCCGTGAGAATATGGGAATACCAATCCAAGGAGTTCAACCTAAGAGGCCAAATCCACCCGCGGAATCCCTTCAGTCTAAACCATAGATAGCGCTCCTCCTATAGTCTCTATCCGTTTATGCCTTACATTGCCAACGCACGTTAGACGTCAATAAGCACAGCATAACGGTAGGAAACTGACCGTGATTGGACAGGGAACCACAAGTAGCCAAAGCAGGATTTCCCTCCCCTGTGTACCAGTAAGCTGTATCAGGTACGCACTGACAATTCAAAACTATGAATGATGTCTCCTTGGTGATTCCTGACTAGGATTTTCTGATCGATGACAGCCTATAGAGACGTATTTCTGTAAACTCATGATCGGGAAAATGCGTAGACCGACTGAGCAAGATTATATCGAATGATAAAATGTGTATATATATAACCTTACGGCTTGTAACTCGAAATGTGCCTCAGATAGGAATGTCAGACTCGGCTGGTTATTCCCGGGTTTATGGTACTAGTATACGGCCAGCTTGCAATGAGAACCGTAGTTCCTTGGAACATTTGTTACCATTTATGAGTATACCTATATATGTCTAACGTTGTACATACCGTCATATCTATCTGATAAAAGCCGTAGTACTACGGACTGTATAGCCCGAATACTATATACCTTTAGTTATATATATTTCCTAGACATATCTCGGCCCCTATATGACTCGGTATGTCGTCCGTCTATGCCGTAAAAAGAACACGACCATACATATGACGAGAATTTATACAGAGAAGTCGTTGAGAATATACGCTTAGTAGACGAAACGCTCAGAAAAACAACATGTCCTCGTCTATCCAGCCCATGCCTATGAATATAGAACGTACACTCTTCTCGAGGGCTTCAGGTCCGCAGACGAGCACAAGATCCTCACCGTTAGGGCTCTTACAAGGGCCCACTTCTCTCTCAAAGAGCTCTTTGCCCATGAGGCCCCGCAAGCCGGTCCAAGATAGGTTCGGCCGGCTTAATGTATGCAACAACCGACATTTATGGTCCTTGCCCGCGGTCATCTTGTCGAGATCTTCCTTACAGAGGATGTCCTCCTCCGAGCGGTTGCCATCGAGGACGAGGCAGAAGGTCGGATCTTCGCAATTAGTCATCACAGCCCGAAGAACCTGGAAGATCGGCGTGATGCCGGAACCGGCGCAGATCATAATAAAACGCTTGACCTTTCGTCGCTGGCCCGAGATGCTACACAGGCCCCGCCCGAGATACTCGAACTTGCCGACGGGGCCCTTGAAGTCGACAATGTGACCGATGGGAATCCCGTCTAATGCCTGTGTCATCTTGCCACCTTTATTTTCGGCGGTGTCATAATACACCTTGATGAGTACGTCTAATTTGCCCTTGTCGGTCGCTTCAGAGATAGGGGTATACGCTCGAATGATAGCCTCGCGTGTGACCGGGTCGCGAAGGCGCATCATCACATGTTGGCCGACCGGGAGCCCGGAAATCTGTTCGGCATGCTCAAGAGTAAAGGTGAACACCTTTGTGTCGGCCGATATCTTCTTCTTGGCGGACAGGATCGCCTTAGTCCATACTTTAGGTTGAAGGAATACCCCTCGTAGCGTTGTGTCGTTTGCAGTAGCTACTTCTTCTCTGGCTACGACGGCTCGTGACACTGCGTCAAGAGTGCCGATATGGTAATCTGGCATCATCGCCTTGGCATTTTCACTATCTGTACACACGTCACGTCAGCATATCAGATCCGGTTGGAATCGCCCTACGGTACTACTTACGAATGGCGAGAAACTCTTCACTAGCATCTTGTCCGGCGGCCCTAAAGATCGAGGCCGCGCCACCTGGGTGCCCCTCCAAGAATCCCGTCCCGTCATAGACCTGGCCATTGACTACAAACCACGGCTCAATCTCTCCGTCGTGTTTCCTTAGCCCATCAATCGTGATTGTTCGGTTAACATCCTTGCTAACCATACATATCTCCTTGACCGGTTCCTCTATCGTGACCTCGCTTTGTTCTCCGGGCAGCTTTTCGCCCCAGTACCCGTTGGTAAGGTTGCCCCCGGCCTTCTTGACCCGCTCCATCCATCCACCCGACGTCTGCGTAGGCTGGGTCGGGTGCTCAAATCGTAGTGTGTGGTTCTCTTCTTTGTGTATGACGACTCTAAACCATGGATTGTTCATCATGCCTAGGACACTCCAATACATATCTCGCGGTTGCACCATCATGGATTCATCCATGGCCCGTACCATGATGTCATCGGTGGTCTGTAACTGCGACACCAGAATGTCTACTTCCCAGAAGCACCAGCAAAAGCAGCTTTCCCGCCAGGACATATCTAACTGCCCGCCGAACAACTGCTCACCCTCAGGCGCAAGACGGTATGAGTCTTCGGGATAGGAAATATCGGCTAGGATCCAGGATTTCCCCTTATCGAGAGTGACTTCGACCCTCGTTACCCTCTTACCTCCGCCAGCATAAGCGTAACCCCGGACCTTATAGCTCTTCACGTCTTGAGTACATGGTAACCTCTCATCATGGGCGGGATAGCAAATGGCGCTATTTGTGTTGAGGTCGTAGATGGCATAGCGCTCATCCTTCCACGTGTCTGGCAGGTTGGCGCTCATCTCCGGTGATATCGTCGTAGGCAACACTCTGTTGTCGTAGATGTGGTACCAGTTATCACTGGGTTCCGCCGTGACAATGATCTTCTTTAGCCACTTCACGCTCCGGCCACCGATCTGTCCCGGGATAATGATCCGAAGCGGTTTTCCATGGTCCGGGGCCAGTGTCTCGCCATTCATCTTGTGGGCGACCAGGACCCCCCGGTTGGGATCCATACACCAGTTCAGCTTGATAGATGTTCCATAGTAACCGTTCGGCAGCTTATCAGCCCCTTCGAAGCAGACGTACTTCGCTCCCCTTCTCGGCATAGCAGCTCGTAACAGATCGCCAATGACTACTCCGGTCCACAATGCTGTAGATAAGCCAGCGGCTCCCCACGAGAAACCTTTCGTTTTCCTCACGATGTTCTGTTCTTTCCGTCGATTGCCTGCACAGACAAGAGTGACCGGATAGGTGACTTGCTCATATTCTTTGATGAGCTGTGCTAAACTCATCTTAATCGGATTGCCCACCATGCCTTCTATTGTGAACTCCCAGTCCATCATGTCGGAATCTTCTACTCGCGGGACCGGCCCATGGTTGCGGACATAGTGTAGATCCTTTGTGGTTAGGAAGCCCTCGTTGTATAGTTCACTCAGCGGTGCCTCTACATTGAAAGGGTGGACGCCTGTAAGGCGGATTAATCGGGGGTCTCGGACGACATGGTTATCCGGCGTCTTGAGATCCTCTGCCAGCACCGTATTATCGGGGTTACTTCTCGGTGGGAGAGGATACATCCGTTTACCATCGGTTGCGGTGTTTTCAAGATCGCATGACGATTCCCCGACCCCTGAATCACTGCTGGCGCTTGATTCTCTTCTTGACCCCTTCTCTGTTGCGGGCGGGCTTGGAGGTAACTGAACTATCTGTGCTGTAATCGGCTCCTGACGAAGATATACGGCCTGACGAAGAGCTTCCATGACATGGAAGCGAGGAAACTAATATAGTGCTTCTGGGGAGAAGGGAGGAAGATCGGAAAATTATGCATTAACTGGTAATATAAACCACTTATGGTAGAAAGCGAGGGGCGATTCTACCATGGGCGATGAGTAGAGATATCCGGGGACGGTTTCAACACACCCGAGCCGTCGGAAATACGCTTAATCAATAAGACAAGCCAAGGATTGCATTTGCATGTATAACAGGGTACACTAATAGGTATTAGCTAAGAGTAAAAGACTACTTGTCCGACACGTTGGGCTTTTCCATAACTAATGGTTGATTTGATCGGAGAACCTGACTTCAGGTACACCCATAGAAACAGCCAACTTAATACTGGTCTCCTCACAATTAAGCGTACCTCTTCTCTGACTCGCACGCCATCCATCCTACCATGAGAAATGAATCCCAGTTCGCCGTTGCAATGCATTTAACATGCAGGCAAACCGGCCTAGACCACCACCACCACCACCACCAGGCCAGAAATCAAAGTACTGCGTAAAAAAATCCCGTACCACAACATAAGGCAATGATATGATATGCACAAGATCTCTGGGGTTGTTTCACACGCTGTGCAGCAATGCAGATAGACGGGAGAGCCTCAAGCTCCTCTAATGACAGACCACTTGGCAACGGCAACACAGAGGTAGGTAGGTAGGTAGTGAGTAGGAAGCGAGGAGGTCCAGATGTCAGTATTAGGTGTGTAAAAGAAATCCCCGCGGATATACGATTCATTCCTTTGAAGATTGATAATTGCTTCTTAAATGTTATAACTTGGTAGCAAATCATGGTCATCGATAAGGATGGTAACGGATGTAAATTAAGGGTCTGCGGAGATACAAGAAACCGACTAAACCTAAGCGGGCATAGATACATACCTAAGTAGAGGTCCACGGGCCGCCATAACCCAGTTCTGCTTCGGGGTCCATCAAACGGACTAGGTATTGGAGTTTAGCAGCTTAGATCACCTAGAGAATCTCATATGTAGGTATGTGTCAGTGTGTGTAGTACGTACATAGAAGAGATAGGGTAGCACTGATACTGCTCATCTTTTAGTTGTACATAGCCATTGTATTACCTACCTACATACATGTATATACATATGTATGTATGTCAATAGCAACACAAGCAGCCCAGTTTGTGACGTCAAACGAAAGGTAGAAAATTGGTGTAGGTACTTTACATATGTACGTAGTATGTACATGTAGTCAGGATTATGATTCGAATTCCCCCAATTAAACTATGATGACAGAACCCCTGAATACCCCACGTTCTGGTATGCGGTAGGCATCACATCAGCAGTACATGCACCTAACCGAGGTAGGTGCTGTGTTGTACATACCTACGAAATACTTAAGTACTTAAGGTAAGTAGATAGCCGAGACAAATACCCAACATGCACAGCAGTCGATAGCAGACAGAAAGGAGATATTCCATAGGATAGTTGTGACAACACTCTCCAACTATATCAAGCTACTTGGCAAGGGGGGACAAGCTGTAGGGTCCGTGTTGCTGACGCGTACATCCACCTATTGGAGGTTGTCTCCTCTAGTGAGTCCCAATTAATGGTGTTATTCATTCTCGAACCCGTGCCTTGCCAAAAATCCCATTGCCCGATACCACTCATACCTACTAGGTATCATCGGTTGAAGAACCAGCCAATTCTGAATGAATGGATGGCTTACCAGACCCAATGCACTTATAAGCCAAAATGCTTGGTTGTTCCCGCGAACCGAGTCATCGCGATCCTCGATATCCTACGTGTACAAGGCGGATACATTACCTTGGGTACCTGTACTGACCATCTCGGGTAAAGAATACTACCGATGAAGAGCTATTAGGCACTTACATAGGAGGTGGTCACCTTGGTGCTACATTTATGTAGGTGCTGTTCATGCAACTGCAGAAAGGAGCTTCTGATGCAACAGCACAAGTTAAATTATTCCAGCTCGTCCAGAAAAGTCTGTATAGTTTGTCTCCCGAGCCGCAGTGTGAAACTCAAACCGAGCTTCTAAATTCTAAGCATGACAGCCTTGAGAAAGACAAAAGCAACCTCTAGGATGTGTAGAGATGCTGTAATATTTGACGAAGGTAAGCAAGCAAGCGTATTTGTGTTTGCTAATCCTGACATGTTATAGCGGCTCTTAAATTTATTTACTGGAAACCATAAAGCTTCGAGTGTGAATATCCATGGATGTAAGTTGAGTGGGTAGGTACAAGGTACCTAGCACGGATGGACGCAAGGCTGAGGTTGAGTCAGCTTTTTGGCTGGGTAAGGTTCACTGATGACGCCGACTGCCCCGCCAAAAGCTAAAAGCCAAATGCCCAGCAAACTCCCTTTGGTACCTCCTGTGGATGTATTTTTAATGCATCATTTCCCGAAATTTTGGCGGATTCGAAAGAAAAGCATACCTAACTCGCCGGTAGGTACCGAAGTATTAAGTGAAACAACTTCTTTTATTGGCTGCGTGTAAACGACATCATTCTTGCTGGGACACGCACCGTCACTACTTATCAATCTACATTGAACTCTACTCGCCGCTGTCGTCTTTTTCCCCTGTTTCTTTAGGTACTTGCTTTGCGCCTCTTCTTTCTTCCCGTGATTCTGCGATTGACCAGTTGAGACATCCTCCTAATTATCCCCTGCAATCTTTTCGACGATTTGTCTTGGTACATTCTTTGCCCAGGGCAGACAGTCGTCAACTTTTCCACCGATGCCGACCGAGGCTGATACGCCACATCACTCCCACTACGCGGCACCATTTATCCCTTAGTAGTGGCCATCCATCGCCTTCGCGAATGTAGCGATTGACTCGACTGGCATTTCCAATTCAACAAGGAGCTGTCCACAATGGACCGCTCACGAAAGCGTGTGTCTCCCTATGTCCATTGCGCTGACGACCGAATCTCGCTAATCCCTAATCAATCTTGCAGGCGAGCTGCTGTCTCTCAACCAGCGCGCGTGGAACGGGGAGCAAGGTACAGATAATAGCAGCAGCAGCATCGGCCATCGTGGCCCATCACGGTATATACCACTAACAATCAGATAGACATTGTCCCCATCGGTTCGTCCCTCGATTCTTCTTTAAAGAAGAATACTGCCTTTATCAAACGATTGCGTACTGCTGTCACCCCCGCCACCCTTAACACCTTTTTACAAGAGATACGAACTCTAAGCCTACTCAAGTACCTTTCCGAGATCGTCTCCGCCTGCTACGAAGGTCTGTGCAAACTCAAGACGCCTGGAGAAATCGAGGCCGCTATTGAGATTGTCAGTGCGTTGCACCAGCGGTTCGGTCCGGCCGAATTTACCGAATACCTAGGATGGCTACTTGGCAAGGGAATGGCCACGCCGGACAAGAGCCTGCTGAAGACCTTGGCCCCCGAACTGCGCGAGAAGGAAGAGAAGGAGCGACTTGTGCGACAGCGAGCCCTTCTTCGCGTCATCACCGAACTCTGGCTTGTCGGCGTTCTACGGACCCTGGATGATGTAAGACCGGACGATGCGACGCGCGGGGCCAACGGCAAGAATGCCGAGCTGAAGATCAAGTCGGCCGGTTCCACAAAAGGTGGCGGAGCTGAACCTTTTCCCCTCGAAGTTCTGAAGGATCTGCTAGGCCACGACCGGGAGCATGTGAACCTTCCACTCCTCGTCGTCTTTGTGAAATCATTTAGCTGGGATGTCCTGGGGGTTAAACCTGCTGGCGCCGAGGGCCGGAAGATTGTGGAGGAAGACGGTGCTACAAAATCTACCGACGAGAGCCCGAAACAGAACGAGGACCCCGGAAACGACAGCGAGGACACTTCCGGCGATTCCCCATTTACAAGCCCCGAGCTGCGAGAGCGATTCAGGAACATCCTGAAACGGTACTTCGAAGATGTCAAGGCTCACTTGATCCGGGATCAGAAAAACATCGTAGCACAGCGTGGCAGGAACTCAGAGGCATACGTCAAATCCGGCGAGGTGTTCGAAGATCGCCAGGCCAATTTTGAGCGACAGCTGAAAGCTCAGGAACGTCTGATCAGCAATGCTCAGGTCATAGCTGACACGATTGGTGCTGAGATGCCGGACCTCAAGGAGGCGGAAGACGGTTTTACGACCACCAACGGCTCCATCGGTCTGGTCAAGACCGGAGAGTACCTTCGCGGACAGAGCGAGGGAGCAGGCATCTGGGAGGACGAGGACGAGCGACGCTTCTATGAAAACCTGGTTGATCTCAAGGGCAAGGTACCGGGCATACTGCTAGAGGACGGCAAGAAGAAAAAGGCCGACGCGGATGAGCAGGTTGGTAAAAGGGCCGAGCCAACCGAGACTCCGGAATCCCCTAAGGCCTCATCAGAAGTCGCCGATGATCAATCGACCGCGATCGCAAACAAGACCATCGGTGCGCAGGTGGACGTGCTCCTGGCCCGACTCCCCGAGCTTACGAACAAAGACGCAGTCGATCAGGCAGCAATCGATTTTTGCTTCCTGAATTCAAAGGCATCCCGAAACCGGCTGATCAAGGGGTTGACCGAGGTACCCAAGGGGCGGACCGATCTGCTGCCGTTTTGGTCACGCCTCGTGGCTACGCTGGGCAGATATATGTCTGACGTTCCGAAAGGGGTTGTCGAGTACCTAGACGCAGAGTTTCGCAGCCTCCAGCGGCGCAAGGAGAAGGATTTCCTCGGACAAGTCCGGCTCAGCAATATCCGATACCTCGCCGAGCTCACCAAGTTTGGCATTGTGCCGGAGCATGTCGTCTTCCACTGCTTGAAGGTCAGCCTTGACGATTTCTCTCGGATGAACATTGAGATTATTTGTAACCTACTGGAGAACTGCGGTAGATATCTACTGCGCAATGCCGACACGTCACCTCGCATGGCGACCTTCCTCGAGACCCTCCAACGCAAGAAATCGGTACAGCACATTGGCCAGCCAGAGCGCATGCTCATAGAGAACGCCGTCTACTATGTCAACCCACCTGAAAGGGCTTCGATTCAGCAGAAGGAACGAACCCCCCTCGAATTGTTTATTCACAAGCTCATATACGTGGATCTAACGAAGCGCAACTACGCCAAGGTGCTCAAGCAGATCCGCCGGCTTCATTGGGAAGAACCAGAGGTAAGCGAAGAAAGTCGAGTCAAATCATTGTTGGGGCGAGGGGATTTAGTCGGTTTATAAGCTAACGCATGCGACAGGTCGTTGCTATCCTCGTCAAAGTGTTTTCGAGGCCCGCCAAGGTGAAGTACGGCAGCATCCATATTCTTGCGGTTCTCCTCGGCGCCATCTACCGCTACCATCCGAGTTTTGCCGTCATGGTGATCGACAACGTCATTGAATCTGTCACCTTCGGATTGGAGCAAAATGATTTCAAATACAATCAGCGGCGCATTGCAGAAGTCAAGTATCTGGGCGAGCTGTACAACTACCGGATGCTTGAACACCCGGTTATCTTTGATACGTTGTATAAGATCATGTTATTTGGCTACGGTATGGTATATACGCACGTTTCAATAACCCGCAATCCACTAACGAACGATCTTCAGGCGGACCGCCGACGCCCGGTCGAATCAATCCTTTTGACCTGCCTGATGACTATTTCCGCATTCGCCTCGCGGCTACGATGCTTGAAACCTGTGGCATGTTCTTTAACCGAGGTGCTGCAGGAAAGAAGCTGGATTACTTTCTTTCCTTTTTACAGGTCTGTGCACCATCTTCGCGCATAGCCTCCATACTGACGCGCATTTCAGTACTACATATTTAACAAGCACCCCCTTCCCATGGACATTGAATTCATCGTTCAAGACACGTTCTCCCTCACGAGGCCGCAGTGGAAGCTGGCCACGACGCAGGAAGAAGCGACAAAGGCGTTCCAGCTTGCGGTGGCTCAGGACCAGAAGAACGCGGGTTTGGATAAGGGTACTGATCAAGACGATGCTTCTAGCGATGATTCTTCCGACGACGATGGCGTCGAAGGTGATGGCGACATCCTTCCGGAGGCCGATGCAGACGAGGACTCGGAGCTCGGCGACGAAGACGACGTTGAGGTATGTCTCCCCTAACCCTAGCGTCACGCACTTAGTGAACTACGCTAACCGTCTCTGGATGGACAGGACGTCGATAACCAGCCACAGTCTCCCCAGGACTTTGAGTCTGAAGAGGAAGAAGCAATCGTGGTCACCAGGAAGGAGGAGCAGATCGACCCTGAAGACGAAGCAGATTTTGAGCGTGAGTATGCGAAGATGATGTCTGAGAGCTTAGAATCCCGAAAGTTTGACCGCAAACCTTTATTCGATGTTCCTCTGCCGGTCCGATCGAAGAAGACAGAC
The DNA here is from genome assembly GCA_022376535.1 of Xylariaceae sp. FL0662B. Lineage (NCBI taxonomy): Eukaryota > Fungi > Ascomycota > Sordariomycetes > Xylariales > Xylariaceae > Xylariaceae sp. FL0662B. Next base: position 250,148 of record JAJJKD010000007.1, read on the forward strand.
GCCGACAGTGCGCACGGCGAGGATGCCCCCAGCACGATGGCGTTCTCGCTCCTGACAAAGAAAGGCAATCGCCAACAGGTCAGTCTTGTCGTCTCTCTGGATCGGTTGTCTTTGAGCGCATTGCTGATCGTTCTTGTAGACACGGACCGTGGCGCTGCCCTCCGATTCAACGCTTGCCGTTGCGATGAAGACGCAGCAACAGGCGGAACGAGAAGAGCAACAGCGTATCAAGAACCTAGTGCTCAATTACGATCTTCGCGAAAGCGAAGAAGCGGATGGTGATACCCACTTGATCCCCCTTCAGCCAAACACAAATATTCACAAATCATCAAATTTAGGTCACGAGAAAGCGCCGTCATACCATCCGAACCGTCTTGATAGATCGGTTAAGGACCGCGGCGGACAGCGTGTCCGCAGACTACAACTTAGTGATGTTGACTGGTACGGTAGATCCCATGAAAATAGAAATGCCGGACAGAATGGCACAGATACAAAAAAAGTCCTCTCCGGCGGCAACGCCTCTGACGCGCGTAGCAGCTCCGCATTAAACCCAGTGGAAGGGAGCATGGTGAACAAGCGTCGCCTGCACTCTGCGGATTCCAGATCTCGTTCGCAGAATCGACGAGGTCTCGCGAAACGCTGAAGAATTCCGGTATACCTAAGAACCAATGCTGACAATTACGGCCCTTTACTACGTTTAGGACTTGAGATTTTACACTATTAGTTGGAATCATCATACACTAGCCACTTGAGCACTGCAACGGAGAGTTTTGCCGTCTCCCGGTTATGCGCATGTCTCATTGGAAACCCTCCTTCTTCCACGGAGGCGAGTTCCTTGACACTCGGGGAAATCAAGGCGACAGTCCTAATTTCCGGGGCTGAGTCTACGCCGTACACTTCGAGCTCGCCGGAAAGAGCTAGTCGATGCCGATACGGCTGACGCCTCCAAGCAGGCGATGGTGGGTGGAGAGGTGAAGTGAAATTCGCCGGGGAACTTCGATTGGGTGAAGAGTCAAGAGAGAGAGAGAGAGAGAGAGAGAGGAGAGGTTGTTATTTTGTCGGTCGCTCCCGTCTTCCAGAAGCGTCTGATTTGGCAGGGGCTGACTTGGTCATATTCTGCTTCGTGGCTACCTATGCTTCCACAAAAATAGTCGTGGTGGGAGTGGATGTGCGATTGTGCGTGGATGAATAGACCGGATTAATATTTGTAGATTGCTTTATGGGCTGCCCGCTATCGCGGTACCTTTTGCCTTACACACGTAGCTTATAACTTTCAAGTCACTCGTTTGCCCCCAACCGTTCTTTTACGTACTCGCGCGTCATGGGCTTTGCTTACAGGTCTACATTGAGAACTGTGCTAGGGACAGAACTACTTTTGCACAGATGATTATCTCGATAAGTTGATGGATAGCTGGCTGGCGATCATAATGAGAACTAAAGGTCGTAGTGTATCCGTTAGACCCGCGCTCGTCTTGGAGCGCCTCAGATACAACAGCGCTGTCCCCTTGTCGTATCCCGCGAAAATACGACTGCTACTCACTCCTATTACCATAATAGACGTGCTGATGACTCACTGTCTTTCGTGGCAGCCGCTGTAGACGAGAATGCCGACGTTGGCCGCGGTGTTGGGTACCGCAGAGCAAGAACGGTATGTCCTGCGACGAAGTGACATATATACATGGTCGGGCGTTTAGCCAAACGCGTGAGGTTGTTTTGGTTGAGGATTTCAAGCATACATACGAGGTAGATCAGATTGATCAGCTGGTGTCTAGAGCTGAGAACACAAGGAGACTCAACAAGTAGGCCAAAAGTAGAAGCACCAAAATAATAATTCCAAATGTTCAAGGCTTCTATAATAATTCTGGATTTCTATGATCTATACGTATGTATGATCTGAGTGTGTAGTATGTATTGAAACTCACCAGTAATATGTATCTATGTTCTTTCCTTAGGGACTCAGCCTCTCGAGAGACCATTCCTCGGCGCCGTCTTGGGCCGACTCCTTTCTGTTGTAGACAAACCGGTCATGTAACCGGTTCGGTCGGCCTTGCCAAAACTCGACGGATTCGGGTACTATCCTGAGACCGCCCCAGAAGTCGGGCACCGGGATCTTCTCCCGCCCCTCGAAACGCCTCTCCGTCTCCCCGACCCAGTCCTCCAGTTGCTTCCGTCCGTCGTCGTCATCATCGTGGCCCTTCCCCTCACCATCGGCCATGGCCGCGGCAGCAGGCGTCAGGACCTGGCTCTGGCGACTGGACCAGGCGCCGATGCGGCTGCCGCGGACGCGGGTGTCGAAGTACTGCTGGCTCTCGTCGCGCGAGAGGCGGGCGACGCGGCCCTCGACGCGGACCTGGCGCTCGAGCTCCTCCCACCAGAAGACCAGGCTGGCCCAGGGGTTGGTGGCCAGGTCGCGGGCCTTGCGGCTAGTGCCGAAGTTGCTGTAGATGACGAAGCCCTCGTCGTCGAGCTCTTTCAGGTAGACGATGCGCGAGGACACTCGCCCGGACGGCAGCGCCGCCGTCGACATGCTGCACGTCTCCGGGTGAGCCACCAGCCCCGACTTCTGCGCCGACGCGAACCACGCGTTAAACTGCCGCACCGGCGACGCGAGGTCGAGGTCGGAGCGCCGCAGCACGAGCTTGGTGAACTGCTCGGCTTGTCCGTGCCCCTCTTTGCCCGCCGGCGCAACTGTGTGGGGGTAAAATGAGTCGTTTTGAACCGTCATAATTTTTTTTTTTTTTTAAGTTTGTTGCTCGCGCAGGTGGGTAGGTGGCTCACAGATCAATTTGGCGTGTTGGCTTGCAGAGTGTAACGCCATCCTGCAGGTCCCTCTTATATATGGCACCAGAGTCGGGCGCAGCATGGGTTGTTTTACAGACAGACGATGGTGTCGACGTAGAGTACCCGGTATGTCATGCTTATGTACTGAAGAGAAAACGCAATGCCTGCGCTGCTAATTACTTGGTGAGGGTTGTACTTGACGTTACCTAATTGTGGAGCTGGGTTAGGTCCCGTGGAATGGGTAGATCATCACAAGATGGTCGCAAGATCTAGACCTCCTTTTAAAGTTTGTACCTATGTTTCTGTTGGGTCACCTCACTAATGATTTTTTTTTTTTTTTTTTGCTTATCTCTTGGCTCCCCTAAAATAACAATTTTCTAGGTAGCGTCAGAATTTATTTAGGGCAAAAGGGAATCGTGGGAGAAAAAGAAACCTCCTCAAGCTTGCACACCCGTGTGTAATTAGAAGTATAGGCCAACGACAAAACTAAAGGTCGGTCTGGGATTCGAACCCAGATCTAGAGAATATAGAGAATCAGAATCTCTCGTGCTAGCCCTTACACTAACCAACCATGGTAATATTTCTTTTTTTAATGTCCCATATAGTATCTTTCCAATTCACCGACCTTTAGCCGCTATGTCCTGCAGGGATATTTTTTTTCCCCAGCAAGGATACCTATGGCGGCGGGGTAGAGGGGCAGAGGGGTCTCTCAAACCTTAGGTACTGTAGAGTCAGACCTAAGAGTCAGTTGCATGATAAGAAACTCGCCAGCTCGTCCGAGCCGTCAGTCGATATTTCCGAGCAGCTTCGAAAAAATTTACTATTAATTCGGCGTTCCTCTTTCTTTCTGCAACGGAGATCAAGATAACAATAACAAGAATTTCTAAATTTTGTCTCATTTTGATGTTCAGTCGCTATGGCATCGGATCCAGACACGTTAGCGACAATCCAGAGTCTTCGTCACTCTCTTTGCTCCGAACTGACCCCGCTACCCTTGCGATTCCGCGCCTTGTTCTCCCTCAAACATCTAGCACGACACGAAACCGGCGATCATGCCCTTGCCGCTATGGATGCCATCGCCGCCGCTTTCTCGTCCAGATCCGCCCTTCTCAAACATGAGTTGGCGTACTGCCTTGGTCAGTCGGGTAAACCAGAAGCCGTGCCACCGTTGCGGAAGGCTCTAGCAGATTTGCACGAAGATGCCATGTGCAGACATGAAGCAGCAGAGGCACTGGGGGCGCTAGGCTATGCTAGCAATCTGGACATACTGCGCACGTTCCGAGACCGCGAAGGCGAAGATGTGGCCATCAAGGAGACATGCGAGATCGCCATCGCCAGAATAGAGTGGGAGAACTCGGAGCAACGAAAGGAAGAGACACTGCATCAAAGGTACGTATTGTCACAAAGCGCAAAGCGGCTACCTATCTATCTGCAAGCGCATGTAGGCCTAACTAACAGGTAAACAGCGATTTTGCGTCGGTAGACCCGGCTCCTCCAATGCCCCAGTCGAAGAAAACGGTTGAGGAGCTAGAGAAGGCGCTGATGGACACGGACTCGCCTCTCTTCCTACGATACCGCGCGATGTTTGCGCTCCGCGACCTCGCATCGCCGCCGGACCTCCCAACGGCAGTCCCCGCTGTCCATGCCCTAGCCAAGGGTTTCGCAGACTCTTCGGCTCTCTTCCGACACGAGATCGCTTTCGTCTTCGGCCAACTCTCGCACCCAGCCTCGATACCGGCCCTCACATCCGCGCTTAGTAATCTCAATGAAGCCGGTATGGTTCGACACGAGGCTGCGGAAGCACTCGGAAGTCTGGGCGAGGAGAAGGGCGTAGCGGATACGTTGAAGAAGTTCCTTCATGACAAAGAGGACGTCGTGCGCGAAAGCGTTATCGTCGCTTTGGATATGGTCGATTATGAGCAATCTAATCAGGCAGAATATGCGCTCGTCCCCGAGGCAACAAAGGTAGTAGCGGTATAGACGGAGGGTTTCAAAGGCTTCGGTTCGGTGTAGGGTATCGTAAAAAACTGGCATGATCTCTTCTTATACGTTTGTAACTGCAGCATATTGTGACCCTCCATTTGTAAAACGCTCGTAGGACAGTTTGAGTCGGAAACGCTTTTAGTTGTCGGTTTTCCATCTGCTCAGGAATCCAGATTAGCTACGCCCACACATGAAGGTGCGGGTACGGGGGTAGGTAGCCACATACATGTGACCGCATTCGCAGTTATAGAAGATGGTGCTGCCTTCATCTGCACTGCGCAGTTGAACGGCCGAGTATCTGACTTCGGTGCGCCCACATTTCTCACACGTCTCTCTGACAACAGCCTCTGTCCGGAGCTTGTGTCGTTCGACCGATTGTACGGTCGAGAGTTTCTGACGAAGCAGAGAGGGGAAGTCGGAGGGTTTGCTTTGCGTGACAGTGGTCTTCGAGGCGGTATCTGGCAGCGGCCGTGTCAGGAAGCGGTAGAGCGGAAGAGCACAGATTGATAGGGTGACAAGATACCTACCTCTATTCTCAGCACCACAGCAATCGCAATGCAAGATGTTCTTGACGTTACCCTTGGATGCGGGAAGGAGATTTCCACAGTCAGTACAGAATATTAAGGAGCCGATAGCTGCCATTGCGATTATCTATTCACCGTCGCCTCTGCCCTATCTAGTATGTAAATAGGGACTCTCTATCTGGGGAGGGCTGAAAAAGCAAAAGAGAGAAAAAAAGATATGTAGGTGCATATCTCATGTACCTCGTACTCGGTGATCAACACACCCTTTTGCTCTGCCAAGATTCTGGGAATTCGATATTAGACAGGTACGGACCCAGATTATGCAATTAATAAGTCATGCACATACGCAATACGCTAGCTCTAGGTACCGAGTCATTTCAAGTTACCTACTAGTAGCCTCTAAGCACGTCCCCAGCAGCCCAGGTACACACACAGATGCTAAGTATGTACCTGCCTAACCTGCTTCGTGGTTAGGTCACTACCTAAAGGTCCACTATGTGTGACCCGGACCCATCCTAGTACGGAGAACTAACGCAACATTCCGTCCATTCTACGGCTCGACAGCTGACAGATTCTCGACTACCTAACTACAGTACTACTACCTCGCTGAGGTGACTTATCAGCTCCGATAATTTTCAACAGCATTAGGACAATCGAAATACCACGCATGGCACACGCCGCGCTCCGTTTTCTGTCTATCAACCGGGACAAGGCGACTGCGATGAGTTTATTGAGTGCAGCGGCGGGATTCTGCGTATACAGGTAGCTTGGCGGGTGGAATCATCTACCATGGCAAACGAACAATCAAACAGCCAGAACGGCATTGCGCCTCGCTACGACCAGCACGCATATCCTCAGCAGCATCCTCAGCAACAACTGCAGCAGCATGACATCACAAGGCCCTTCACCTTGGAGCAAGCTCTCCCCTATACCCCCTTCACCTCGGTCTTTCCTTTCGAACCGGGTACGTACAGGAAGGACCGGCGCATGTTCCTTCTTTCCTTCCCTCCTTCCTTTCCCCTCCTTTCCTCTCTTCTACCTGTTCTACGCCTTCTGCGCCCTCTGCTGGTTTCCCTTCTGAGCTAACAAGTACGAAAGGCATCATCAACAACCCCACGATTGGTTCAGGCCCTCTTGCCCCGTCCCTCGCTGACGTTGTCTCGAGAGAAGATTACGATGCCTTAAACAAGGAAGCCGAAAATTCCAACCAGTCCAAACGGGTCGAGGGAAGCCTTGAATTCATACAACACCTGTTAAAACCGGACAAGATTACACAATTGTGAGCTGCCGAAGTTCATGGCCTGTTCTGTTCTATTTATGTAGCCAGTACTGACGGACGGACTGGATAGCCAGTTCAAGACAGCGCCAAAAACTATACCCCAAAGCAACAAACCCTCGAAAGGTCTTACTGATGGTATTTCCCCCTTTGCGAAGATGGTTTACGACAACACGGCTGTAGCTTTCCGTTATCCTACACCCGATACGCCCAAAACCTCCTCTACGGTCAACGGTCACGCAATGTCGCCTCGAGTCACCAACAATTCACCCAAGTCTCGCAGACAAGAACCACCGAAAGTTGTCAAACACAACCCAGCTTCTTCAAATGCCCAGGCGGTCGCTCAGAACAAGGCGCGAATCGAGATTCACTTGCCCACACAAAAGCAGCTGAGCGCCGCCGCCGCTATATACCCGTCATCCAAACCCCCTGTTCCAGGAACCCATGTTCAACCTCAGACGGTCTCACCTGCTGACCTGATGGTTGCGCCGAAGGAACCGGAAACCCCGTTATCGAAGGCGTCACCATCTCAAACGGTTGAAAAAGCCGAGACTACACCTACTTCAGCCGCCAACAAACGCGGTTTGATTCGAGTCGAGTTGCCAACGGCGAGCTTCAATAAGGAAGAGTTTGCCGTGGTTCCCGATTCGCCTGACACGCCCACACACTTGTCCACGAGACGGAAAATTGGCGGTCCTCATGATGATATAGACGATCCCCTAGGTGTAGAGCTCAATCAACGGGAGCATGCCAATGCTGCTTTCGAGGATCTACGCCGATGCTTTCAGGAGGTATTTGCTGCCGAGGACCATGTAACGTCCCAGCAGGGCGCTTCATCCCATCTGGTGTTCCTGACAAGCGAGCAAGAACCGACGATGACGATAGCCGCACATGGCAAAGCCCAGGGGAAAATAAAAAAGGCTATCGACTTTGGGTGTTTTCGTCAAGCACCCCTGGACGACCTCCTTCGGATTCAGAGTCTGAGCGAAGGGTCCTTGAAGCATACCGATTCTCTTGACTTCAAGCTCGATGAGACTTGGGGTGAAACCGAAGTTGGCTTCTGGCTTCAGCAGCTTCCCGATATCGAGTGTGGTCTCAAGGCCGCGCGAACTTCTCTGCGCATCATGTGCGGCGGCCGTGAAGAAAAGCAGCTATATTCCGAAGACCTCATTCAACAGGGACTAAACCTGTTCAGAAATGTCATGGAGGACATCATCATCCCCCTGGCGGAGCTGCGGAGTACCGGTCCTACCAGCACCCTGTTCCGTCATCTCGTGGTGCACAAGAAGGCAGTCGGTACCCTGTTCACTGCTTGCCAGAGACTTTTTGCCCTCATGTCAGACTTGCTCGCGAGCGTTGATCTCTCGGAAACCGTAATCAACACCTTGGAGTTTGCGGCCTCGCGTCTTATCTTTGTGGAAAATGCATATACGGAGAAAGATTCGGCTGTCGGTGTGCAGAAGTTCGATGGATTTCGGCTGGTGGCCATGAATATGCTGTCGCAGATCTTCCTAATGAATCCGCTCCAGAGAGAAGGCATCCTGAACGAAATCCTGACTTCCCTCGAGAAGTTGCCAGTCGGCAAGCAGAGCGCGAGACAATTCAAGCTTTCGGATAACAAAAGCATTCAGCCCGTCTCGGCGCTGATCATGCGGCTGATCCAGGCCAGCGCCGGAAAGATCGATGATCGAAAGGAGAGGAGTCGCGGCCAGATGATCGAGTCCTTAGAGGATGGCAGTCGTGATCCGACCAATATTCCCAATCGAGTTCATGGGTCTTCGGAGGCTCGCTATGCGATAAAAACAGAGGACCATGCTGCCATTCAGCCTGAGACGGCGATCCAGGAGCTCGAGGATCTTGTACGCCCGCTTTCCGATGGTGCCCACCGCAACGCTACGTACGTTGTCAACTTCATAGTAAAGCGAGCATTGAAGTCGACCAAGTCGGGCGATACGCCGTACCGCAACCTCTTAGACTTGTTCGTCGAAGATTTCACAACGTGCCTGGATTCCCCAGACTGGCCTGCGGCAGAGCTGTTGCTGCGGCTTACGATGTACATGATGTTCCAACAGGTGGGCGGCGACAAAAACGCTGCGCCGGCAAGGAATATGGCATTGGAACTTCTCGGTGTCATGGCCGCAGCCATTTCAAGACTGCGATCCCACGTTCGGAAGATTGCTACCAACTTCGAAGGGAGTGACTCAGATGAGCTTGCCCGGTGGCTGGCCGACTTGGCTTTGAATATCTTGGAGGGTAATGCATCGGTGGAAAAGACGCTCAACTGGCTAGGGCCGTACCGAGTCGCCCTAGAGTTCCTCCAGGATCGCTTAACAGACGACCAGCTCCTTCGAAGTGCTATCTCGTATTTGGTAACGGATTGGGGATCCCGTGTTGGCCCCGGCTACGATTCTCTCGTCAATGAAGAGTCCGAGGAACGAGATGCGGAGTTGGGAAGGACTGCGTTCCGCCTGCGCAACATGATCGAGGACCCAAACTGGCTTTCGAGGGTATATAGCTTCAAATCAGTTGTGGCCAGCCACGCGAAGCTCTCCCACTCGATCATCTTACTGCAGTCGGACCTCTGTACGTCCTTCAAGCATATCTTGAACGTACTCATGGGCTCCATGACCACCGACCAGGCGACCGTGCGCAGCCGCAGTCTCAAGAGTATCAATCTAGTTCTCGAAACGGACCCTACAATTCTTGACGGCGATAGTGCCTTCATCCAGCTCATTCTTCAGTGCTCTAGCGATTCTTCGCCCCAGGTACGCGACTCGGCGCTGGGTCTGGTCGGAAAGTGCATCAGCATGCGTCCGAAGCTGGAAGAGAGAATGACGCCGACGGTTCTTCAGAGATTCATTGATTCGGGCGTTGGCGTGCGGAAGAGAGCGATGAAGCTTGCCAAAGATATCTATCTTGGCAACGAGAGCAAAGCCGTCCGAAGCGCCATCGCAAACGGATTGCTGCATCGCATGCAGGATCCGGACGAGGGCGTCCGGGAGCTTGCGAGACAGATGATAGAAGAGATCTGGATTTCCCCGTTCTACAAGGAGGATGATTCAATCGCTTTCAAACAATCCCTCACCGATCACGTTGCTTTGATGGTCCAGACCGTCAAGCAGGGAAACACCGTGCTTATTCTTGACAAAGTCTTCCAGACGATCCTTTCGCCCCAATCCAAGCTCGCCGAAGCGAACTCCCGTGTTTGCACGAGGCTTGTTGCGAATATGTTCGATCTCATTGACAATCCTGAGTCGGACGATGCATCAGTCCCGTCTGGCCGAGATGCCCTGCAAGTTCTCATGATTTTTGCAAAGGCCGACCCCAAGCTGTTCACATTTGAGCAGATCAAACTGTTACAGCCCAAAATCAAGAGCGTTAAGTCAAGCGAAGACCTGGCCGTGTCAAGGGCCGTTGTCGTCATCTACCGACGCGTTCTCCCTCAAGTGTCCAGTGTGCATTCCCAGTTTCTCAAAGATATCCGCGAGGCCCTCATGCCTGCTACCTCTAGGGTGACGAGATCGCTGCTCGATGATATCGTGGCCTGTTTGTGGATCATTAGTGGTCTTGCCCAGACGTCCGAACATCTTGCCCGCCTCACCGTATCGGGTCTTCGAGCCATTCACCTAATGAGTGGCAGGGGTCGACTGGACGAGAAGAGCATCAAGCAATTCGACCGATACTCTCTGATTGTGGGCATGATTGGTAAACACTGCCAGCTGGATAGTCACGAAGAGCTCTTCAAGACGCTGCCAAAGTGGAAGGGCTCCGTGTCGAAACAAATGGTGGACATTCTCGTTCCTTTCGCAAACCCATCCCAACCGATTGACGTGAGGCGGCCAGCCCTCGACGCTCTTGGACTTATCTGCCAATCCAACCCTAGGAACTACGTGTCTGTCAATGTATATACGACTTTCCAGCAGGCTTTCGATGAACGGGTGCCCGTATTGGAGTCGATGATTCTTCGATCCTTCAAGGAGTTCCTCTTTGCTGAGGAACAACGATCAGAGCAATCGGCGGCGGCGGCGGCTACCGGCAAGGAGGAGCCTGTCAAAAAGGACTTAAAGGTTATGGGCAGCACCAGCTTCGATGACGTGGCGAGCGCCACTACGCAACGGTTTCTAAAGGACATCACGCGGATTGCCCTATCAACACAGGATGATCATGCTTTTCTGGCTACGGAGGTGTTGGCAAGCATCAACCGACAGGGTCTCGTACATCCGAAGGAGACCGGTGTCACGCTGATTACACTGGAGACCTGCCCGGTCCTTAAGATCTCAGAACTTGCCTATCATGAGCACAGAGCGCTCCATGAAAAATATGAAAGCGTGCTAGAGAGGGAGTACGCAAAGGCCGTACAGTCAGCTTTTCATTACCAGCGGGAGATTATCAAAGATGTTCGGGGCGCAACCGAGAGCCCCTTCACGTCAAAGCTTCACCTTTTGGTCGAAGTACTGAAGATTAGCAAGTCCAAAAACCGCAACAGGTTCCTCGAGAAACTTGTTTCTCAGGTAGATTTTGATCCTGCTAAACTAGATATGAGCCAGCCACAAATACCCGCACACGTAGAGTTCTCTCGCTTCATTATAGAGAACCTCGCCTTCTTCGAGTATGTCACCGTTGGGGAACTTCAAGCTACCGTAACAGCTATGGAGAAGCTCGTCACTCGGACGGGTTCTAGCATCGCTCAAGCCATCGAGTCCGAGATTTTCCAAGTGCGTATGGAACCAACCTCAACATCTGATCAACAGGTCGAGGTCGAGGCTGAGGCACAAACCGCAGCCCTCGCCGGGGCCGCCAATGTAGATGATCAGCGACTCCGGTCATTAGCTGCTAGTTCAATCATTCTTCTTGCTCTCTGGGAAGCCCGTACGTATCTACGCCGTTTGCACGGCCTTAGTTCCCACCGGCGCGAGAGTAAAGGGAAGGCCCCGGCAAAGGATCTCACCAAAGCGCCGGTCAAGGTGCAAGGTGTCACAGGTGACAAGTTTTGGGAGGATGTCGCTAAGATCATGGCCGGGCTGGACACGCGAGAACGCATGATCGAACAATGTCGGGCGTTTGTGGAACTTTTAAACGTAGACCACGAGGTGAAGATTGCAGACGAGGACGAGGATTTGGATGCCGATGGGGAGCCAAGAATTCTAGATCTTGAAGAAGAAGACGATGCTACAGTCGATCATCGTGGCCACAAGAGGAAGGCCGGAGTTACGCCCGGTGGACGGAAAAAACGAGCACGATCCACTTCGAGGCCTCGAGGTCGTGGTCGGCCCAGGAAACAAGATACAGAAACAGTGGAGGCAGATCTAGGCGATGATATGGAATGGATCTAGTATATGATCCTTGCTAATTAACGGATGGAATTTCTCGTGGTACATTCTTACCCCTTAAACTTCATGTATTTGATACGGGTTTGCCACTCAAGCCTAACAGAGGACGGATAGAAGAAAAAGGGACATGAGACTTTTTTTTGGGCTTGGCCTGGCTTGGCTTCGGTGGTATATAGGGCATGGAAACTGGCGTTGAAGAGGAGAAGGAACACGTATAACCACGAGATTCCCGGGGTTTCGGCAAGGACTGCTGCTCCCTACTACTATTACAAGGCGGGATATGTTCAATGGGGGCGGTTCGGAGTGCGTTCGCAATGATACCTCACTTTTGCTTTTTATAAAACTGCTTAAATGGTCACCGCTGGCTTTACCAGTTGGCAAGTCGCACTATACAGTCGCGACGGAGATAATAGGAGGCGGATAAACAACCTCATCAATCCTCACATGTGTTAACGATTTGCTCGACCTTTATGTGTGTGAATCAATAGCTACCCTCTCATACCGGTGAGTTGCCCGGCCATTCTCAGTGATGGCATGCATGTATCGTCTTTCCAAATTATATTATCGCCGCGGCGGAGAGACATAACTTCCCCATCTTAACTACAGAGAAAGCAGAGATATAACCCTCCGCTAACCCCTTGATCCGTCTGTCTGGACTGCTATCGTTATAAGCCTATCGATATCCACACTCCCCTTCCGTGCGAGAAAGCGACGCATTTAAATACATAAGTGAATAACACGTTAAAAAGTTGCGTGTCTCGCTATCAATATCATTCTGATATAATAGATAAGAATACCCCATTATACTCCAATTACCATTATTTGTTTGTTTGTTTATGTACGGGCTGCGAAGACCTGAAAAGAAAAAAATATCGGTCATACATGCATATATTAGTCCCTCATTCCTATCCCATAAATACCCGTATCATGTGCCACAGCACCCAACTAGGTCAACAGACTACATTTCGTTGGTTCCTCTCGTATAGGTAGTCCGGAGTTATTTATCGCCTAGTCATCTTCACGGTTCCTCGACCAGCGACCAAGCCTCGTCGCTGAGCTCGTAGTTATCATCGTCATCGTCATCATCGCAAAGCTGGTCGTCGTCCTCGGCAGACACATAACCGCTTCCACTAAGCGCGAGACTGTCATCACCCGAGGGCGCGGACACAACACGGGCCGCCGCGTCAGCGCCTGAGACGACATCGGAGCGACCGACCGCCAGCGACCGGCCGGCGGTCATGGTCGCGGTCTCGGACAGGCTGGCCGTCGGGTCCGACGGGCGGATGCTCGAGATGTCCGTGGCCACGCTGTCGCCGGTGTGGTACGTCGGGCCCGGTCCGGCGGGGCCGAGATCGGCGTCGGGCACGGCGGTCCCGAAGACGCCGCCCGTACCATCGTCCAGCCCGCCGGCCCAGAGCGGCAGGTACTGGAACTCTTCATCGGACAGGTCGAGCGTCAGGTGGCGCGTGCGGTGGAGCGGCGCCTCGAGCTCGGTCTTCCCCTTCGAAAAAAACCGACCGCCCAGGGCCAAGACGGAGGCCCGGAGCTGGCGGAAGAACGCGTCGAGGTCGAAGAGGGCGTCGTCCGTCCCCATTTTCATTAATTCGGGGACGCGCGGGCATGCGTTTCTATTCATAATCACCATCTTCTTGTTGAACCGGCGCACATCGTCAAGCATGCGGTCCCCGATATCCTGCATCTCGGCCAGGGATGCGTTGAGATTCTCCCAGAAGCACGAGGTCAGTAAGCGGGCCGCGTCGGGCAGCGCGTCGTAAACTTCGACAGCGGATGTCCAGCGCCCACGCGGCACGTAGCATCGACGGTCGTGATCGATGGATTCTGCTTCGCTGCCGGAAGGCGGATCGCGTACTACGTTGCGCACAAGCTGGGCTATATACTGCGATAATTTATTAGATACGGCTGCTGCGAGGTGCCTGAGATCTTCATCCCCGTTCATGGCGTGCGTTGGATTAGGTCCGCCGGAAGATGCGATCTTGATGAAATGTTCCACTCGTGCTAATTTCCGATGTTCGGTGATGTCGAGTAGATCGCAGACTCGATCCGATGTCAATCTCGCAAGAGTTTGCTGCGCGCGGTCCGCATACTTCAGCGCCGCGTATTGAATAACCGTTTGCATGTCGTCAGGTAGGTCTGCAGCCCAGATTGAGAAGCGTCAGCAATCTCGTTTTCATAGTGCTCGGAAGTCATCGGGAGGCTAGTGTTGGAAGCAAGCAACAATTACACGATGTCGTCATATTTCCGGTGCTGATATCTTCTTGCACTGGACAGGGAGAAACAGGACATTGGGTTATTACTAACCAGCACGTGGGCGACCAAAAATTGTGTATTGGCCCCCCTGACGATTGCTACAGAGGCTCTCGATGGCATTCTCTGCTACAAGGATGCGAAACGCAGCCCGAGTCACTGTCGGCAACTGCAGTGTCCAAGCGATCTTCAAAGCATGGTCAGGGTGGATGTCGATGAAGTCGCTATTCGGTTCTGCCATAAGCCACATAAGCACGGGGTCCCGCTGGCATCAAGTCAGCATAATGATATCTAGACGAGGCTGAATTCGAACGAGCCACATACAATCGCATTGGTGCAGTCTAGGATTTTGGCAACGCCAGTGAGAGTATAAACACGAGCTGCCGAGTTCAGAACAAGATCTTGACCTTGAATTGCCAGGAGCAGACGGATGATGTTGGCGCGATGGCGAACGGGACAGTAATCGTCTATTACCCGCGCCTTTGGTAAGATCAGATCTGCGAGGTCGATTCTCGGCAGATCGGCTGTGTTTCCGGAGTTCGGTAAGACTATGTATCCATCGACTTTGCGGCTATCATTGAAGACGGTTGCATGGCATGGACAATGATCATCGTGCCCCGAAACAAGATACGGCGACACGCCGAGTCTCTCTTTGGTGGTCCACCACTCTCTGACGCCGGCGGGTAGAGACAGCTCTATAAGTTGAGCTGCCAATTCATCCCCCTCGGTCGAAGGGGTAAGGTCGATGACGAACCCCTCCAGAACCACTTCACCCATCCGTTCCAGTCGTTTTCGGAAACGAGCCTGTTCCTTTGGCGACAACAAATTCCTGAAAACCCTGGAACCAGTCCCAAGGAGCTTCTCCGAGTCGACAAGGAATCGCTTCGAGGTCCACTGTAACTCTTATTAGGAATTGTTACAAGTGAAGACCTCAAACGGTTGAATAAAGCGGTTCGTGAGTTGATGTTGAGGCCTGCAGGGAGTATGCTATGATGTGAGAATGAAAAGGAGGGGGGGGGAGTTCATACCATGTCTCCCGCACAGTTTATGAACGAAGGGGGGAAATTGACAAGAACCAATGTGTCCCCGGAATGGAATTCGAGGTGGACATTTTGAATTGCCCAGAAGTCGAGCTGTTCCCGCTGCTCATTGTCCCAGTTGCCATCGTCTCGACTAGGCTTCTCCTTGAGCATCCGATCAATTACACCATCAATCAAGGCGCCCCGTTGCCCAGTTTCGCCCATAATAACGCGAGAACACGCCCTGACCGGACGAACTGGACAGTAATTGGCTTTAGAGTGTTAGAGTATTGAACGAGCGAAAGGTAGTTAGGTATAAGAGGATGGGATCACAGATAAATATGCTGCTAGACTGTTGTTATGAGAATGCGAGCCTCAATACTTAGGTGATAAAGACAAGGCGATAAATAGACTGATGAAGCTCTATTCGTGTGAAAATGTGGTAAAGTCAAGATAGATTGAAAAACAGGAAGGCCATTAGAACGGAGCAAGGCTGACGGCATGAGTAACTTCTATCCTGCAAGTGGCAACAAATGAAGTGCTGCATATGTAAGCATATTATCCATCGAGGCTGTGTGTGAACAAGAACGGGGCTGCCTCTGGGGATACCTAATTGTATTTTAGGTAGCTACCTAGGTATTCGCCTGTCATACTATGCGATACACTATCTTCATTCTTGATGTAGATAGAAGTTGATACATGGGTGTATTAGGTATATGGACTCGACTTCGTTACTTAGAATTATGTAGGTAGCGAGTTAGACACACATACATATTGAGATTGCGTTAGGTAGCACCTATGCTTATAAAGTACATGTCAGCCCTACGGTAGATAACGCAGTGTGGTCATCCAATTGGCGATGGCCGTGGCTGTAGTACAACCCACACTAGTAAGGATGACAAGACATCCAATTCACACCGCCCAAAAGCTTAGACAGGCAGAGAGGTACCTGGAACTTCAATTGGTTGTTGGGCTGACTTGTGGCGACTACACATAGTATCGTTGGCTGTTTGTATGCATAGTCTGCCTTCTTCTGTCAATACCTACATGTATGTACATTTGTCAAGGACTTAAATATGTCGGAGTTTGACGACAAAATCCCCGGTTCTCCTTATACATTTTTTTTGCCCTGAAAGTTTCAACACACGTACTTAGAAAATGCTCTTACGTCATAGGTGTAACACAGTAACCTACACGTGTAGATGGCTTTGATAAATGCCTAAACTCCACTCTTTTTCAGGTGAAGAAAAGGGGCCCAAGCTTCATCCCCAGACTCTCTAGGTGCTACCCCAATCCTTTCCCAACCGAATTCCGTCGGACCCCTTCAGCCCCCTCTCTGCCATCTGCCTCTCTTCAATTCGCTCTAGCCTCTACTCCGTACGTAGGTACGGATCCGTACTTAGGTAATGGTTCAACCTCATAGGCGAATAGAAGGGCCCAATTGCTCTTGCATGAGTATCGCGTGCCCCTTGTCCCGATCCGGCAAGGAAAAGACCCTACTGATTTTCGTTGCACTTCCGATCGCACGATCCGCCTCATCAGTACACCCATATCTGCCCACAAAAAGTCACCTTGGAACGCCCCGGCAGCTGCCCAGCTGGAAACCTTAGTGCTTCTTCTATGACATGGTAAGAATGGGGTATTAGTATGTATGTAGGTACAGATGTATTAATGGTGGCACCCTCCTCATTACTATATAAGTCTGGTTGGGGGGGGGGAGGACCTTTAACCTTCTACTGTATGTCGAGCTGCTCTGTTTCTCTCTTGTGATTATTGTTGTGATTTCGATTCCCGTTACACATCACACACTCTCCAGAGTCTTCCAAGAACCGGCGGGCAACTATAACTAGTTTGTACTTTCACAACACGAACCCCCTACGCGACGTCTTCCGATTTCAAAACATACAATCTTCCTCCCAACCACAAGCAAGACTCGAAAAGATGAGCCAAGCCCGACCAGGTCCAGTAAACAGCAAATTCAGCCGTCTCTTCGCGTAAGTATCCAGCGACAACTTTCTTTTACTCTTTCACCATCATCATCACTCTCAGATCCCAGGTGGGCTGGATAAACACGCCCCACGATCGATCGATCATAGATCCCTCGCTGACCGCCACTCCACGCAGGAGCCGACACTGGATCCCGCTAATAGGCACGGCCATCTTCGCGACCGGCATGGTCGTCGGCGTGCAGTATCAGCGCTCGGCGCTGAAACGCAACGAGCAGACGCAGAAGGACGCTGCCGAGAACCTCTACGTCAGCGTCGACCGGAGCGGCGGTGGTGTCTAAGCACCTAAGGGCCCAGTCTATGCCGTCGTAACTAGTGGAACCCTACCAACCCCCCGCCCTTTTTCCCCCCCGAGTGGGAGATGGATGGATGGATACCTACCAGCCGCACAAATCGGAGTGGCGTATATATATTGATAGGCACGTGGTGTGTGCCCGTTACAAAAAGACATATTGTTATACTTTGGTAGAAAAAAAGTTGTATGGGAAACACTGGATGGCGAGATATAGAGTGTGTGTGTGTGAAGGCACAAAGTGGGCAAGCAGATCCATGGCATGACGTGAATATCGGAGACACGAGGTTTGTAGCAGATGTAACAACTGTATAAGGGAACCACCATTTATCCGCAATAGGATGAGTAGACGATAGCAATGGACATGGATGGGTTCACGGCGTTGCATGACTACATGAATCCAGTAAACATGAAGACAAAGACATTCCAAGAGTTGTATTATGGATATTATACACATTCATCGTGAGGTTCAGGTCAAGGAATCTGTGGCATCAATAGCAAAGGCGGACATTCTGATCAGACGGTCACTACCAATGATGTGTAAGCTCGCGCTGTCCACCACCAATGGGAGCCACAGCATCCATGGGCTTGAGACCGGTCTAGACAGGCAGGATACCGGGAACCTCTCCCGAGAGAGTGCGGTCAACAAGGTATTATAATTTACAACCCAGTCCCTCAGTCCCTCGTGGTAACACAACTCGCAAAATGGTATATCGCGTGTAGGCCTAAACCCGCAGCCGCTAGGTATATGTAGCCTCGACCCCCTCTTGTACTATTCATACAGCTCGACTCGGCCCCCGACCCCCTTAAAAACAACGCAAGACCTGAACGCCAGATGCATAACCTTAGGGTATACCGCACAAAATGCATAGAGCCGGTCATGTATATAGCCTTCCCCGTCCAGGGATTCGGGGCAATATCAAACGGAAGAAGCTCATTCATTATGGGCTTCCTTGTCCCCGTATCTGTCCTTCCACATCACTCCCGCTGTCCGACCGCAAAACCTCCTTGCCCTTGCCTTTGCCCCTCTGCTTCTTCGGCGCCGCCGTGCCCGTGCCGCCGACCTTAATCCCCTTCGCGCTTCCGGGCCGGCTCCTCTCCGGTTTCCCCGGTTTCTTCTTTTCCGTTGCTAACGTCTCGACGTTTAGCGCGTCGTTCTTCCGGCTTCCATCGTCCCCTGAATTCTGCACTGTCGACGCCGTACTGGGTCCCGTGCTCCTCATGACGCGCATCTCCTTGACGACATCCGCAAAGCCCTCCTCGAGCGTCTTCATCCTTGCGAGAACCAACCGGCTCATGCGGTCGGCGTTCTCGTGGTCGCGGCTGTCCTGGCCTAATCTTTTCAGCTGACCGGTGGCCATGGCCATCTGCGTAGCAAAGGATGCGGGGCCGAACTCGGTCTGCGCATCGAGACCCCCGTCAGAATTGATATCTACGTCGACTGAAGACACTCGTCGTACGCGCGGATCAATCATATGGAGAGCAGCACGAGTGGGTGCTGACTTTAAGGGAATGGGTTTCGGTCGGACTGGTGTGGCTACGTTGGGTATCTTCCGCGGTGAACGCATGCCGGCTGGCGTAGAGGACTCTGCAGGCTTGTTGAGACGGCCCGTTCGCGGTCGAGAACGAGCCCCTGCTGGCGGCTCCTCAGAGATGGAGGATGGGCTTGGTCCATGGCGGCTAGTTTCCTGGGGAGCATACAGGATCGTGTTTGTTGAGAGCGTTCTACTATGGAGGCCCTGCCGACGAACCGGAGGGGCTGCGCGTGGTGACTGGCGATGGGAGGATGAGCTCACAGAGGACGGCGCTAACGTGCCGATTCGTGATGCTAGTGGGGTGGTAAAGTAATCGTCCTGTTGCTGCCGGTCGCGAGACTGACTGCCACGGCGGTTTCCGGCTGCGATATCGTTATCGTCTTCATCTTCATCATTCGTAACGAGTTCATCGTCGCCGTCTGCATTCGCTTGATCCTTGTACTGTTCATGTTGCTTGAAAATTTGGCCATGAAGTTCCGTGAGGTTCGTAATGCCGGGAAAACCACTATTCGATACCAGCTCCGCAGGGTCGCTAGCGACCGATCGAACATCAGACACGTTTCTGAACCTCTTAGGTAGATCACGGCTCATGCTCATCCGACGCTGCGAGAAGCTGGGGCGACTATCAATAGTGGGCCACTGTGACAACCGTTCGCCAATCTCGTCGTTCTGGTCCATCCAATCTCGAACGGCTGTTCGAGTCCTTCTTCTCTCGTGTCTCCGTTGATTTCGTACGGTACCGGCATCAGGCTGCCGACGGAAAACTTCGTCGAGAGCGCGATCCTTCTGAAAGCCAGCGACAGATTCCTCACGTATTCGCAAGTTCGGACTGAAAAGAGCGGCGCCTCGGCTTGCCGGGTCGGCAAAGGATATTACGCGACTTTTGCCACGCCCTTGGTTTTCCACGAGGTCTGTCGGCTCGTATATTGCTGATGCGAGGAAATATTTTTCATACAAGTATATGCAAAATAGGATAGGACAATGAGTGATCTTGATGACCGTACGATTCAGTATCACAAACTGTCTTATTGGCATGACATATCTCGACGGTATCAAGATCCAGGCGAAGATGTTTGTTGGTGCAATGTATGAGAATAGCGCATCATTTTTGACCATAGATATGGTGTTGATCGCAAAGAGAAACCTAGAACTCGTGAGCAGGCATGTAGTGTAGGTCGAGCCGGATCAACAACCACTTACTGATGCTCCTCGTTCGCATTCGAGGCGATCGCCATGAAGGAATTGGTGAGGACGGTGATTAGTATCGTTCTAACGGGTGTCAGAACAGAGCCTATCTCTTGATACCAAGAACGGATGACTTACACAACAAGAAAGTGACACATGATCAAGAAAATGCCCAGAAGTGTTCTGCCAAGATATGTATACTCAGGCCACCTAGAAGCATCGGTCAGCTCAGCCCATCTGATTGAGAAAGGGTAACCTAGACGTACACGTCCCAAGCGGCCGGTGTAAACCCCATAAGAATCTGGAAAATTTTGTAAGCCACCTCAGGAGCATCAATGTTGTTCTTCGAGAGAGTGAAAAACACAAAGAACCCAGAGCAACTAATCAGCACGAGTACGAACACAGCCGCCAGGTCCACTGCCATGAGTCGAAAGGCGATCAGTAGCTGAGAGAAGTATCGGTAGTGGTCTAAGACACTGAAGATGCGAGGAAGCAGGAGGATTGCATTCGACGCTAGGACATCATACGCCATGTCATTCCAGCGATGAGGGTTCACGAGGAAAACACCATAGACTCTCATACAGTAATAGATGATGAGCAGCAGCAGAATGCCGAGATCGAATATGTTCCAAAAGCTCATGATATACAGAGAAAACCCCTGCTCGTTGAAGCCGACGACCTCGTCCAGCATAAAACCCGCACTCCAGAACCAGAACACCAGCTCTAGCGTCGTGATCTTGCTAGAACGCTGTATCAAGACAGAGAGAAACAGGCATATCAAGATAAAGAGGGAACACGTGGACAGGAATTGTCTATATCGAGGAACACGGAGGCGGGATAGCTTGAACGGGGATGCTTGGCGCGGGTCGTACAAATTGACAGTGCGCCGAACGGGAACGGCATGTAATGGCAGCTGGGCCTGCTGTTCTTTGGTGCGCTGGCGGGTAAGGAGTGGTGTTCGGGCATCGACCGGGTGATTCCGAGGTAATGTTCCGCCCTGCGTCGCAGGGGCTGAAGTTACCCGATGAAGACTATCTTGAGATGAGTAGAAGCTGATCGCACCATTCCATATGGCCTCTAGCTGCTGGACCACAAGGGGATGCGCAAGGAAGTGCTTAGCCGACGCACGGATGGCTACCTCCAGAGTCGAAGATCGTGCCGCAGTCATGGGGCGGGCTCTACCGTCGGAGCCCTTCGAGCTAGGGGTCGTCTGGATCCCGGGGGCTCCCTGGAGCGGGTTAAAGTCGTAGGACAGAGCGTCAATGAGTTCCCGAGTACTGTATTCCTTCAACAACTTCATGGCCAGAAGCTCGCAGACTCTCGCCCTTGTGATACTGGTGCCCGCGTTACCCGGATAAAGTTGCCCCTCCTTTTCAAACTGTAGGCAGTTTGCCATGAGGGCGTAGATTGTCACGCGACTGAAATGCTGTGCCCGAATCTGCTGTTGCATGGGTTTGACGAGAAACTGGGACACCTGAGGGGATCGGATCTGGTCCCACGACAGCGTGGTCTCAGTTCGGTTCTGGATGATGACTCGAATGGCATGGACAACATTGTATACAGGTAACGAATCTAGACGTAAATGTGAGCGACTGATATAGGTATACACTTGCTACGAAGCACAGCCGCCATTGCCATTAACTTACCTAGATAGTCAGCCGAGAACAGAGGTATGAGAGACCCCGAATTTCTATGACGGTCTCCATCATGGAGGAAACGATTCATTCGAGGCCTAGATTGCTGATTATAATCAATGTTGGCAAAGTCTTCTTCGTCGTCATCATCGTCGTCATCGTCATCGTCGTCGTCTTCATCCAGCTCGGTGAAATCGGCACTGGCATGATGCCGATCGGCATAATCGCGAGCAGCCGGGCCAGGAACAGGCGTGGCAGGATTCGAGTCGAAAAGGCGCGGCGAATCGACGCGACGAACAGCCGGCCTAGGTCGCAGCAACGTGGAGAGCATGTCCTTCGCGGGAGGAATCATGGCAACGATATCTAACCCCCCCTACCTACCTCCACGCAAGCGACCGGGAAAGATATAAGAACATGGAGAAGAGAATGGCAAACGCCAGGGAGAACAGTCAGCTATGCTAGCTTAGTCGGCTTGCACATATGCGTGGTGAGACACAACACACAAGACTCGAGTCAAGCCGAGTCCTCGTACATAAGGGTTGGCCGCAAAGTGCGGGAACACAGAAAAAAAAGAAAGGGAAAAGAAGGAAAGAAGGAAAGACGATATGGAGATTGCGAAGGCGTTGAAGGCGTTCCGGCTAGCATCAACGGCGCAAAGAAAGTTTCTATCCACAAAAACGACTGGGGGTCAGAGTCAGGTTGTGTAAGAAGCAGGGATGCAAGCCATCTTCAGGTGGATGCACACTATTACACCATTGCGGTTCCTACCGTATCATGTGCTTGTGCCACAGAACATGGGTATGAAGTCAGGTATGATCTGCGGAAAGTTATATTGGATGAGAAGGCCACCAAAGGTTCAAAGAAGTTTTGTGGATGGGAAATTCCATAGTAAATGTTAATTGACTGTTGCTATGTAAACAAATATATAAACATATAAAGCACAGGTACTATAAGTAGGTAGTTACCTACCTGTATTTTGACAGCATCTTCAGGTGCATTGAGATAGAGGTATGTATCTACAAATGCAGCAGAAATCTATGCGCATCTTATACAGATATAATAGTGGGACATGCTCTGTGCCAATCGTATCCTTGCCCTCAACCTGGAAATTACTCTTTTGAGCGTTCTACTATCTTACGCAGTATGTACATACGTACTATATTATGTGCGAGACTGACTAGCCATACCTAGGTAGGTTACCTGGTAGCACGCTGCTGATCACACTGTACCTAATAACGGACCGCATGATCCTTAAAACGGGCTTATCGGTTACAATGTACTTCGTATATATCTCTTCATACATGTATCACCTTATACATATTCCGTACGTGAGATCGAAAAGATTTTCCACGGATGGATTTTTATATCGAAGTTTTCTTGTACGCATCATGCGGCTCGCTCATATTATGCGCCTGACTTCATGCCAGACATTCTTCCCGTATCTCGATTGACACCAACGTAAGCTCATCATACCTTTGGATGGACTGCTACACATATAACATATACACGGTACCTAGATGTATCATGTATGTAGTAGTAAAATGGCCTGGAGGTACTGAACTTATTATCTACGCATCTTACAAGGACCAGGTAGGGGTAGATAGGTTCCATCGTATCTTTGCGCGTGTGCATATGATGTACGCAAGTTCGCCCGCAATCGGCAAAGTCAATTAATTGGCTCGCCTGTAAATCATAGACTCGTCACCATTCTTGCGTATGTACAAGAGTTGCAATTGGCACCGATACACCGTCCACACACCGAACACCGGCTTTACGTATGCCATGTAAAATGGTTACAATGAAGTGTCACTGTCACCAGAGAGTAGCTGAATAGGCAGAAAAAGTTCCGCGACGGCATGTCCGTCTCAGCTGCACCGCCGTTCAATGCTCCGGACCTCATGTTCCCGTTGGTCAACATCTAGGATGAGAGGGATGCCGTACCACCAATGACCAGTCACATGTTTCTAGTGCTTTATCAGTCAGCTTTTCTTTTCATGAGCCTCGTTCCTCTTGTGATATTCACCGCTCCTTCGACGTCAACCAGTCTCTGCAAGACGCTTCAACGGCCGGCTCTGATTGGCACAAGCCTGTGTTCCGGTCTGGCCTGTGATAGCCGACGTCGACACATGACGCACCCTCCAGGTTACTAACTTTTCTTTCTTGCATACCTATCTACCCGGACCCCACGTTTTTCGTAGATCCTTTACCGTGATATATATGTACGTACATACACAGTCCACGCTACAGAACACTAGGCTCGATCTAGGACGTATTCGATACAAACTGGTATCCTTCATATGTTCCAGTTACTGTGGCTAATAGAGTGAGTTAGGTTCGATTCCTAACAGCGCTATTGGTATTCGCTCTATTAGCTCATCTGTTCCTGTCAACATGAATGGTGATTGCCGTCATCGGTCAAACTAATAATAGCCTAATACCTAATGTGGTAGGTAGATATGCTTAGGTAATCTTATAGTCTTTAGAAGGCACAGCAAATTGATCGTCGCGAGTAGCAACTTATTCACTAGTTAGCCTAATACGTGTCTAAGAAGACCTGATATTCAATGTCTGAAGGCTACCCTGTCTATATGTTCGCATACCTACAACTACGACTTATAAACAGCGTATGACGAGACGAACTTCCATTTTCCATATTAAAGATTTTGTGGCTAGATATTGCATAACTGAGGGAGGTGACATAATCGATACATATGTACTTACTAGCTGCCTACGTGCATGACGATTTGTTTCCTATTAGGGACTGGTAAAGTTCGACGAGCCAATAAGAAAGAGAGATTTCCTCAAGGTTCCGGTCCAGAACCTAGCGTGTTCATGCTGGCTTCAGGGTAACCCGCCGCTGATTAGTCGCCTGAAAGTACAGACGAAAGTTTCCTGCAAGAAACCCCCCTCGAGGTTTGAGCCCCTCCAACAATTGGATGCCCCGCAATGCTGGTGACCGGAGCTGCGAGCTCGACCAACGTGGGAAAGAAAAAAATAGTTAAAAAAAAAATTTGGTGGAAATTTCTCTCAGGTGCAACAAACTTTAGACACCATTCTCTTACCCTAATTACGAATAACCCTTATTCCATTGAGTTCGTAGCGGCATGAGAAATTAATTTCACTAGACCACAGCATTGCAGTCTTAGACAGCTCTGTCTGTTGAGCTTCCTAGCTGCTGCTGTCCTTCAAGCTTAACGCTTCCATTCGTCCCCCTAGCAAATTTGCACATTCGGGGAATTCATCGTATCACGGTATCACCTACCTCCATGGCCTCCGTCCACTACCAGCCCGCCTCTGCGCGGATAGTAGGTTCGGACGAAGAGGGACTCATGTGTCTTGACCTCGAGGATCATTCTTCCTATCAGGGATACAGTTTTGGTGCCAAGAAGAGCATCGCCGGCGAATTGGTCTTCCAGACCGGCATGGTGGGATACCCAGAGTCGGTGACAGACCCTTCATATCGTGGCCAGATCCTCGTCATCACGTTCCCGCTCGTGGGAAACTACGGCGTGCCCTCTCGACAAGTCATGGACGAACTACTTCGCGATCGTCCCGCACATTTCGAGTCGTCAGAAATCCACATCGCCGGCCTCGTCGTGTCCTCGTATGCAGGCGAAGAGTATTCACACTTCCTCGCGGCGTCCTCTCTAGGAACTTGGTTGAAAGAACAGGGAATTCCTGCTATGTACGGTGTCGATACGAGAGCCTTGACAGAGCGAATAAGACAAGAAGGTAGCATGCTAGGTCGAATGCTGTTGCAGAAGCAAGACTTGGCCAACGGAATAGCCAATGGTGTTGATGGAATGGCGGGTTATCATCCCATAGAGAAAGATTGGAAGCCACATTTCGACTCAATTGACTGGGTAAACCCAAACACGAAGAATCTCGTTGCCGAGGGTGAGTAGAACCCCCTTAGGTGATGCTGTCGACCGTAGTAGGCTTATCGGTTTGTAGTCTCCATCAAGGCGCCCCAGCTTTATAAGCCGAACCCGTCCACGGCGTTGAAACATCCCTCTGGCCGCACTCTTCGTGTACTCTGCCTAGACGTTGGTATGAAGAACAACCAACTTAGATGCTTCATAAAAAGAGGTATCGAAGTACTAGTATGCCCATGGGACCATGATTTCTCCAAAGGTACTGGAGAAGAGTACGATGGCGTTTTCATCTCGAACGGACCCGGCGATCCTGCCGTCATGCACGAACCTGTAAAGCACATTGCCGAAGTGATAAAGGCCGATCGGGTTCCGGTTTTCGGTATCTGTCTCGGCCACCAGCTGCTTGCTCAAGCGGCCGGTGCGAAGACCGAGAAGATGAAGTTTGGTAACCGCGGCCACAATATCCCTTGCACGAGTATGGTGACGGGTAAATGCCACATTACGTCCCAGAATCACGGCTTCGCGGTAGACGCTAAGAGTTTGCCATCCGAATGGAGCGAATTGTTCGTGAACGCCAACGACGGCAGCAACGAAGGCATCATGCATGTGAGCAAGCCATATTTCAGTGTCCAATTCCACCCGGAGAGTACACCTGGGCCTCGCGACACAGAGTTCCTCTTTGATGTTTTCATCGACGCCATTGTCAACTGTGCTAAGGACCCTAAACTGCTACACGCGGCGGTCAAGTTCCCTGGCGGAACTACCGAGGAAAACGAGAAATTGCACCCACGTGTCAGCGTCAAGAAGATCCTCGTTCTTGGCAGCGGCGGCCTGAGTATTGGACAGGCCGGTGAATTCGATTACTCCGGTAGTCAGGCTATCAAGGCGTTAAAGGAGGAAGGTATCTACACGGTCCTGATCAACCCTAATATTGCGACGATCCAAACATCCAAGGGCCTCGCAGACAAGGTCTACTTCCTTCCGGTCACGGCCGAGTTTGTCCGCAAAGTCATTGTTTACGAACGGCCAGATGCGATTTATGTCACGTTCGGCGGCCAGACCGCTTTGCAGGTCGGTATTCAACTTAAGGATGAGTTCGAAGAGCTCGGCGTGAAAGTGCTAGGCACGCCTATCGACACGATCATCACCACTGAAGATCGGGAACTTTTCGCCCGCAGTATGGGAACCATTGGAGAGAAATGTGCTAAATCGGCCTCCGCGAGCAGCGTAGACGAGGCGATGCAGGTCGTCCAAGACATCGGGTTCCCCGTCATCGTCCGAGCCGCGTATGCTTTGGGCGGTTTAGGGAGCGGCTTTGCCAACAATGAGACTGAACTTCTCGACCTTTGCAACAAGGCACTGGCAGCAAGCCCGCAGGTCTTGATCGAGCGAAGCATGAAGGGTTGGAAGGAAATTGAGTACGAAGTCGTAAGGGATGCGCAAGATAATTGCATCACCGTCTGTAACATGGAAAACTTCGATCCCCTCGGAATACACACGGGCGACTCTATCGTCGTAGCACCATCTCAGACGTTGTCGGACGAGGACTACAACATGCTTCGGACGACGGCCGTGAACGTCATCCGTCACCTAGGCGTAGTCGGAGAGTGTAATATCCAGTACGCCCTCAACCCGTTCTCAAAGGAATACTGCATTATCGAGGTCAACGCTAGATTATCAAGATCGTCCGCCTTAGCGTCCAAGGCGACGGGCTATCCCCTTGCGTTCATTGCTGCTAAACTCGGATTGGGTATACCATTGAAGGAAATCAAGAATACGGTCACGAAGGTGACCTGCGCCTGCTTCGAGCCGTCTTTGGACTACGTTGTGGTCAAAATGCCACGATGGGACCTGAAAAAGTTTACCAGGGTTTCCACGCAGCTCGGTTCGTCGATGAAGAGCGTAGGCGAGGTCATGAGCATTGGAAGGACCTTCGAGGAGGCCATCCAGAAGGCCATCCGGGCGATCGATTTCCACAACCTTGGG
Source organism: Xylariaceae sp. FL0662B (assembly GCA_022376535.1). Taxonomy (NCBI): domain Eukaryota; kingdom Fungi; phylum Ascomycota; class Sordariomycetes; order Xylariales; family Xylariaceae; species Xylariaceae sp. FL0662B. The sequence continues at coordinate 277,839 of JAJJKD010000007.1, forward strand.
TTTGGCGCAACCGAGGCTCTCATGTCGATTGATGACGAGCTACAAACCCCGTCTGATCAACGCCTCTTCGCCATCGCAAACGCTATGGACTCTGGGTACTCAGTGGACAGGATCTGGGAGCTTACGAAGATAGACAAATGGTTCTTGCACAAATTAATGGGCCTCAGCACTTTCGCCAAGGCCATGGCCGAGTATAACACGAGCCAAATTTCGCAGCGTCCCCAACTCCTTCTTCAAGGCAAGCGTCTTGGATTCAGCGACCGCCAGCTGGCGAAGTTCTGGGATTCCAACGAGCTGGCGGTGAGACGCATGAGATTAGAAGCTGGCATCACACCATACGTTAAGCAGATTGATACCGTTGCCGCCGAATTTCCTGCGTACACCAACTATCTTTACCTAACGTACAACGCTTCGGCTCACGATATTCCCTTCAACGACCACGGTGTCATGGTACTCGGGTCTGGTGTGTACCGCATCGGATCTTCGGTTGAATTCGATTGGTGCTCCGTCCGAGCCATCCGCACGCTACGGGAGTCCGGTTGCAAGACTATTATGGTCAACTATAATCCCGAAACAGTTAGTACCGATTACGATGAGGCAGATCGGTTGTACTTTGAGAACATCAACGTGGAGACCGTCCTTGATATCTATCAGATAGAATCGGCAAGCGGTGTTCTCGGCGCGATGGGCGGGCAGACTCCTAACAACATTGCGTTGCCTCTGCTTCGTTCTGGTGTTAAGGTTCTTGGAACGTCGCCGGAGATGATCGACAGGGCCGAGAACCGCTATAAGTTTTCGCGCATGCTGGACGAGATCGGTGTCGACCAACCGACATGGAAAGAACTTACGAGCTTCGAGGACGCCAAATCCTTCTGTCAAAATGTCTCGTACCCGGTGCTGGTTCGGCCATCCTACGTGCTTTCTGGCGCGGCGATGAACACTGTGTATTCAGAGGCAGATCTCGAGTTGTACCTCCAGCAGGCTGCCGAGGTATCGCGTGAGCATCCCGTTGTAATTACAAAGTACATCGAGAATGCCAAGGAGATCGAGATTGACGCCGTCGCGAAGGATGGAACCGTCGTGGGTCATTTCATTTCGGAACACGTCGAGAATGCCGGTGTCCACTCAGGTGACGCAACTCTCATACTACCTCCACAGGATCTAGAGCAGACGACGATACGACGTATAGAAGAAGCCACTCGGAAGATTGGCGCCAAGCTCAACGTTACGGGTCCGTTCAATATTCAGTTCATTGCAAAGGACAACGACATCAAGGTCATCGAGTGCAACGTTCGGGCATCGCGGTCGTTCCCCTTCGTCTCTAAGGTGATGGGGGTCGACCTCATTGAGATGGCGACCAAGGCCATCATGAGCATTCCATTTACTGAGTATCCACCAACGACCATAGCGCCGGACTGTGTTGGCGTCAAAGTGCCACAGTTCAGTTTCTCCCGACTTTCTGGTGCCGATCCGGTGTTGGGTGTGGAAATGGCTTCCACCGGTGAAGTCGCGTGCTTCGGCGTAGACAAGTACGAGGCTTATCTCAAAGCGCTCATGTCCACCGGCTTCAAAATCCCCAAGAGCAATGTCCTCCTGTCGATTGGGTCGTACAAGGATAAGAAGGAAATGTTGCCGTCGGTCGAGAAGCTGCAGAAGATGGGATATAAGCTGTTTGCGACAGCGGGTACCGCTGATTTTCTTCAGGAGCACGGCATTCCCGTGCAGTTCCTCGAGGTCCTCGGGAACGAGGACGATGACCAGAGGTCTGAATTTTCGTTGACGCAGCATCTGGCTAAGAACACGATCGATCTCTACATCAACCTCCCGTCAAACAACAAATACCGCCGGCCTGCCAATTACATGAGCAAAGGGTACCAGACCCGACGAATGGCCGTGGACTACCAGATCCCGTTGGTGACGAATGTCAAGAATGCCAAGATCCTTGTCGAGGCCATCGCCAGGCAATTCGAACTTGAAGTGAGCAACCGCGACTACCAGACGAGCCATCGCACGGTCCTCCTTCCGGGGTTGGTTAATATCGCTGCCTTCGTCCCTGGAATTGGCACACAGGGTAGCCATGATCTCCAGACCGTTACGAAGGCTTCCATAGCGGCAGGCTTCAGCATGATACGGGTCATTCCTATGGGGGTTGATGGCTCGATCACTGATGCAAGGACCCTCAAAGTCGCTCAGCAGAATAGCAAGCGAGGAGGATATTGCGATTATAACTTTTCCGTCACGGCTACTTCTGACAATGCTGACCAGATCAGTCATGTGACGGGCGAGGTCGGATCGCTATTTATCCCTTTTCATCACCTATCGGACAACATAAACAAGGTCGCGGCGGTCACCGCCCATTTCGACTCGTGGCCTACGCACAAGCCCATCCTCACGGATGCGAAGACGACAGACCTTGCCTCCATCTTATTGCTCGCAAGCCTTCACAACAGACGTGTCCACGTCACTAGCGTCACCACGAGGGAAGACATTAGGCTGATTGCTCTTAGCAAGGAAAAGGGACTGGACGTGACTTGCGATGTGTGTATCTACTCCTTGTACCTGTCAAGGGAGGACTTCCCCGACTCCCAGTGCCTTCCCGAACTCAGCGACCAGAAGGCGCTTTGGGATCACCTTGACACGATTGATGTCTTCTCCATTGGTAGCCTGCCGTACCAACTTGCGCGCGCCACGCAGCCCCAAACGATCGCGGCCATCAAGACAGACCCCACAGTAGGCATCGCTGATGCTTTGCCTTTACTCCTCACATCTGTCACGGAAGGCAAGCTGACCATAGACGACATCAAAACTCGTCTCTACGACAACCCCATGCGAATCTTTGAGCTCCATGAGCAGGTGGGAACATCGGTTGAAGTTGAGGTCGACCGTCTGTCCACAGTGTCGAGAACCTCTGTATGGTCTCCATTTGCCGGAAGGAGGACGCGAGGCGCTGTGCGAAGGGTCACATTCAATAATCAGACAGTTTGTCTCGACGGTGATATTCTACCAATCAGCCCTCTCGGCAAAGACATGTCGGCTCACGGTAGTCTGCCCGCACCTATGTCACCGCCTATGAAGGCAATCGCTCAAGTACCCAACGCTCTCGATGCTCTTCGCGCTCGACGCCTTTCTGCTCTTGGGAGATCAGCAGCAGGTACGCCGAGGCTGCAGGACAACGGCGAGGCGGATGCTCTGCGACCGACGTCAAGAGCAGCCCCGAACGGTGTAGAAGAACTTAGCATGCCGGGACCCATGCGAGCGCCATTTGTTGATTCCCTCCACGATCTTCTCCTGCAGCCTTCGGCATTCAAGAACTCGCACGTGCTCTCTGTCAAAGAGTACTCGCGATCCGATCTCCACCTCTTGTTCACGGTTGCTCAGGAGATGCGCCTCGGCGTTGACCGGGAAGGTGTCCTAAGTGTATTACGTGGCCGAGTGCTTTGCACTATGTTCTACGAGCCTTCGACCCGCACTTCTGCCTCCTTCGACGCAGCTATGCAACGCCTAGGCGGCAGAACGATCGCTATCACGACAACGCACTCGTCGGTTCAGAAGGGCGAAACACTGCAGGATACGCTCAGGACTCTAGAATGTTACGGTGATGCGATCGTGCTGCGCCACCCAGAAGAGACCTCAGTAGACATCGCGAAGAAGTACAGTAAAGTTCCCATCATCAACGGAGGCAATGGAAGCAAGGAGCATCCCACACAGGCATTCCTTGACCTTTTCACCATCCGTGAAGAACTTGGCACAGTGCAGGGAATAATTATCACTTTCGTTGGTGATCTTCTCTACGGGCGCCCCGTACACTCGTTGATATACCTCTTGCGACATTACCAGGTGCAGGTCCAGCTAGTCTCACCGAAATCATTGGCACTTCCGCCTGAGGTCCACAACTTGCTCAAGGAGTCGGGACAACTCCTCTGCGAGTCGGAGGAACTTACTCCAGAGATTCTGTCAAGAAGCGATGTGTTGTATTGCACGAGAGTGCAGAGGGAACGGTTCCCTAGCATTGAGGACTATGAGAAAGTCAAGAATTCGTACCGCATCGACAATGCCACCCTCAACCATGCGAAACAGGGGACGCGTGTGCTGCATCCTTTGCCTAGGAACGAAGAAGTGGCGGAGGAAGTTGATTTCGATCACCGGGCGGCTTATTTCAGACAGGTAAGTATCCCTCTACAGGTCTAAGACACTTCTCTCCCTATGAGCTAGTTCTAACAGGTTCACAGATGAGGTACGGTCTCTACTGCCGAATGGCCTTGCTGGCATTGGTCATGTCCGGTTAAACTTATTCCACTCGCCTATGCGTGACGGGTAGATTTCCATATTATAGCTAGGGATATATATGAGATTATGTCAAGGTTCTTAAAAAATGGGATAGTTACATGGATTCGGTCTTAGATTCATGAGAAATTGTTCGACGTATAGACAGGAACAACTGTATCAGACCATGATGGGCTCACGCAGCTTACGAGTGAATGAATTAACTACGTGTACATGAGGTACATATATATGCGTGGCGTACGTATGTATATATGGGGTACGTTTCGAGCGTGTATGTACTTAAGTATGTATATATGTGTATGCATATGCATATTTTGGTTATAGATTCGGTATTTTCACTTCATTCATGCGCTTCGCGTATGCTTTACGTAGTGGTCTTTTTTTTACGATGTTTTGCAAAACTGATCGAACGATATGAAAAAAAAAAAAAAAAAAAAAAAAAAAAAAAAAAAGCCAGGATCTAAAAAGGTGACGTCATAATCTATTAATTGATGGGTGGGCCCTCGAACGGTTGAAAGGGCACCTATTCGAAGAACCTCGAGTGAGTGTTGAATCATCACCACCAGCGGGCGATAATTGCATTCAGCGCTCCAATGCTACAGAAGTGGTTCTTATAGTTTAATTCCTTTTCATACGAGTACTGCCTGGTCAGACCTGGAACGGCCGATGAACCGCATCGTCTACCCGGGCACGACTACTATACTGCGGCTCGCACAGCTTACAACTCACCTCACATACAAACCTTACACTTGTCGCACAATGGCAGCTTCATCATCGCCGCCCCTTGCGCCCTGGCGCGATCTGTTCCTGGAACACATCCAGACCATGCCATCGCCCGAATTCACACTAAGCACGCTGCGCAAGGTCCCTTTACCACCATCCCCATCAACTTCTTCTTCTCCCTCTTCTCCCGGATTCACGTACGTGCCCCGGTGTCGGACCTGCATCTTCCGGGGCATGTTCGCCAACCTGCCGGTAAACCCCAAAAATGACGCGCCGCTGAACCCGGACGTCTACGACAGTGACCTGCCGACGTTCACAACGGACTGCCGCATGGATAAGATGGCTGAGCTCTTCTCCTCCTGGGGGGACGGCAGCCAGGAAGCGCAGGCGCAGCCCAGCGACCTCCGCGGATCCGGCGGCGGCGCTCCCATCGAGGCCGTCTGGTGGGCGTCGGAGCCTAAGGTCCAGTGGCGCGTGCGCGGGCGCGCGTACGTGCTCGCGCCAGACGTGGAGGAGTCGCGCGCAGGGCAGCAGGTCGTGTCTACGCTGCGACGGCGGATGCGGAGGAAAGAGGGAGGCGGGGACGGGGACGAGGGCGATTGGTCCTTCGGCCGCGAGATCACGGCGCACTTCGGCAACCTCGGCCCCGTGATGAGGGGCTCATTCCGCAACCCGCCGCCGGGGACCCCCGTGGCGCTGCCCGTTGACGGCGACGGCCTCGGGGTCGGCCAGAGGGTGACGGATCTCCACGACGCGGTCGCGCGCGCCCACTTCCGCGTCGTCGTCATCGTGCCCGATGCAGTCGACCGTTGCGACCTGAGCGACCCCGAGCGCGGCCGCCGGTGGCTATACACGTACCTCGGCGATGGTGGGAGGACCGTCCCCGAGGCCCCTGGCGGACGCATTATAGATGGGTGGGAAGAGGTCGAGGTGTGGCCTTGAGGACTAAACTGCATTATCAGGCAGACGCTTTCTCCTCTCTCTATCTCTCTCTCTCTCTCTCTCTCTTGTGTCTCTTTCCCTCTTTCCCTCCCCCAAACCCCGACAGGGCACCTTAAGTGACAGGGGAGTTCATCAGCCTTTTGCTCGGTGCATTCCTGTGTGCGTGCTGCATTTAATATAGACATAGCAAAGCTGCGTACGACAAAATAGCATCTACTTTATTTAGCGCCTGCGAGTTTTCTCGGGCCATACGTGGACGGTGGTGTCCTACGTCGGCTATGGAGCAACTGCCGCATCGCCAACATGATTTTTACAGGCGTTTATCTCAGCGGTCACAATCAATACGTAATAAACAGAATCAGTTGCCCATTGAGCTTTGTTTATCCCATGCCTTTCGAGCTTTGCGTAGAATGAGGAAGCTAATCAGCTCATTAATGGTCTAATGTGTAGTCGGCCCCGCAGCCGCCAGTTGGCGACAAGAATCTCGTATGTTTAACTCCGTAAAAAGCTAGGGCATACTCGTGTACGCCCGGATGGCATCCCCTATGTTGCCGTGGCCGACGGTCCAACGGGATTGGCCGTCTAATCTAATGGTTCCGGCGGAGAAAATCTGGTCGATAGTGATGAGCGAAAGCCCCTTGATTGGCCGGAAACAAGATACACAACGTACGTACACCACCATGTACCGTGGTAGCAATTGAATCCCGATCAGACGATGGGAAAATGGGGGAGGCTGAAACTACCATGTACACTACCACAATGACCTTGTATGTAGTGTATGTATAACACGGGCTTGGCAGAGCCCCCGCCCATCCGCCCATCCGCCCATCTTGCCATCATCAGTCAACTCGGCCCCAGAAAAAAACAAAAAGTTCAAATTCAGTAAATACATATGAGAATATGAGTTGTGCTCGGGCTGTGTGAGCGGCTAGAACAGCTTGGCAGAACTTTTGTTGACGTAGTACCCGTGAAAACGAATCCACGATAGAGACCTGATCTAACCTGTAAGCTGACCTTTTCCTTACCCCTTCCCCCGTTTTTTTTCCTTTTTCCCTTTTCTGTTTCATTTCATTTTATTCTGTTTTTATCTCTCTCTCTCTCCCTCCCCCTGATGAGGCTGTTTAATGGTGGTTAAGTCATATAAGTGCACACTGTTGTGTTGGACAGGGGAGATGCTATGTACTGTATGAAATCAATGCACTCAACCTTAGCCTCGGAGGAGGACCGTCATAGCATTTTCCACGTGTTCGCAGCGGGGATCCACCTGTGGCTCATCACTGCTTGAGGTTTAGTAAATTTCTTTGACGCCGATGCAAGTGAGGGGGCTATGAGGGAGAATATACCGTTTTCTAGACCGCTTCCAGCCTTTCCATTATGTATGTATTACCTTAGGTACATGTTTCTGTACGCACTACATCTACGTACCTAGGTACATATAGCCTGTGTATGTCCTACGTGTCCAATACGGCTTAGTACAATACATAATACTACATTTGTGCGTATATGTATGTACATATATTCAAAGGTGGCCTAGTCTTTGCTGCGAAGGAACGCTTCCCCGCCTTGACAAATGTAAGTCAGGTTATTAGTTGCCGATAATTACCGGCATTGATGCAGATGATATGTTCAGCAGCTCGCTCACTACATACCAGTGTTGGAGCCTCACGTCGTTGAAGAAGGAGATGGCGATTAAATTCTTAAGTTATAAGTACGTATGTATTGTTGCGTTGATATGTTACCTTTCAGCTATGTATGATCAATGGATCGACTATCATGACCGTTGTCGCACAAACGGTCATATCCGGCAAAAGCTCCTTCGAAGACGCTCTGATCAACCGTTGTTGGCGGCTTGCGAATGTTTCAGACGGAGCCTAATCCGCTCAGAATCTGCAGTTACATACCTAAGTAGGTAGGTATGTACTTTAGGTAGGTACTCGCTGTGAGCTGACCGCTCGATGCCCTATGTATTATAACATGTGTAGATACATGTATGTATAGCATCGCTCTGTTTCATAGTACATGGAAAGGCTTCATCCATATAAGACTCAATACAACAATTGCTGTCCTCCTAAACACAACGAATTCTATACTTATCATAGTGTCCTCATTTATACTACAAACAATACAGTGCTACATGTAACTAATTATCATTTGTACATAGTCGAGCACTACTGCGGTAGACATGCAAGGACGGGGGGAAGAATCCGATATCAGTACGTCGTCAGCACTAGGCACTTAACCGTGTGTACCTACCACCTACATGTAGATATAGATGCATACGATACATGTACGGCGAGTCGAATTGCCAAATACGGCGCGGGTGTCGAGTCGAATGGAAGCACTGCGCCGTATGTAAGTAACTCTCTCGTACATAATTACCTCGCTAGGTAACACACACACAATTATACATAGACTACCTAGAGTGTTTTCAGAATACCTCGATATCTTACCACTCTTTAAATACTTTCTCTTTTACATATGTTTCACTGCTTGCTTTCCCCCGACCGAACAAGCAACAGGAAATGCAACGATCATGAAGGTCAACGCAATATGCACATATGTTCAGCATAGTTATGTCCGGATCAGGTATCGCGTTTGTATCGTGACGACAATAAGGCTATTCCCGCTGCTAACCCAGCCACTTCCCGCGATGGCTCCCACCGCGAAAAATCTTACGACATGCGTACGCACACATGTATAGTAAGAGGTCCTATAGTCCATCAAGAAGAACACGTCCACAGCGAGCGGTCAGACGCCAGTTGCTGCTGTCATGTTGGCTGCAAAGTTGCGACCGACTGCGGCGTCCAATGGCCGAGGAGACAAACGTCGCATTCCCAAAATCAATTATCGACAATGATTCGACTACATGTTGTAGCTGCGCAGAACGAGGGGTAGAGGGGAAGCTCCTCTCTTCGAATTGATAGGACCTTACGAAGTATTGGTGTCTTTATACCTACCTATAAGTATATATATTGGTCCCCTCATGCGGCCCGCTGCACAAAAGCTGCCGCCGCTGCACCAATGCCAACCAATGCTTTTCCCAATAAACGCGGCCAAATCTACTACGTACGACGACGATCCCGGCTGCCTTGCCCGCCCATGTATGTACTTAACAACTCTGTACATACATACATTTACATACATTCATACGGAGTACAGATCCGTACTGAGTACGTATATATAATACATACATGTACTTAGACACGAAGAACACGAAAGTTATATAATTCCAGGGTTGTATCTTTCCGAAGCGCTCCCGCTGTTCACTACCTAGGTATGTAGTAGACAGTGGCATTACAGTCTATAGAAGGTTGCAGACGTGCTTGTATGGCGCAGGTGATGTACGCAATTTCTCTTTTGCCTCTTTCAGGCCGAAGACCGAAGATGAGCAAAAAGACCATGCCAACTCGGCTCTTTTTCTACTTCTCTAACCTGTATAACCCGAGATGGGATTCTGCGAATCAAAAGACAGCCAGCCTTGGACACGTCTAAAGTTGCTTCCAGCGAAGTCCCTCCTAATTAATCGACCAAAATGGAAGCCCGTGAAATGTCTAATACTCGCCGATCAAACCGTTTAAAAAGGTGAACTAGGGAATCTGCCTACTGCTCACATCTCCGTGGGTGGACCAGCCTACAGTAGTCCGCAAGTACCTAGGTAACTTTAGGTAGTATACTATGACAATCCTTACAGAACTGTATAAGTAGGTAGGTACGTATAATACGATGTACTGTAGTGCCTATGCGTGAGTGTTTCTCCCCATAGGACAGGGGTATATAAGGACAGGTACTCGCATGTACTGGGTATTGTATGCGCTTATAAGAGATATCTAATGCACATAGTGAAGCGGGAGGTACTAGGGGTACCTAGGTAGGTCTGAAGGAACTTATGTAGACCCTGCCTGCCGGACAGATGCCGCCGTCGCGTGCGGGCATTGAATCGGGATTTGACTCTCAGCAGCCGTCCCACATCTAAGGCCATTTCATCAATCATCAAGTTTCTACACAATCCAATTCCCAAATTCCCAAATTCCCAATTCCCAATTCCCAATTCCTCCTCTACCACTCCATCTACCTCCATCTATACCACCTCTTTCTGTTCGCTACAGCCCATCTCCTCTCCGTATCCGCCTGAACGGCCTCCTATCGCTTCTCCCTACCTCTCTCTACCTCGCCCTATCTATCCCTAGGAGCCCAATTAACCAATATTTTTGTGGTGGATAACTATACCCTGCATATAATCCGTACTACCCTATCAATCTTTCGCTAGGTGGACATCGCAAAGGTGCATTATCGATCGGACCAAATGCCGACCATTACCTGATTTGATTGATTGATGGCTCTGATTATCCACTGCCCTTGGCATATCTAAATCACTAACCCGCCTATATACGAATTTACTTACCTACCTACCTACCTACACTCCTCTTTACTTGCTCACCGAGTCTACCGTCTCTGTCGACGAGCCAATGCTCGGGTAGGGGAAAAGCTGGTCCTCTCTCTTATCCCTGAGTTCAAACTATCCTAACCGCCTAGCGACCGTCCCTTTTCTCAAGATGGCGTTCGAGTCGTTGAAAAGCTTGACTGCCAACGTTCCCGACTGGCTCAAACGGCTTGAAGACCTAAATGGACAAATCGAGCAACGCCAGCGGGACCTGGCTCACCTGCCCGAGAACCAATCTTCCTCACGTTCCGTCAAGAATCGTGGCTCGACCGAATCTCTAAAGCCAAAAGGAGATGGCGACGCAGCCGTACCATTAGTAGATATAGGCGCGGACGCTACACCGTCCCCTGCACCAGGAGACGCTGCTCAACAGAAAGGCGGCGCTGTACCCCCCTCAAGCCCCGTAAGCGAACGCAACCTTAAATCTTCGCATCCCCAGGCTCATGAGGTGAAGGCAGCAGCACAACGGCGTGCGCGCGCCACCATTCGCAAACGCCAGAAGACCGACTCCATGGCCAGCGCCGAGAATGCCGTCCCCAAGTACAGGTCGCGGAACATGATCATCGTCTATTACGACAGCTATGTACAGTCGTTCTTTGAGGAGTTGGTCAAGTTCGTGTCCGCACAACGAAATCTCATGCGAAAGGCGAAGATGGCTGCCAAGGTAGCTCAGATCAAGCGGCTTGCCGAGCTCGAGATGCCTGATGACGAGGATGATGACGGCGATGAACTCAAGCCCGGCGACAATCTCATTGCGGCCGATCCCAAGACCATCGCTCCGGCACCTAAATCAGGTGGCCCTGAAGAATTAAGATTGCAGTTTAGGAGTACTCGGCAGATGGGGTATGCGTCTCGAAATATGCCACCCGGTAGAATCAACGTGAGAGGGTTACGATCCGGCCTAGGGGGCGGGGGCGGAGGGCTGGGCTTACCGGGCGATATTTGGGAAGAGCTAGATAAAGGTCTCGAGTTCGTTCAGGGCATGTGTGAACACGGGGCGCACCAGTTCCTCCGAGATGGTGAGTGCAGCGAAGAAATTGAGAAGATCAAGGTCCGCCTGGCACAGACGAGAGAGGCTGCCGAGAAAGAGCTTGCGCGCGTGCTCGCGGAGAATCCTGACAGCATAGATACGACCGAACCCACTAAGACCCGGAGTTATCGTCCGATGACGATGCGGAGAGACACCAGTGCGTCAACTCCGAAAAGCCAGCCTAAACAAGAGGCTCCGGAAGAGATTGAGGACGAAGGAATTCAGGCCTAGTCACGAAACGACACAAGGCTGACGAGCGGTCCCTTCTTACCTAGAATGACGAGGACCCATTAATTACTCGCACCTTTGCAAACGATACCAATATACTTACCGCCATATAGTCATTCATATACTATTGCACATATGTATATATTACCCATACACTGCCATTGGGCATGATTTGCTCACATGCATCATCGCGACGGCGTTAGCATACATCCCTTAGCAGTCCATCACCCACAAAAGTCTGCAATTTCTTTTATGGCCTCTCTTTTGCATCAGACTAGGGGATACCATGGCTTCGACCATGTTGGTTCTGAATTTTAGCAATTGGGTGGGCAAAAGCACGCATCAGGAGACATCAGCACATTTGACGATTACGGTACCATCTTCCGAGGATTTGGATTGGAAATTCCGATACGGATATCAACAAGGTTTACTATCAAACAAGACAGCTGCTATTGCGCGTCTACTACTCACGACTTCATGTAGAAATTCATGGCCGAGAGAACAGCGATACTCATAATGTACATACATATCTGAGTTCCATCTGCGAGAGGGGATTTGATAGCACTAGGTGCAAGATGCCACACTTTCGCTCAGCACCCGGAATGGTCGGAGGGCGCAAGGTAGCTTATTACTCGACTTGGTGGTAAAGGTTCAGAGGACTGCATGTCCTTGTATGGGTCGCCAATAATAATAAATATTACGTACCAAAGGGACGGATGAACTGACTTCCACGATTCCCGTGTTAATGCGGGATTCAGTGGCGTGATGTGATCGATCACGTACCTCTTGCATGGTACGCAACGATTAAGGTTCAGAACCTGTCTAGGGACGTTTACAAGACCTTAAGAAATGCTGATGCCGTCGCGTGTTGTGAGATCGTGATTAGTTGTTCGGAATCCATACGAGACGCTTTCAGAATCCTGGATCAACTAAAGTTTTCTTCGTAACCTGCCAGAGCCAATCGACTTGGACGTTTCTCTCTCTCTCTCTCTCTCTCTCTCTCACGGCGTAAGCAGGCACGTAGACGGCACAGCCCGATCCACAGCACACGGAATTTTCGTTTACTATAATAGTAGTAGTTGTTGGTGCCGGTCGTAACTTAGAAGTTGGCATCTCCTCGGGTTGCCGACGGTGGTGGGAGAAGGACGTTTGGGTCTTGTGCCGTACGGCCCGCTTCCCCCTGTTGCTTCGAACCATGCGAGTGACTGAATCTCCCTCTCCGAAAGAGCACCGTCCGTCCGTTGGTTATATTATTCCCATCGATCATCCATGGTACCGCGCGCGCGAGTTGTTTCTAGGGGGGCCGGAAGCCTTCCAATGAGAGACGGTGGCGGTCGTTGAGCACCATGCAAGTTGTTTGAGAATCTGCGTAGACTGCAACTACATAATAATATGTATGTATGTCTGGGTGGATGGATGGATGGATGGATGGGATGTATGGATGTATGTACATGTGCAACACAGACGCATGCAGTGTCACTCACTGGATACTAACTGGATGCCGCACGGGTACCACGACGGCAGATGGGCGAGCGCGCCAAGCCCTGTAATGTCGGTATTGGTTGATTGATTGACCGCCGCGGACGACTAACCTACATAACTAACAGCCTTTTTCTTCCCAGCCAGCCAGCCACAGCCTCGCCTCGCCGTCGGTCGCGGCGCTCTCTGGAAGAGCGGTGCTGGGCGATTCGGCCCGTTTGCACATCCCCTCTGGTTCGGCTCTCTGGGTCGGCTACGTAGGTAGGTACTGTACAGAATCGTCTCGGCGGTCGCCGCGGAAGTGGAAGGAAAAGAAAGGGCTGGGACGGTGAGGGGGAGAATGGGCCATGGGGCTTCGGTTGTAGGTACGTAGGTAGTATAACAACAATGCATGAGAAGACCATTGCATGCATGCGGCGCTGTCCCTTTGTACGCGTGCCTACTACTACCCACTACCTACCTATGCCTCCTCTCCCTACTTCGTTGGCATCTTGAGATCCCCACTGTCTTGCAGACAGACCGCCATGACAAGAATCGGCTGGCGTGTGATCACATGGAGTTTGGCTGGTTGACTGCCGGCAGCTCGATCGGGGCAATTGCCGAAGCGGTGTGCTATCTGCCCGTCTGTCCATCTGTTGAGTGTGTACAGTATATGTCAGTTCTGTCGTCAATTCTATGCTGCATGTAGATCGACCAAGTAAGTGGTTTATCGATTCTGCACAGTTGTTTATGTATGCGTTACTGACGTCAAGTGGCAGCTGAGAGATAGATGAATGGCGATGACGATTCGGTTTAATATATGTACGTGCTAGTGCGTATGTTGCTTGCTGTTCACCAGACGAAAGTCTTCTTCACGAAGCCAAGACTAGGGCACCGGTTTAATCTGTGTAGGTAGTTAGTAATGCTAGTGGCATACCAGTTATAACTATTTTTCTCGCTCGAGACATTGAGATATACGTATATCATCGAGAAAACTCGGTCAAGGCACGAATGTCTCCGTCATCATGGCTTTTCTCCCTTCGAGTCATTACGACTATACCAATAACAACGACGACGAGCCAAGGTCGTATCCCTTTAGTATACCTGGTGGAGTGACCCCCGTGGACTCTCCTGACTATGAAGAAAATTAATAAAATAAAATAAAAAAAATATCAAAAGCCCGATGACGATGGGTCTCATGTTCAAGTCTCGTCCAGCTATCTCCTAGAGTCTAAGTCTGCTTTAGTCTATCTATACATACAGATAGGCCAGTGAGAGAGAGAGAAAACAGGTCAGACCTGCGCTGCCTATTGAAATAGTCCGACGAGAAACTCCACCCGCTGCTGTCGCCCAAAGAAGGATAATGGATATACTGATGTGTATGTACCTTACCGTCTGCCTATACCAGTAGGGAACAGCCTAACAATCGTCATGGTTTGGTCTTCCGTGGGAATAGTAAATGCCAATAACTGGAACGAGCCTCAGAGCTGACCCTCGTAAGACATACCCGGGTCTTCTTGCTTTCGATCTCATGTTGAGCCTTTCCGTTTACCTGTTGTTACTTTCTCAAACTTGCGGATATCGTCATAGGTGAGCCTTTTTGCTGAGGATTAAAGTACCTCGAACACAATACACAATACCGGTTATCTCATATCGATTAGTACCAACGAGAGAAATGAAGGAATGCCCCTCCAGTTAAGTAATAATGCATGCCTATGTCTCAAAGGCCGATCGAGGTGGCACCTAGCTCATGCGGACTCTTACGGCTCTAGACGCGTTATTGCCTTGCGTAGATCTTTAACCACTTACGTTCTCTCACCGAAGTACAAATCGAATTCGTGCCCCTGTTCCTGATAGTTACGAATTAGAGATACCGAATGCCACCGGGTTTTAAATAGTATGAGTAAACTAGATCCAACCGAGTATGTTTCTAGAAGTCCCACCTAACTACCTACATAGCCCGGAGATGTACGTGAATATCAACCTATGCCGACCCTCTCAAAATACAATGCCCAAGCTTTCTTTACCCAGAGAGACAAGGTAGTCCATAGACGCCCGCATCCCAACGATAATGCAGTTACAGTAGGTAGTATCTCTTGTGACCCTTTTCCACCAGTGACTCCCACGAAACCCATGAACGAACCAGCCACCCTATGTACCCTATGTGCATGACACAGACACTTGTACAGTATTTCTCGACACCGCAAGGCAGGTAAGCAAGCCGAGAGAGACCAATAATTATTATACGTCAGAGAAACTCGCTTAGGACCGCCACCCTCGTCCTCGCGATGTCGGAGCCCTGTTCTCCATCGGCCATTATCTTCATGATCTGGATCATGCGGGCTACGGAAGACAAAAGACGGGTTAGTCAGTCAGCGAGAATGGTATTCGGGCAGATCATAACGAGCGAGTGAAAAGAAAAGACATACCTATATCCGCCCTCGCCCGCGCGAACAGCGGGTCCCTCACCGCCTGCTCCGCGGTGGCGGGGTCTCGTCCTGCCTCGCGCAGGACACTCCCCAAGCACAGGGCCTCGAGGAAGGCCCGGTGGTTAAACACCCACCACACCCGCGCCTCGGTATCGAACAGGGTGAACAGTACGAAGAAGGCGTTGATGGCCTCGTGCGCGGCCTCGAGTGTGGCCCTGATATTGACGGGCACGTCGGGGCTCTCGGAGGCGTGCACCAACATGAGGTTGTGGTAGTAGTTGCTGCTCAGGAACAGGGTCTGCCGCACGAGCCGCTTGTTCGTGTTGGCAAGCTGCATGATGCTGTCCTGATCCCACGACCGGAAGACGTCGGGGAACGAGCGGTAGACGGTGCGGAAGTCGGCGATGAGCTTCGACTTCTGCCGCTGCGTGGAGCAGATAGGCACGTCGAGACACCGTGGACTGCATATCGTCTCCTGCACGAGGTTGGCGAGCATCCAGGAGCCCCGGATATACGCCATATCGGTCGAGTCGCGATCGGCCAGGCCGGTCGACTCGTCGATGAAATCCTCGAGCCTGACGTCGGTGTGGGTGGCGCTGGGGGGCAACGAGAGCAGAACCGTCATGAAGGTGTCCTGGAGAAGAACAGCCTGCCAGAGCTTGCGCCGCTGCTGTTTCTCAAACGGGCTCGCATGAGGCGTCACGATGTTCGGGTCCCTATGGAGACCCATGGCGTAGGCCTGTTTCATGAGCAGGCCGGCAAAAGCCCAGCCGTCCGAGGCGTGGTTGTCATTCATTAAGAAGTACGTGGTCAGGACCATCGACTGGACGGACGGGATCGATGCCGTGCTCAGATAGGAGCTCACGCGCAGTGCCTGGTTGCCGGCCGAGATGTAAAATTCGGCGGTCTGTTTACGGTCCCGCGGATTTGTCGTCGATACAAACTGCGTTCCAAGGGCCAGCATGACGAAGAGGAGGCCTATAAAGGCGGCATCGGTCCTCTCCGAGGCTGTTGAGGACCAGAAACGTTCATAGTCAACATAGAAGGACTGGCGGTCGATCATGGGGTAGACGGGGTCTACGGATTCGAAGTACTGGTGAAGCAAGATATCGGATTGCAGCTTGTCCGGCAGGACGCCGAGTACCTCGGGCAGCCCGCCTTCGCAAGTCCAGTAGTTGGCGAAAGGGTGCTCCGAGCCTATCCCAAAGACAATGGATGCTGTTGGGTGGGAGAAAGCAACGTTAGACAGGAGCCCTGTTGACAAGGCCACGGACCCAAGGGAGGCTGTCCGGCCGTGGAGAATACCTCTGTCTGCTATGTTTGGAATCGAAAGCTTCGTCTCTATCCCACCAGTCGCCAGCGCCAGCTTCTTCTTCGGCGGCTTCGTCATCCTGCGGCCACTGCTAGCCGACCGCGTGGTCTCCCTGGCAAACGTGAGTCGCAGTCTTGACCGAGAGAGTAGAAATAAAATAAAATAAAATAAAATAAAACACATACTCAAGGAGATTTGCCACATTTGCGTATTGGCATTCGGTCTGCCGTTTTATGCCTAAGAACGAGCGTTAGAGAAATTTCCAGTGAAGAAGGACCCTAATAAGAGTGTAAACGCTCGACTTACATGCTAAACAATGTGGTCTGCCTCTATCGCACTAAACACGAAACTAGACGCATCAACATGGCCGTCCGCTGATATAAATTAATGGCATAGAAATAGAAATAAATCATTAATTGCGAACTATTCATTGGCGTCGCGACGAAATATAGTCGACAGCCCTCTTCAATGGGAAACGACTTTCAAATGATGCTCCAGACAGTCGGTGTGTATTGAATAGATCGAATTGGAGCTACATGCTAATGCTACTAACACGATGACGCATGTGAAATAAAATAGTTTCATATGTAAATATACAGAAAATTCACAGGTAGAGGAGATGCATGCACTTGCCTTGGTCTTCCGTTCAACGCATTCACGACATGAGAGGGTGGGCTTGTTGCGCTTCTGCTTTTTCTTGGCGGGCTCGGCGAATTGGCGGGCGGGCGCAGTGGTGGTACTGCTTTCACTACTTGCGCCATCGTCAGGCTCTGATTTGACGATGTAAAACGGCTGGCTTGTCGAATCAGGTGAGGCGTAGAGGGTGCTTGCCGAGGCCGGCGTCAGGATGGCCGTCGGTGACAGACCAGGCGTTGTTCCAGAAGTCGCAGAGGTTCCAGAGGTTCCAGAAGGTCTTCCTCCTCCTCCTACGCCTCCGCTGCCGTACAACAGAGACCCGGCCGGGATCTGGGATGACGACATCCGAAGAGCTGCTACTATACCAGTAGCGGCCTGGCTGGCTGGCTAGAAAGGGAAGGATTCCAATTGAGGCTGAACACAGGCGCCCGGAAATAAGGGCCGTTCGTCTGGGCGAGCTTGGCTATCAAACGATGTGCGGGAAAGGGAATTGATGGATATAAAGAAATAACGGGTTGAGGGGACGAGCCAAGACTTTCTCTCCTGCGAGGGCCTGCCAGCCTGCGAGGGAAAAGGGAAAAAAAATGGGGGGAGGGAATTAAGAAGGGGGGAAGATTTCGTTAACTCGTCGACCCGTCGATTCGAGTTCTCCAGTTAACGTCAACAACTCCCACCCACGCTGGCCACGGCACGGGTTGATGATGGGTGACGGACGGGCTCACTGGATCACTGCAACACTGCAACCGTCCAACGCCCACACCCACGTCTACGCCTACAATCGGTGAGAACTGAACGGAAGGGGAGGGAAAGGAAAGAAGCAGAATTCAGGCGAGCGAGTTGACCGTACTCGTATACATACCGCACATACCGTATATACATACATACATACATACATACCTAGGTTAGTACTCGTAACTACTAGCAGTAGTATGACTACCCAGGATATCTATCTCAAGGGCTGACGGTGCCAAGTACTGTATACTAGTGCCCGGCGTGGATTAGCATATCGTATAGCAGCGTGCGTATTGACAATGGTGGATGACCCCCGCGAGCTAACCTGGTCTAACCGTTCAAGGTCCTGCCATGCACGCCAGCTAAGCTCTTCAAGTAAGTGCCGTAGCGTCGACAGGGGTTCCCTGAAAACGTTGGCATGAACCTGTCTGCCTCTGCCTGCAGGGCACCAGAGACGCCCTGTCTCCGGAGAAGACGCATACGCACACGCACACCATCTACTTACCACATGTAACGTCGAGATGCTGTGAACATATGTATGTATATACGTATGTATGGGACCCGGAGTTGACTTTGGGTGGCGTCTAACGGTTTATGCACTTATTTATACGAGTACTCTAAGAGAGAATCGATAATCCTCACGATACCTCGACAAGGAATCATGCCAGTAGCTAAGATCCTTCGTTAAGAACGTCAATGCCTTCGGGCATCATGAATTTATGCCAGGTGGTTAGTCAGTTGTTTAGACAGGCGAATTGTCAAGACGATCGGTTAGTAAGGTTCACTTGTCGTCTGTATTATTTTATTATTATTATCAACGACCCGTGACGCTTTACATCGTTCCCGTCTTCCGTCCCTACAGTGGGATGAACGGATCCTTGCGATACCGATCAATAATCGTGTTTATGTATACCCCAAATTTGGCTCTATCAACCTGACATGACAGCTCTAGCAGGCGACTATCCCTCATGTCGACAAGACTCATTATCAATCAAGTTAAATCCCGCCCCCTCTCTCTAACGAACACCGCTGCATGTATGTACATATAATCTTGCGGATGCTGATCCCTAAGAGCTATAGCCAATGGCTTCATCCCGGTCATCAGTATCATGAGTCAAACGCACAACCCATCTGTCCGATACAGATATTAAGCTTAGAGCTTATGTCGAAAATGCTAGTCTCGTCTCGTGCCATGCAAGGATAGGTCGTCTGAAGCTGAATCAAGCTTTCCGTCTTTCCCGTTGTGCAAGCATCATCTCCAACAGCACGGACGAATGAAATATTGCCCGGACAATTACTCAGCACGTTAATTCATCATCAACCTGAGCCGAAAATAGCATCAGTGCTGAATAAACCATCTTGGCCAAGGCTAGAGTTAATCCGAAGACTCTGGATACCTCTGACGAGCCTCATTCGATCGCAATG
The DNA here is from genome assembly GCA_022376535.1 of Xylariaceae sp. FL0662B. Classification (NCBI taxonomy): domain Eukaryota; kingdom Fungi; phylum Ascomycota; class Sordariomycetes; order Xylariales; family Xylariaceae; species Xylariaceae sp. FL0662B. Next base: position 297,479 of record JAJJKD010000007.1, read on the forward strand.
TGTTGCCGGTTAGAGAAGATAGCACGTCATTTACTCAATTTCAAGTCTACTCGCGCCCTTTGGGTGATTACTGAGCATAGAATTATATACCCCCAGTTCGGAATGTCCGAACAACGTGATACTTGTAGTCATCACGGTCCATTCAACTATTACTGCCCAATTCACACAACCGCCAAACGTAAACTTCTTGCAAATGGAGAAGGGTGGCGTCGGCAGAGCTCAACAGCCCCCCTAGCTTCTTCTTCATCTTGGCATAGCCACGTCGACGTCGACATGTTCAACAAGGCACGTACGACACAATATCTGTAAGACGCCAAGGTGGTTAACAATGCCGAAATCCACTCCGTTCTGAACAATATCAACATATCAGATCTACCAAGCCCTTGACCGGGGACACCTGTCGATACCGTTGAAATTAACCAATAATGAAACGGCATCCCAGTGGCTGGTTATCTACAAATGAATCCGTTGCCTAGGACATTTCGACCCAACGAGTTTTCCTAATGAAGAAGATACCGATGGTGACATTGGGCGATTAAAGGTTGACAGGGCTTGCGGTGGTTACGAATACGCATTTGACTAGAGCCCTCCCAGTCCCATGATGCATATATACGACGGCCGGAGATTTTGACCGAGTAGTTCAGCAACCTCATTGGTTATAGTCAAGAGATCGAAGCGAAGTCGGTGCTAGCTAAGTGCTATGTTGGAAGATGGAACAAAAAAGAGAAGTGTGAAATTTTAAGAGGTGGGAACTGTAAGTTAGTAGGATAGACAATCTTAGTTATTCAATAGACCAACGATGTTCGACGTCCCGTTGTCTAGGGACCTTTGCTCTCATACTGGTAAACTACTTGACAGCTCATCATATAGAAGAACTCGCTTCTTTTGCAGAACAAAATAATAGCCAGGGTATCTCCAGTGCCTAAAGGTTTATGAATCTATATAGGAGCTTGGGCGGCGTGGATCTAGAGCTCGCCTATGTGGTTCACTGGATTGACGGGTTAGGCTTGAAAATCTAGAGAACTAACACGTCCTTGACTACAACCGTTCGTGGTAATAAAGGGAAGTTAATAGCTAAGTGCTTTGTTTGGTTATGTAAGGTAATTCCATTCTAAGGCTTGTTGCTTAGAAAAATTTCACGCCTGTCTGGGTGTATCCAAGCCTGTCACACCTAGCTAACCTAGGTATTCGTTACCTACAACCCAGTTGATAAAGTTAGTAGTTACCATGAGAATACGATATCTAACGTACGGGATCGGAAAGAACCGGGGTCTTGCACCGGAAAATTTACTGAATAATTCACTGTGTCAGATATATCAGTATGGATGAAATAGTTGGAGGCCACTTCGCATTTGACCTGGGACATTTAGGCCAGCAATTATTAACTTGTGCATCTTTAGAGACGCGTCACTCTGTCTACACTTTCGATAAATGTAGAAGACAAGGTTTGGCAATATTAGAAGGGATTAGATCTCAATGGGTCTGGGACGGGCAAGACAACGTATCTATCCCCTGAACTGATCGATCACCATCATATTATCGGGGATTGGGTTCGACGGCTGTGTTGATTAAAGAGCACTATTTTGTACATTAGTACCGTCTTCATTATGAAATCCCTTTCTATTTATCCAGAGCATGATATGAAGGCCGAGATTTAGAAACAGGAGATGTCCCTCTCCACATGGTGCATGAGTCCACCTCTCGACGCCACTATCAGAAGCAGATTCCAAGCTGATACTCTGAACACGTACAAAGGGAATGAATGTACTGTTGACCGGACTTATCAATATCCATAGAGTGCTTTGCCCTGAAACAAACTTACAGCCGATCGAGTCTCGCACAGCCACATATGATATCTCCCTTAGACCAATGTAAGTCTTGACAACTTGTCTCAATCCCTTTCCAAGTGTCGTCCTAGGAGCTTGTATTCGATAGTGTCTTCTATTTTACCCGACTTTACCATCTAAATTAATTTCAATGAGCGGTAGCTTCGACGAGACGCATGCTAGAGGCGATTGTTATCAGTAACCCTTTATGAGCCAAGAACCCGAATCATCGTTGCCATAAACTCGACCCTTACTCGTTCAACACAATTTCGAGTGATATTTTCCATCTATAGAACCTAGCAAATCGTCCTAGAAAGGGTCTGTGGTGAGGATTACAAAGGGTCTACTACAAACCCAGACGTTACTGTTAGTTCTCTTACTGAACACCCAACTTAGTATCTCCCGCCACGAGGACCGAAGAAGAATTTCACGGTCCAAAATACCGAACTCCCCGAGAATCATCACAAGGAGCCATCCAAACGACTTACTCCAAGTTTACGAACAACACATCGTTATCTAACGCCACCGCTGGCTAGCTATGTTAGCCAACATAAGTCCGTTCGTAGACAACATGCTTGTCCCTGTCGTTAGCACACGAACAATGTCGTTATCGCCAGGAAGACCTCTATATAAGGGGGAGGAACAACGACCTTTTATCTCCAATCACCTGGCAAAGCAATTGTGTAAACCACAAAGGCCAAAGAAACCAAGCAACCAACCAACAAATAGACAAACAAACACCCAAACCCACCATGGCACCCCCATCTCCCTCTCCGCCACCGTCCCGTCCGTCCTTTAGGCAAATCGCCCGCGACATCAAGAACATCGCCAACATCCCGCGCTACCTACGACAGAAGCGAGCCGCCGAGGACGCCGCCGCGCAGGCGGAATACACGCAGCTCCGCCGCGACGCGGCCGCCGGCCCGCTTCCCATCGGCGACCTGTACCGGCTAGCGAGTCTCGAGGGCGTGTACCTGTCGCCGCGGGGCCGCAGCGCGAAATACCTCGACGATGACCTCGGCGACGGCCTCGTGGCGCGCTTCCACCGCTTCGACGGCTGGTACTTCTTCCTCGGGCGCAACGGCCATTTCTTCCGCTCCGAGCACGCGCTCGGTCGCTCTGGAGTCGTCCTCGTGCCGGAGGCTGAGGTCGATATGGAGCTGAAGGGAACCGCGTGGCCTTATCGGCAGCTTTGCGCTTGAGGGTGAGGTAGGTACCTAGGCAGGTAGGTAGGTGTGTGTGTCCACGTAGGTACTAGAGACCCGTGTGAGATGTGATTTGCTAACTGCTAGCTGTTGTATCGTGATGCTTTGGGAAATTTGCCATTAGGTATGTCAGTGTCTTGTTTTGGATAAGGGGGGCGTTTTTCGACCTTGCTTTGTATTGATTTGACGTGTTGTGAAGCTGGACTTCGGTAGATAGGTAGATCCTGAGGACGAATTGATTTATTCATCAATATTTTTAATATTTCGATGTGATACCTTTTGTGAATATGTATGCCCCTTTGAACTTTATTTTCAGTACATTATCCATGGATATGTAACCAGAACGCCTCCGTAGCAGACGACTCCCGATTGCCCCTGTCTGTACTCGTCAGCTCACACTAGGCTACGGGGGTCCTCCATACCACCTTGTTACCCAACTATTTCTCTGGCTTAGTAACATAATGTAGTGATGAACTGACCTTGTCCGCGGGACCTCGTGGATCTCGAGACTAGCCCTTTGTCCAGAGGTTATAAATGACAAAGGGGAGTCCTCGTTTCGATTGATATGTGAAGGCTACCGTGCTCTACGTAAACTCAACCCGGCCCCCTTTGCGGTTGGCTCACACCGCGATGCTCAAACAACAGCTAGACGGAATAAGCACCTTATGGTAACTTTAATACGTCTTGTATAAGCTCCTGATGCCATGTACCATTGTCCAATCGAGGATGGCTTGCCGATCTGACTGAACCGCCGTAAAGCAGCACCTCTATCCACGGCTCTACGTCCTCCTGGTCTAACAGCAGCTACCTGTAAGGACACTAAACTTCTAGTATATGTTCATATCACGATGTTAGGTTCTCCGCTTGCAGCCAAGGCGAATTTTGGTGATATTAGATGTATATCGGCCTATGTGTTTTCCGATCGGCCACTTGCTTCGATATTTGTGGAAGTGCTGCTTTATGGCAGTCATTCAGAGAAATACAATGATTGGTTTCTATTATTCGCAGAGAATTGGGCTCCTGGTAAATAGATCGAGTAGGTGACCCGCTACAACACAACGGATACGGCCCTAAGACTGTTGCGCGACTGCAGAAGGGAACTGTGTAGCCCCGGATGAAGTCAATTAATTTTTATGGATCAAAGCGTCGGGACACGCCGTCTATCTCTCTCAGCTCACTCATTCATTCATTGGGCCATTCGTGCCTTCTTGGGAAGCAGTTAACCTGCCTCTACCAGCCCCGTGCCCCCCTCGCCGGTTTTTGTGTCAGCCTTTCACTCCGCATATTATCAACTACGAATACAAGTCTAGGTTGCGATCAAGGACCTAGAGAGGAGTATTCTCCTTGGAAGCGGCCATGGTATGATCCCAACCGTGTTGCCCGACGCAACCGAATCTAGCCTAGACTGAACCTATCCATCCTATCGTGCATGTGACGTCTAAGAAGGAGTGTGAGGTGAAGTGAGAACCCATCATCAAGTCGTAGCTAGCCGCTGTCTATTGAAATCGAAAATGCCACCGCGGAAGACGTACTATGTTTAATACGGTCCTAATTGCTTCGAAGAGTCCGTTCAAAGCGTCCGAAGAAGCTAGGGAAACGAACCGAAATAAAATTAATAGATCTAAGAGCGCCGGTCTCCCCTAAATTGATCCCGAAGCCAGTTAAATGGTCCAGTGCTCGACGAGCCTCTATTACCATCGGGAGCTCTTTCACTTTGTGATGACCGATGGCTAGAAGGCGAAGGGGTTCTAACCCGCGGCGACTGCCCCGGTGGAGAATACATCGGGGGTGAATTCGAATCGCGTCGTGACCCTTGCCGCCGATCGTTGATATTTGCTAGTTCCCGAATTGAGTCAAGGCGGGCCTCTCCGCGTTGACGTAAGTAGGATCTTCGTCGATCCGAAGGGCCGGGTGTGGAAGAGGATGATGATGAAGCGGTTGACGGACCGGGCTGCGAGTTTTGGGGCGGCATTTCGGCCGGCTGACCGGCACGATCACCGTCTACCGGTGCACGGCAAATAGGACAGGTATTGTGTTGCTTCAACCACAACACGACGCATGTTTCGTGAAACCAATGCTTACATGGTAACACGACGGCCTCGTCTGCCAGTTTCACTTCGTCGATACAAATCGTACATTCGCCTTTCAATTCGGGGCCCAGCATCTCCTCGTTTAGCTTCTTTTTCGGGAGTTTTGCAATTGTTTCCGCCGAAGCAGGTGCTGCGGCATTCGACTGGGGATTCGCCTCCATCAAATTGGTAATAATGCGGTCCAACGCTTCCTGTGAGTATACGGCGTCGCCATGAACCGCGTGAGGGTTCAGGAACATCCCCAAGAGCTGATTCAGGGCGATCGTGAGATCCCTGGGGCGCCCAGCGCCACCCTCACCTCCGTTGGGGTTTGGAGCGTGCGGGTCGTTTTGAACTATGGGAGGAGGACCTACGTTTAATATAATATCCCCGAATACCCTACATTATTGTTTGCACACTTAGAACAACGATCGAAAGGGAGGGGTGGAAATAAAATAAATAAAGAAAAAAATCGTGCGGGGAAAAGGGGAGAGAAGGGAGGCCGGAGGGGGGGGCGCGTACCTTTGAAAAGGGTCGTCAGAACCTAATCGAGCTCCGGATCCCCCGGGTTCCTGGGATCTTCCCGGCCCAGGGCTGGAGCCAGGGCCGGGGCTAGGGGCAGTAGTGATGTTGAAGCTGCCGAAGCCGCCGGTGAAGCCAGGTCCAGAGATTCTCTGATATCGAACCCGCGGAGGAGAATTGGAGAATAATGTGTCGGGGCCAGATCGGCCAACCATGACGGGCCCACCCATTTCGCCCAACATCTCGGTGAACCTGCGAATGATGTCCTCGCCATTATCGGGGCGTGTTCTATTTCCGGGACTTCGGCGCTCGGGTGATCGGAAAACGGTTCGTCGAGCATAGAATCCCCCGGGCCCCTCGGTAATATGTTCCTCGATATCCGCCTCGTCAGGGTCTGAATCATCATCATGGAAGTGGCGGAGGCGATCACGTTCAATATCGGATAGCGAATCGCTATCATTCATGGTTCGGGGGTCATTATCGAGTGAAACCTTAATAGCAGGTTAGAGATCTATCTATTATATAATGAATGGTGGAGAGGGGGAGAACGCACAATTTCGGTAATATCACTGTGACATCTGGGGCAAGCTAGGGAAGCTGAGCGGTCGTCTCTGTACCACTCGTGTTCGCATCGGTGACAGTAGACGACCTCGCGGTCGGTAGTGGCATCGAGGTGATGGTTTCTAGATGCCATTTCGCCTCGCCTGGACTGTTGGTAGGCGGCGAGAGCGGTGAGTCCCAGGCCTAGAGCTAGGCCGGTTCGAAGTGCTCGGAGAGCCAGGGTGGCAAATCGGCAGATTTGTCGTGGGAGATGCGCGTTTGCGTATTTAGAAAATTGTTTACGGAGGGAAACCGAGGAGAAAACGGGAGAAGAATCTCAACGACTTATATGGCTAGGCTGGTTGGTAAAACTGAATGTTGGTGATCAACCTGCGTTCGTTGTTAGGACGACGGGCCGTTATAAAAGGTTGGGTTGGTTAGACAACGCAAAGAAAGCGACAAGGCGGACTGAGAGGCAAAGGGTAAGAAATACGGTTAGGAGGGGTAAAACGACCTACACCTTGAGTCAGTCAGTCAGTTAGCCATTCATCAAACTGGGAAGTCGAACCCGTTGTACAAAGGTATGCAATTTTGTAGGCGTAGTGCATCAGCTGGGCATGTATGTAAGGCAGTTGGGAATACATAAGCTTAGGCGTATTTTTGAACGTAACGTACCTTTGCAACTTGGGAAATGTGTCGCAGAACAATGTCAAGGCGACCTAACTAGGTAGTGGTGAGGGTCTGGAAAGATGTGTGCACAGATGTGGTAGTATTAGATTTTAGGGAAAAGCGGGAGTGAGAAGCTGATTCGAAGCTGATTCGAAGCTGATTCGAAGCCGACGAGTTGGAAGGATGACGGGTGGATGGGTGGATAGATGGATACGCAGATGGATGGATTGATTAGGTTATCATGAATGGCGGGCAATGTAAGAGGTACATAGCACGTATGCCGCAGCAAGCAGGCTTCAGATATCGGTCTATGTACATAGATGGCTTCGTCCTGTGGTTCCGCGCTTGTAGGTTTTGGCCCACGAGATACATATATTGAATAATTGATATGGATATGAGATGAGTTGGCTAGCAAGGTTCAATGGTAATGTTCATGTTCCAATGATGTTGTTGGAGGAAGTCCATAGAAGTCAATAGTCGCAAGGATGTGTCTGACTGACTGCTTTCGTCATTTATCATCCGATGCCACGGCAATCATATTGTTCCCAGTTCAGGTACCTCGTGGCCCCCGTGGGGCTACCTAGGTACGGGGCGGGAGGCACATACATAGGCATGTACCCGGATACCCTGGTACCTCCTACTAAGTACGAATGGATATTGGAGCAGTAGTATCACAGCCCCCTTTGCCACGCCCCGCCCCTATCAGAATGTGGCGCATACATCTTCGGCTGCTTGGCTGCTTGCTCTACCAAGGGCCTCATCTCATTGCTCTCTACATACTCTCTACTCCTTGGATTGTAGCTAACGAGCTACAGGCTGATAACCGAATCAGCGAATAATACCTTGATAAAGTGATGGAGACACAATGCGACAAAATTCGGCGAGGATGTTATCCCGATTACACGATATGGCTATATATTTCATTAGAACACCCCGTGTAGAGAACTATAAGTTTGTTGACACGTACACGGCCGTGTCGATGTGTAGCGATGCACGGGATTCCGAGCGGACGGAAGAATATGCCGTAGTGAATAGAGAGAACATGCAATGATAAGAGGAGTATTCCGCTGACTCCTGCCGGTCCAACGCCGTACATATCCTCCGATACAACCAAGTTCCCCCAGCCATGCGTCGTCTTCTCCGGGCAGTCAAGATTCCAATCCCTATCGTTTCTTACCCCGAAACAAGATACCCCCGACCACGCCGGCAGCAATGGCGATACCACTGATGATTGCTACACCCACCAGGCCCTCTCTAGTAACCTTATCGTCGATTAGCCTGCGGAGGTCCGCCGACTGCAGGTTCGCCGGTTCTTTATCCAATAGCAGGTCGTTATATCGTCTCGCCTCGCCATAGTTTCCGAGCTTGTAGTTCCCGAGGGCTAGGTAGTAAAGGCATTCGCGGCGGCGCTCGGGTGCCACGCGGAAGATTTCTGAGAGCAGACGGACTCCCGTCTGTTGGTCGTTTCGCGAGTTGGATTTGACTAAGCCCTACATAAGAACATCAGTGAAGTCGTTCCGGCACTAGACGTCTCTGATCATACCCATGCATAGTTAAACTTCGTCTGGACGCCGACCATATCCCCCTCCTTCTCGTATTGATCTCGCAAGACCTGAAGTTCCGAGGCTTTTAGCGGCCTATAAAAACAGAGGTTAGCCGACGAGGCAGAACGAAGAGATTTCTTGGGAATATATACGTTTCCGCATCGACGGCATCTAAGAATGGCGGCATAGTTAGTACAGAGAAGAGAGTTGCAGCTTGTTTGAGAAGGGTTTCGAAACAGAGCTCAGCACACAACAGGTACTTACGGGGTAATGCTGTCATCTTGCTTGACCTGCTAATGTGAATTTGTGACTAGGGGTCAGATTGCCGGTTAATTCTTACGCAGGGAGGCGGATGCGATCCGTGTATCATAAAACTACCTACATAAGTAGCAAATAGAGAGTGCCTAGGCGGGCTTCCTAGTAGTCTTACGATCAAGAGATTTAGAGGGCAGAATGTGGCGGATGCCGGTGTACAGTACCACCTGGCTGCCTGGGGAGAAGCGGGCAGGCCCTACATTACCCTACGTAGTGCTTCGAAGTGTGGCGCTATGACGCATAATACATGGATACATGTACGTATGTGGGTACATGGGTACGAATCCTAGGGCAATTCGATGTTCATAGTCGTCCCGGTGATATCGCGCTTTGTTTTGCCCATTGCCGTGTCTGGCCTAGTGCTTGTCAGACATGACAGACATTTCCAATCCAGGTACATACCCGCCCTGCCGCCCTGATATGTAAAACAAGAAGGGCTGCACTTCGATTTTTGATCGATCATCATAAAGTACTTTAACTTAACAACCATATGCATTGGCTCGATTTACACCCTACCCATCACGATGCTCCTCGACGAAGATCCTGCAACTGTACAGTAGCTCCCTTCACACATTCCTTGAGGAAACCGGCCTGGAAATGCTAACGCGGCGTGCGTAGCTCATTCATCATACCATCAACAATTTTAACATTGCGCCGGACAAGCTCGCCATTTCGCGCATCCATGATTCCCTTTCGACTCTGAAGCAAGCGCGAGAACTACGAGTACGAGAAGCCGAAACCTCCTTAAAAAGTAGACCACCCACACAATTGAGCTCATCGTTCCCTGAAGAACAATACTGATTGATGTCCGCCAAACAGAGCTTTCTCGCTCATTGAACACGCTTCAAACCCAATATGAAGAGCTTACATCTACGCACTCCTCCTCCGCGCACGCGTCCGAGATCTCGCGCCTCGACACGCAGAAATTCCGAATCGCGAAGTCGACGTCAGACTTAGAAATAGAGGCGGAGCGTCTATCTTCCCAGCAAGCCGATCTATCGGCCCGCTTGCAGGAGCTGGAACTGCAAGGTCTAGACGGACCACCCGAGGAGGCTGCCAAGCGAAGAGATCCGGTCGAGGATGAAGTCCTGCTACGATTAAAAGTCTACCGAAGCCTCGGCATCGACCTGGAGCGGGACGAGAAAGACGGCGAGTTCTCGAAGGCGATCGTGCGGAATGATCGAAAGGGCGACGTGCATGTTGTCAACATGGACAAGAAGTTCTCGCGGTTTTTCTACGCGAATTACTTCTGGCAGACGCTGTGAAATACGAACGACGTACTGTTGTACTGCGCCTGACTTGACGATGACTGACGACACGAAGCCATTGATTGGGACGGTGTTCGGCGTTGTGGTTAATACACATAGTCTCGATTTCTAAGAACTTTTTACTGTCTAATCCATACGACAATACATAAAGTGTTAAGTTGATCAACACCAACCTGCCAGATCGATGTGCACGTTTTCCACACTAACCATCTAACCATCTCCTCATTGTGTCGATGAATCCCAGTTCCTATCAAGCCAACCAGGAAACCACTTTTTAAAACGCCTAACCCCTTTGGTCCGACGTTTGGTTGTGCATCAGTTGTGCCATGTCATAGCCTTACCACTTCTAGCTTCCCCGTACTTTTCTTCTCAGCTTCTCTTAGATGCCGGCCTTCTTCTTCAGCTTACCTTCTAACAGGGCGAAGTACTCATTCTCATCAAGCTTTGTGAACAGTCGCGGCTTGCTACCTGTTGGTGTTCGTGACCTGCGGCTGTTGGGAGAGGCGGACGTCCTCGGTTCCCCCGGGCTGTGAGCACCCGTCCTAGTACCCGCTGTCGCGTGTAGTCCGACGCCTCTGGTCCCTGACAACACGGGACCTCCGCTCCGCGATCGGTAATGGTTCCGATGGTGGGCTATCTCGAGTCGCGAGTTCAAGTTGGCCCACAGCTGATCCTCCGCGGTATCCGCATCCGCGCCGATGCTGTCTAGTCTCCATCCGCCCACGCCTTCGAAATCCCTCTCGAATCCAATGCTAGGGGTAAGGTTAAGGCCGTCGAGGCCGCCTATAGGCGTCAAGGAGCCACTGCCAGCGCGACCTCGTCTCTTGCGACGACGCCGGTTCCTCATATCTGGTGAAGAAGGCGGGGAAGATCCCAGCGAGGTGGTGGGGGTGATTCGCTGCGAGGCTATATAGGGGTTGCGCGTAGCATTTCCGAGCAGCACATAACGTAGTGTCTCCAGCCCAACGTCCAAGTACGCGAGAAAGAGACGAAGAAATAGAACGAGGAAAGCCAGAATCGTCGTGAAGCCGGCGCAGATCGCAAGCGGGAGGGTGACGAGGAAGACGAACGGGAAGATGAATAACTGAATAGGGTTAAAGACCGCCATCGGAGATGCTTGTGCTATTGCCGCGGGCAGATTGTTCGCATGGCTTGTGTGATGGTTGAGGTATTCGTAGATTGTTAGCTCACAGCTGAAGTGCTGTCGTCCTATTGATTTCACATGGTCGTCGTGATTGGATCCTGGTTGAATCGTCCGATATGGAGTCGTATGAATGAATCAATTGACCTGGCAGTAGTATAAAGAGGAAAGCAATATGAAATGCGGACTGAGGAAGCAGACATAAAAGAGAAGAAATATATAGACTCGAGACTTCTGAGACCTAGTGCGCAGAACTGTATCTGACGTCAAGCTAAGGTTCGACCACCGGGGCGAGATGGTGTTCAGCAAACTCTCGCCATCTTACACATACAATACTCGTACACATCCATGCTTCTGTGATTAGTCACGGTAGGTCGACATGCCTAACATGTAACATGCAGGCTGATGGTCAGAGTTGCGGGGGAATTTTGCTAGGCATTAGGTATTATTATTAGGTACTCCTTTGGCTTTTTTGCCATCTGTCGAACCACCTGGGCATACTCCGGTCCTTTCCGTGTCCCGGCGGTTTCGAATACTGCAACACGGAGGCGCAATTGGATGTATGCCGGAAATTCTAGGGCCGACTGACTTGCACACATGCAGAACTAGCTAGGTACTGACCTGGACATTTTATAAAGTTAACAAGTTAAATTTAATTCAATGAATTTAATCTTTATATATATATATATATTTAATATTAATATTATATTATAATATTATTTCACTTGTCTGGGTTTATTTTCTCGTCGTATATACTATCAGGTTGTTTACTCTTCCGTGCTGCTGCTTCTGCATAGGGTATTCTGCTGCCATGATGATGCCGCCGAATCCATACAGGAAGGCATTAAGGCACTTCAGATCAGGGTAGATAGATATCAGTTAACACCCAGTGGCGTCCAGGTAATTTTTCTCCCTGTCCTTTCCCTCTCCTTCCCGTGCAGGTACGCTCAAACCGCTCTACTTAGTTCTACTTAATAGCCAAGAGGACATAGGCCTCGAACCGAATACCCCCAAACTGCTCTGTCTCTTCCTTCACCGACTGGCTAACAGACTCAACCCACCTGGCTTCTTCTTCCTGCGTGTACCCCTCGCGCGCCTTGCTCATCATGGGACCCGACATAAGCATAGTAAGCCCAGCTATATTTTCGGCGTCGGTGACGGCCAACACCTTATCGACCATAGTTATGTGGTCCTTAGCGAAGCCGCCCTCTTGGACCACTTTCTGTAGCACGCCCTCTTCGTAGAACTCCGGACTAGGCGTAGGCATGAACGGAAGGTCCGGGCGGATCCTTTTCTGGGCGGCGTGCACAATGAACATTGGCGCGAAGCGTCGCCAGCAGGTAACGACAGCGAGGCCGCCCGGGCGGAAAGTACGGTATGTCTCGCGGATGGCGTCAGCAGAACGGATAAAGGTAAAGATGCTAAAGTTGTCAATCGAGTGGGTGAAGTAATCGTCCGGCACCGACGTCAGGTTCTGGGAGTCGAGCTCCTTGCACTCGACGTGGGGTAGCGGGGAGGCGGCGAGGGATTCGCGCGCGGCCGACACCATCATGGCAACATTGTCCGAGACTAACATCTCCTTTGGCAGCTGGCCCTTGAGGAGGCGGGAGACAAGGGCGGCGGCGCCTATACCGGGCCCCGCGGCCGTGTCGTGGACGGCCGTGTCGTGGACGACCGAGTCCGGGCCAACAGGGTTGTCAGATGTCTGGACATTTTCCGTGATGACGTCGGTAAGATTGGTTGAGCGTTGAGTGACCCGTCTGGCGAACATAATTGGCGGCAAACTTGGAGAAGTAGTTAGGTAGAGGGAGGTTTGGGTGCTGAACTTGTGAAGACATCTCAAAAGGAAGTTGTACTAAATGCTAGGTAGAACGAGGCTGAGAGGAAGACGAAAAGCTATAGGGATGGGATTGTTGATGATACCTAAAGCATCGAGAGAGCGAATTGACAGGGAGAACTTGTTGTTTGGGGGTGTCAGGAGAGTTAGAGACTTGGAATATTGGCTAAGGAAAAGCTGAGAACGGAATCAACTCTCGATAAGATTATAGGATAACTGATGCTTAACTGATATTCTCTTGCGTTGATACCTAAAATTGTTGGTTTGTCCTCTGCCCTCGATGTTCCAAACAGACCGCGACCCAACCTAAACCTACATGAGAATAGGTACTTACCTGGATACACATACTTAAGTACTTCAAGGAAATGAGCGAGGTCACGCCGGAAGAGGCGCAGCGGCGTATGGATCAGAGTCAGCATATTTAGTAAGTAAGCCGGTGCGCCGACCTCGCCGACGGGATGATACCTAGGTAAACCTCCCTGACCAACTCAAAATGAAAGTGCCTCGAGCGCCGATCAAAGCATCGGTGCAACACCCTACTCCGGGGGTGTGGGCGGCGCCGTGCCGTCTCTCCTGGTAAGCCCGGGAAATGGCTGTTGGGCGAATACCGCATAATCCTCCGATCATCAATAGATCGCTCTATCCTGAGATCATAGAGACGAGACTTAGTCTTAACGGTGGAAATGTTCAAATAAAAATTAGGTACCACTGGATACGGTATGTCACATCTCAATTCATCTAGTTCAATGCCACTTGCTTGAGACGACCTGCTCACAGGCCTGGCTTAGACCATCGTCGCAACTGCGATACCCAAAATCACAGAAGAATTCGAGAGTCTCGATGAAGTCGGCTGGTATGGTTCGGCCTTCTTCCTAACCTTGGCGGTCTTCCAGTCGCCTTGGGGAAAGATCTACAAGTACCATCCCATCAAGAATGCATACAACGCATCGGTCTTCATATTTGAGCTTGGTAGTCTCATTTGCAGTTCGTGCGGTAGTTCCCACGACGAACAAGTAAAATATATTGACAATTCATCGTTGTCAGGCGTCGCACGGAATAGCCAGATGCTCATTGCAGGTCGTAGCATCACCGGCTGTGGAGGCGCAGGAGTCACCACGGCCACCTATGTCATAATTTCCCACCTTGTGCCGCCATCGAAAGCTTCTGCTTTCATTGGTGGTATAGGCGCGGCATTCAGCATTGCGAGCGTGGCCGGTCCTCTTGTTGGAGGAGCCTTTACCGGAGAGATCTCGTGGCGGTTTTTGTAGTTCCAGTTCCCTTCTCTGATTGCTTGCTTGTTCATGATAGCCATATGGTCTTGATCTATATCTAGTAACCCGCCATCGAGTGCTAATTGCTGTTTTTATATAGAGAATTGTTATTTCAGTAGTACCCCACTTTAGGTAGTACCCCATAATCTTTTACCGCTTACCTAATCAGGTATTTTACTATATATTAAATATTTATAACTTTTTACCGCTTACCTAATTAGGTATTCTGTTATTTATTTATTTATATATTTTAATTACCTTTTTATTTATTTCTTTATTTACTTTTTTTATTAACTTTTTAACTATTTTTTTATTTATATTTTTTATTACCTTTTTAACTTTTATTATTAGTAATAATGCCGATTTTAGATCCTTTTAAAAGAGGTTTTAAAGGAGGTAATGCGGGAGGCAGTATAAAAAGCATTATAAAAAGTAATATAAGAAGTTATTAACCTTATAAAAGGTATAAATAATTAAGTAGATATTTAATTTAAAAACGATTAAAAAAAACAGCATTTTTATATTTATTTTATAAAAAGAGGCTAAAAATAAGGTAAAAATTAAGTAGCTGTAATTAATATTATATGCGATTAAAAATATAGGTAATAAAATGTTAAAAAAAGCGCTATAATATATAAATATATTAAAAATATATATAAATTATATATAAGTAATATATATAGGTAATATTATTAATATATTTTAATTTAAATGTAGGGTATTACTTAAAATGGGGTACTATTAAAATAATAATTCTTTATTATAATAATATTTAAAACTTATTAAAATTCTTTATTAAATTTATAATAAAAGCGGCTAAAATTATATTTAGGTATTTTACCTTTAACTTTTTTTTATATATA
The DNA here is from genome assembly GCA_022376535.1 of Xylariaceae sp. FL0662B. Taxonomy (NCBI): domain Eukaryota; kingdom Fungi; phylum Ascomycota; class Sordariomycetes; order Xylariales; family Xylariaceae; species Xylariaceae sp. FL0662B. The sequence continues at coordinate 312,549 of JAJJKD010000007.1, forward strand.
AAATATTATATATATAAATAATAAAAACTTATAATAATTTATTAATAATTTTATATTATATAATTGTTTAAATAATATATATTAATATAAATATTAAAAAAGCATTATAAAGAATTATTATTTTAATAATACTTTATATTTAATAATATTTTATTTATGGTTTAAAATATATTATAGCTATTATTAATATATATTTTTATATATAATTTATATGTATTTTTAATATATTTATATATTATAATGCTTTTTATAATATCCTTTTATTTATATTTTTAATTATATATAACTTTAATTATAGCTGTTTAATTTTTACCTCGTTTTTAGCCTTTTTTTATAAAATAAATATAAATACGCTGTTTTTTTTTAATCGTTTTTAAATTAAATATTTATTTAATTATTTATACCTTTTATAAAGTTAATAACCTTCCGTATTGCCTCCTATAATACTTTCTATAATACTTTCTATAATGCTTCCTATATTACTTCTTATATTACTTCCTTTAGAACCTCCTTTAGGAAGATTTAAAATCGGTATTATAAATTAATAAAAATGGTTAAAAAATGGTAAAAAACGTAAATAAAAAGGTAATTAAAAAATTAATAAAATAAATAAATAAAGGTAAATAAAAAAATAGTTAAAATATATAAATAAATAAATGGCAGAATACCTAATTAAGTAAGCGGTAAGAAATTATATATATTTAATATATAGCAGAATACTTGATTAAGAAAGCGGTAAGATATTGTGGGGTATTACTGAATGTGGGGTACTACTGAAATAATAATTCTCTTATAGTAACCCTATAAGATACCGTACCTAGGGTAAGCGGATAGGTAAAGGTTTCTGACGTCAATTACAGGGAACCTCCAGTGAATTGCCTCTCAGTTAGCGAGAGACATGCTTGCATATACCCTGCCGATGCAACTGTGCCGGACCAAACCAGACAGATCCATTGGTCTAATATTGCATCTTGCATTTGAATCTTGACAGAGTCTAGCTCTGCGCTTGACGTCCGCTGCGCTATTTCATACGATACATATATAGATAACTGTACGTACAAGTGAAGCCATCGATTCCGTTAGTCCCTTCTCACCCGCCCAATGACGATGGTGTGTGCCTCTTACCAGTCAACATCCATGCTATCAATTGCGCAGGCTATGCCTACTATGTACCTAATTAGCAGAGCTGACTGCTAACCGCTATCTAGTACATTGCTCACTGATGTAGCGACCTTGAAACCCAGGCCACTGACGGAAAGAACACTTATCAGCTCTACGCATATCTTGTGTATTCAGGACGTGAACGAAGCGTCACCTAGACCTTTAGTACCATTGAGAGCCGTGTTCACCAGGGCTTACCGAACGCATTGGGTTTCTTGCGCGGGTATCTGAGTACGTTTCCGCGGATAAGAAGTTAGTAACTCGTAGAGGGAATCATCGAGGGGAATCGTCGCAATGTGCGGGCAGCACTCCGGCGATGCCAAGTCCTCGCCATCTTCTTCAGGGGGGTTAGCGCAAGCCGAAAGTTTCCAAGAGCCTTTCCCTTGGGATGTCGGGGTCTTCGACGCCCACTGCCACCCCACAGACACGATGGCGTCGATAGCAAGCATACCTACCATGAGAGCACGTGCTCTGACAGTCATGTCCACGCGGTCCCAAGATCAGGACCTCGTGTTCGATGTAGCATCTCGCCAAGACATCAAAGACGGGAGCGACCTACCTCTCTCACCAGGCTCCTCCGATGTAGACCGTGTAGTTCCGTCATTTGGCTGGCACCCATGGTTTTCATATCAGCTCTACGATGATTCCTCTCCCAATTCAACGTATGACGGGACGCTCTCCGGAAAAGGTGTGCATTATGATAAGGTTCTCACCCCATCGCCTTCTTCAAGGGATGCATCCTTCAGCCAATGCCTACCAGATCCGCAGCCATTGTCCAAGTTTCTGAGCGAAACAAGGACACGGTTAGAAAAGAACCCCTTGGCGCTCGTTGGTGAAGTTGGCTTAGACAAAGCATTTCGGCTGCCCCGGAGCTGGCCGTCGGCTCATGAAGCCCAGCGCGACGAAGGGCTCACGCCCGGTGGCCGGGAAGGCAGGACGCTGAGCCCATATCGCGTGCAGATAACACACCAGGCGGCAGTCCTCCAACCCCAACTCAGACTTGCCGGTGAAATGGGTCGTGCCGTGAGCATCCATGGAGTCCAAGCGCACGGTGTATTGTTCGATACGATAGCGGCGTGTTGGAAGGGCCACGAGAAGGAGGTCGTATCCAGAAGACAGCAGAAGCAGGTAGCGCGAGGAGCCGAGGATTTTTCCAGTTCCTCCGATGACGAGGACGGGGGTGACGCTCGTGCTGACTTCGGATCCGGAAGGAAATCGGCGGAGTCGAGGCCTTACCCCCCGCGAATATGCTTGCACTCCTTCAGCGGCTCCGTCGAGATCCTCAAGCAGTACACCCACCCGTCGATACCGGCGAAAATCTTCTTCTCATTCTCCACCCTCGTCAACTGGGGCGCCGGCGGTAGCGAGAAGACCGAGGAAGTCATCCGGGCCACACCTGACGACCGCATCTTGGCCGAGAGCGACTTGCACGCGGCTGGGGATCCAATGGATCAGTACTTGGAGGACGCCTGTAGAAGGATATGCAAGATCAAGGGGTGGAATCTACGCGAGGGCGTCGAACAGTTGGGCAGGAATTGGAGAGAGTTTGTGTTTGGATAAAATCTTGCTGCCCCTTAGGCACAACTCCCTCGCTTGTCATTGATCACGGATCACGGTAAATATTGGCATCGGCATATTCTCTCTCACAATTGTCTCAAAATGGACCCGTCTCTGCGCACTCTGGAAACCCATATGCAATTATCTAGAGGCGATCGTCCCTCGATTAAGACATCGACTGTAAGCTTCCAACCCTTTGAAAGGATGCTGTTCCTCCCTCTTAGATCTTGTAAGGACTTTGATGTATTGCTAAGAAGATTCATCTTTAGGCAGTTGGGCGGGTAAGTTGGTATGTGCAATATGCTAAGGCACAGGGTGACAGAGCACGTCCGATCTTTGTCTACTGATAATATAGCTTGGGCTGGTGAACTGGTGAACTTTTTGCTCATTTATCTCTATATATAGAGTCGATTGAGTGCCTGCGGGTTTAGAGATATCTAGCTCTATTTTAGTTTATTTGACCTTCATTCTCGTCTGGGAACCGCCAGATAGCCCAACGCTCAGCGGCTCGGCTTCGGTCGATAGCGATATGAGTGGCAGAAGTAAGTAGTCAGGTAGTTTCGACTGGGTTACTAAGAACTGTTTCAGTATCTTGATTACTGTAATCTATAAATAAGACCAAATAAAGTATTTGTAGGCGAATAAGAGTTCGAGCCTCGAACGGAAATGTGATTAGTCGACACCCTTGCATGCTTCACCATCGGCAGAAATGCCTTTGTTCGGCAACGTGCAGCGTCCAGTCCTTTGAGCCGGGCGTTGGAAAGTACTATTGTACATGTATGTCTTTTAGACACGGGAAGTCGAGTTGTACTTGAGAATATCGTAGGATTTTTACCTCGAGTGTAGCCGCTTGTACCTCCTTGGCCTCTGAGTATGGGGAGATACTTATCACTAGTTTGCCTCGAGGTGGTGGGATGGCCCATGAAAGCTAGATGCAAGTTGCTGGTGTTTCACTGTCTGTAGATGAGATGCTCATCACAAACAACGACAACTTCTTGATTTTATAATACTTAGCAGCTAGGGATGATCCGGCTTGGAAGGATGAAGAACCCAGTCTTAGCATTTCTTGAGGAATGTAAGGGTTATAGTTGGCAGACGATCGACTATAATTAGTCGGCGGGAATGGTCTGCCCTAGTTTAACTTATTAACTCTTCTTAAACTAGAAGTAATAAGAGGAGGAAGAGGGAAAATGTGTCTTATAGCATATCAATCAAGATGTCTATTTGATAGGTAGACTACTAGTATATGCTTCGAATATATAACGGTTAACGGTTATATATCTCCTCAGAGTTAGGTAAGAAAGTAGCTACCTAGGTAGGTACTACCTGGCGAAACCATCCAGTCCCACCCTGACATAGGCTAGGCTAGGTACCTAGGGTAGCTATTCAGAAGGGCGAGTCTAGATACTCCAGCCAATTGGATTTGGGTTTAACGCCACTTTCAAGTATCTATACGTATTGTGCTGATTATGTAGGCCAGCTAAGCCTTCCAAGGTTTTCAATCGTCCCATCATCAAATTACTTCTCTCCAGGCCCTTCTTCCTTCCATTCTCACGCATGCAAGTACCCTTTCGCCTACGACTACATGTAGTGTAGAGACCGGTCGATCAGCTTTTATACTTTCCGAACGGGAAACACAAGCATCATTTTGACACACACACACACACACACACACACCCTCCATCCATCCGCCCGTGGCATCGTCCCACATGCGCATCCTTGTATTGTACTACTGCATAAGGCCGTCCGTCACAGCATTTCCCCTAGTCCCCTAGTCGCGGCTGGCAAACGCTGGTTGGCATCTTCGGGACCATTTCATTACATTCTACCTAACCTACCTACCTACTCAAGTACCTATCTACAGTTACGGTACATTACAGACCTCCTACTGGCTCGCGCGGAATTGAGATTGGTGTAGTGCCGGTTGCTATTCCTGGTCCCGCTTGTTCCATTTGACTCATCCTCATCAACGAATCCTTGGCGCTCTCGCTCATCTTGGAAAACTACATACATACATACCTACATACACACTACGTACTCGTACATACACGTACGAGAGACACGCCGAAGGCGTCGCTCCAAGAAGGGACTCGGAGGACCCGCAGTGTCTAATGTCTGACTGGCATTAGCTACATAGCCAGGTTTCCTACAGTCCCTACACGTACCTATATACACCACGCCGTTACAACCACCTGCAGCGTGTACGTCCACCTGCTTACCGTACCTGCTTACCTACACGTGTTGTACCCTCATACCTCGAAGTCCTTGGAATCTTGAGCCGAGTACTGTACTATCGTTGTTTCGTGGGGGGAGTTTTAGGTCTGTCTGTCTCTGGTGGTGTTCTACCGCGCAGGCATATTGCAGGTACCGGGCGAGTTGAATCGCTCGTACCAATCGATCGGGAAGGGAAACCTTGAAGAGGCTGGCACACGCTATTTAAGTGATATCAGACCCTTTTGGTTCGGGATAGGCTCTGGGGGCGCATGTGGCTGGCATTTGATCGCCGTACCCCTCCTGCTATTCTCGGGCCGCACCCCACACAAACGCGCGACACACCACATTCGTCTGTCCTGTGGTGAACAAATCTGAGCACCCCGACGAGTCCCGTCCCAGATCTGCCTTTGCCCACGTCACGCCCACGCTGCCCAGCCCTGCCAGCTGTGCCAGCGTGCTAGCCTATCCTATCATGTACGCCGGCAACTATGGCTTTCCCAATAATGGCGCCCCACCACCAGCTCCTCAGAACCCTATGCAGCCTACTCATGGTCAAGGTCCTCCCAACCAGAATCCGATGTACCATCCTCAGCAGTATCCCATGGGCGCCCACGCCGGACCTGGCTTCCCTGGTGCTCCTAATATGATGCCAGGCGCTGGTCCTGCAGGAATGATGCAGAATACCGGCATGCCGCACATGGCCGTCGCCAATGGCCCGAGTAAGCAAGCACCTTTTCCCCGTCCTGTTGAGCTGCCTCTTCTCTTTAGTCGCATTCCACTTTGCTTCCCGTTGATTTCCCTGCTGCTGCTTCCCATGTCTAAGGCGGCTGTTAGCAGTATTGAGCAGCATTCCTGACAGGATACACGACGTCTCTTTACGTAGCCTGAGCCTTCCATAGGACCCGCGCTTGCCAATGTACACAAACACGTTCATCGCATGTTTTCTGTACTGGTTGATGTTTATTATACTGATGACCCGGCTCTCTGAGTTTAGTGCCCAACTATCAAACCCCGTATACGAATTCTCCATACGGGGGCGGCATTCCTAGTTCTGTCGCACCGCAAATGAACGCCCCCCCGAACTACTCGATGGGAGGCGGCATGCCTATGTCCGGTTTCCCAATACATCCGGGGATGAACCCACAGCAACACATGATGCAGCAACGTATGCAGCCGCATCAGCCGCATCAGCCAAACACGCCCGGCATGTCAACCCCTACGCCTCAGCGGTCCTTTCAAAGCCAACCCCCTCAGAACACGCCGACGCCGAATAATGCGCCGCCTCCTCATCCTCACCCACAATCTCAGGCCTCAACACCACAAAACGTACACGGCACGCCGCAGAGCCAGACGCCAAATAATGCGCAGCAGCAACCTCAACAGCAGCCACCATCCAACCGTATACAAACGCCGCAGACCCCGACGTTTCCTACATCGATCCAGGGCAACGCCCCTAATGGCACATCGTCTGGTTCAACTCCTGTGAGTCCGGGCCCAGACCCGAGGGATAAGGAAAGGGTGGGGCTGGTCTTGGATATCAACAACGAGCTGCTGGCGGAAGCGATGCATATACAATACACGCAACAGGTGCTCAAGAAGGAACGCACGGCATCTAACGCCAGCGATGGTGCCGCAAACGAATCTGACAGAAAGCCCACGAAAGAGGAGGATCTCCTAGCACAAGACTACTTCCAGTAAGCACGACCATGAGCCTCGTACATCAATGACACTGACTCGTTACATGGTAGTTGTATGCGTAGACTCCAGTCAAATCTACAATATCTGGCAGCGTTGGCCGACAAGAAAGGATCGGTGACAGCCGCGCCGTGTCCTGCCTACTTGAAAGCGCCGCCGCTGAACATGGGAATCAAACTAAGGATGATGGCGCCCGGACCGGACGGCTCTGAAAGTAAAGAGCCCCCAAGCCGGGAAGAAACGATCAGAGTTGTCCAAGATCTGTACAAAAGACTGCAAGCTCTGTATCCCGGAATAGACCCGAACAAGGAACCGACATTCCCGATACCTCCGGCGCGGCAAGGGACACAGGCAGTTGACGTGACGGCCAAAACCGGGGCCCAGAGTCCCGACTCTGGGAGGCAGCGGACTCCGAAGATGGCGACTTCGGGGTCGCCCCCATCCACCAATACCCCCGCAGGGTCTTAGTAAGTCAGCGGCAGCGCGGGCGTGGATTGCATAATGGGTTAGCGGAGGGGGTTGAGCTTGGCTCGGCAATAATAGGCTTATCTATATATAAGGTCTGGAGACCTGTCGAAGCCGGGAAGGAGCAACTGTTTTTCTTTTCTTTTCTTTTCTTTTTGACTAGGTCGTTTTGAGGTGCGCTTTGCATCATGTATAGACATGCAGACATACCCATTAAGGTTGATGATGTTTGATGGCACTATTGACGTTGTAAAGACGGGTTCCTGGCGCTGGCGTTAGACTTACAAGGATGGGGGAACTGGTTTTCTGCGGCTTTTTGTAGGGTTACGTATATACCAAAGTCAGCCTGTTGCTTAGTCGGCGTGCGAAAAGCCTTTGGGAAAGAAAAAAAAGAAAAAAAAAGGTCAATGTGCAACCAAGATGTCTTTGGGATGATTCCTACACTTGTGCAGCATACGCATATAAGTAGGTTAAGTCTTGCATAGTAGATAGAGGCTATCACGGTGTGACTTATCATAGCCAACCTAAGTTGGATGGATATCTTGTGGAGTTTCTTTAGGTGGTTGATATAGTATGTAACCGTTACCTAATGACGAGGCACGAGGCTACGCTGCTCTACATACGTACGGATACGTAATAATCGGAGCATATCAATTATAATAACCATTGTATACTTACACTTGGTGAGAGTGCCACTAGATGGGGAAGATATAGCTCAGCAGATAATTTGGTCGTCAGTTGTTTGTCGTGCTCTGGTACGCAAAGGTAAGCCATTCCACAAAGGAGTGGAGCGGGTGTCTTGGTGACAGTATCTACGACCACATACGCACATGGTAATTAGTCTACTACGTTATCCACGTACGGCGGAACAGAGAAGAACAGAATTGAGTGAATGAAGCGATACGCATCGCCGATATGGAATGTTTGCGAAGAGCTAGGTGCAGTAAAAGTAAGCGGTCTAGATATTTCATCTACCTAGGTATGGAGAAGTTCATGCACTAATGCGGCCGAGGTTGGGCGTCTCCTAGAGAGGCTCTTTGGCAGTCCAATCATGCGCGTCAAGTTAGCACCCGGGTTGTGGTCGTGCATAGCTGCCAATCTGAACTTTGCCAAAGTCGGGAATGAAAGCCCTGGCCTGGCCAGTGCTCGTGGGATTGACAGGGGCGGCTGGACCGGGGGGTGCAGTGCACATGGACGGGATGGACATGCTGCTACATTTTATGTATACAAACAGGTTTGTATACCTCACTTATGTATCGGTCAACGGCGACGATGTCACCTAACCTTGCACTGAACTAACCACATAGGCTACATACTTATGCGTTTTATCTACATGTGTTATTCAGAGTCAGCCTCATGGGAGTTCATAGATATGATATGCTTGCAGTATTGGGAATTGATATATGGAAAGTCGTGAGTATCAAGGAGTAACCTACCTATATACAATACCTTTTGTACACCTAGTTGACATGTATGTAAGTATTACATAGTACATATAGTACAAGATAATAAATCAACATGTGCAGGTGCAGCTAGGTAGGTAAACCGTAAGGTTACCTTAGGTAGAAAGCTGCGCTAATGCAGGGACAGGCTCTTACCTGCGTAACCTAACCTACCTAGGCTGCCTAGGTAGTCTGCATTGGGGGGAGAGGGTGTTTGATGTTCCATAGCAGCAGCGGTGGATGGAGGGCACTGACTGGCTCAGGCAATAAACTTGTGAATAATTTGATATCGCTCATGATATGCAGCAGGATAGGGAGCCTTTCCTCTGCGCCAAGAAACCTCCGAGGTTCCTTCTCCTGGTCTTTATGTGACCTGTGTTGTCAGAGTCAAAGCATACATGTAGTAGTCGTTCGTTCATTATCTACTATTCCTCCTCACTCGTTTTTGTCTTGTCTTGTCTTGTCTTGTGTCGTCAGTCCGGGTCATCGTCCTTTTGAATGACCAACAATCTAGGTTAGAAACTCGCTCGACCTAGGTGACCCGTTGAGGGCTGTTTTATCCACTCCTTCATTGAGCGAAGCGAAGCGTTTCATTAAGTACCTCGGCCGCGCTACGAGACAAAGAGGGCCACAAAGAATAGACCCCTTGACTCTCCGCTCTCTCTCCCTTCCCAGGATCCGGATTCCAGGCTTGAGAGTCCGCGCTATCTAACTATCCTTGTTAGTCTGCGGTGACTTTTCGGTGTTGGCAGATTTTCTAGAACAAAGCACGTCCAATCTTTAGCTGTCGGGTATTCAGTGCTGTTACGGGTAGCGAGCGCGTCGTGTGTATATGTGTGTGCGGTTTACTTCTACCTGCCTTGTGACTATATCATTGTCCATGCGGTAAGTAGCAACTGTGGCCAAGTGGGCAAGAGGGGGCAAGTCGACATTCTTCGAAGGTTCCAAAATTCGCCGTGGATTGCAAACCCGCATTCCAGTTTATACCTGCTATACCGACCACCTTATTTCGAATCGCGATGGAGCGGGACCCGGACAACCAACAGAAAGATGCATCTCCCTCGGCCAATAATACCAATAATACCAGCACTACCTTTCCAGCTTCGACCGAACCCAACACCCCGAAATCGCCCAAATCACCTGTCGAAAACGACGATCGGAGGATGCCCGAGCACGATTCCCTGGTGACAGTCCGTCTGTCAGAGCCGCCTTCCCTGTCGGTGAATACGGACATCCCAGTCACCATCCCGCTTTCTCGAAGGAGTATCTGGGGACACGAATGCCAAGGTACACCTACTAGTGCAACTGCACCGTTCGCGAAAGAAGCAGGGAAGGAAGAGGAAGTCACCACGGATGATAAGGCTGGCTTGAAGACGGTCCTCGATCGCCCCCAGAGCTCGCCGCATTTGCAACAACTTCCAGACACCAGGTTATGTGACGTTCCAGAGGAGCAGACAGGAGAACTAGCAGAAGATAACGACTCGATGGATGACGAGTCTGATACCGAGGAGGTCAATTGGGACGAATTGCAGAAAACAGAAGACGAGGAAGTTAAGGACCAGGATGACAATGTAGGTCTCGATCGCCCCTTCATCCTTGTTCTATAAATTATTATCGTTGTGCCTTGTCACGTCATGTCAGCACCGCCGGCTCTGGTGGCATCATACCCAGAATGGACGCTGACAGGATTACTTCTACGGCTTAGTCTACAGCAATGCTCTTGGCACGGCTCGAACAAGAAAATAACAAGTTGGCCACGAACCCGAAAAGCATCAAGGTCAAGGTCGTCGAACAGCCGGCGGCTCGCCGTCCGAGACCGCCCTCCATGGCACAGCTACGAGAAATGGTCAATGGGCCAACGCCCAAAGCCCTACGATACTCGGTCCTCCCTCCGCCGCCCATGACGGATCTCGAGTTTTACATGGCTCTGGTCAAAGATTATCAACAGACCGCCGCCCGTCTTCCCACACTGCTGTCCAAGAAGATTCGGAAGGGCATCCCGCCGCCGCTCCGGGGTGTCGTTTGGCAGAGCATGGCTGCGGCCCGCGATTCATCGCTACTGGAACAGTTTGACAAACTCAGCGGCGAGTCGAGTCCCTATGAGGGCATCATCGGCAAGGACCTGGGCAGAAGCTTTCCTGGCGTGGATATGTTCCGGGACCCCGACGGCGACGGGCAGCGCATGTTGGGAGGCGTGCTGAAATGCTTCAGCCTCTACGACCAGAAGATAGGATACTGCCAGGGACTTGCCTTCCTGGTCGGTCCTCTGCTCATGCACATGCCGGAAAATCATGCCTTTTGCGTTCTGGTTCGGTACGTTCCTATCTTAGATCCATCCATTGATTCTGCGTGCACTGCTGCTGCGTCATTCAGTCGAGTCGCTGGAACGAGCAATAAAAAGAAACCAATCCCGTGAACATAGTGCCAAGCTAACCGGACGATGGGATAACAGGTTAATGGAGCATTATGATCTACGATCATGCTTTCTCCCTGACCTGTCAGGGTTGCATGTTCGAATCTACCAATTTCGAGAGCTGCTCCGCCAGCTTTTGCCCACTTTATCGACCCATCTAGATGATCTCCAGGTCGATCCCGCCTACGTCTCACAATGGTTCCTCTCGTTCTTTGCCGTAACTTGCCCTCTGCCCATGCTGTTTCGCATCTACGATGTGATCTTCGCTGAGGGTGCATCGGAAACGATCATGCGGGTGGCCCTGTCGCTTATGCGAAAGAACGAGAGCCGCATCCTGGCCTGTACTGAGCTCGAAGATGTTATGCAACTCCTTTTATCTCGCGGATTGTGGGACTGTTATCATTACAATGCGGACGAATTCGTCTATGATTTCGTTAGTCTCTCTAGCGTCGTAACGAGAGAGAAATTAGCACAACTCGAACAGGGGTGTCGTGAGGAAAAGATCGCCAGTGCCAATCCCGCGCGAACGGCCGATGTGACCACAGCTGCCTCCCGCTTTTTAGGCCGTCTCTGGGCCACGAGCACCTGCTCCCCGAAGTCTGCAACTCTGTCTCCGGGCCTCACTGCACCGTTGAGACCATTAAGCATGCTTCGTCGATCCCCGTCAAAGCAGAGCCTGGCCTCGACGCTGAATTCTATGGAAGCGAGCTCTGCCAGCGTCCTCAGCTCTGCATCCACCGACGCAACGACCGTGTCTCGCGACTCGTCCACGGCCGACGACTCGTCGCTCCGGGAATCAACGCCGCCTGTTGCGAAGCAACAGTCTACTAGCTATCATGCGGCCGATAGAAACCTCCACACACAAATTGAGGATCTCCTAACCGCCCTCAGTGAGCTCCAGCGAAACCATGCACTGCTTGCCACACAGCTTCAACGCGAAAGGGAAGAGAGAGACGAGGATAGACAAGCCGTTAGGTCGTTGCTGGACGGGCTGAGGAGAAAGGCTGGCGGCGAGCCGGCGAATGTTGCAGAGAATGAGGACACCTCAGACGTTGCACAAGATGACAAGCGAGAGGAGAAAGATGCTCTCACTGAGGGAGAATTATCTCAATTGGTCGATGCGGTGGAGAGTCGTTTTCGCACGCAGCAAGAACATCACAGCCGCAATTCTTCCATTTCGTTACAAACCAAGTCAGAACTTCGCGAGGAATTGATCAGGGCAAAGGAGCACCTGACCACGGAGATGTCCAAGTCCCAGCACCTCAATCGCCGTATTGAAGAACTGGGACAGGAGGCCAACACAGTACGAGAACAGCTTCGAGAAAGTCACGCTCACGTTCGAAATCTCCACCAGGACAAGCAGCGTCTCGAGAAGCAGGTCCACACCTTACGACGCACCCGGGTTTCCGCCGAGACGCCCGGGTCGACACCAGAGTCCGGCGGCTGGTTCTCGTCTGCGACGACAAGCCTTACCGCCGGCGGTGGTAATACCAGCGGCAGCGAGACAAACGGCCTTCGCGAGTTGAAGCTCGTACGTAGCAAGTCGACGCCCAACACCCAGTCACCCTTCGGCCACCGCGCTGCGTCGTTGGCTCGGGCGCAGACGGAGCCGGTCACGTCGAGCGAACACGACGCTCTAGTCATGGAACTAGTGCAAGCTAAAACGGCCGAAGCTGTTGCTCGCCAGGAAGCAGATGAATACAAGCAGAAGCTCGAGACCCTGCGGAAAGCTTGTGGGCTTTCTCCGGGTGACACGCCTACCAGCGCGCCCTCTACCGCAATGGGGATGATTGGCAGGCTCACGACATCGATCTCGGAAGCGAGCGGTGGTGCTAAGAGCCCAACTGCCGCGACCGCATCGGCAACTACTACGACTAACAGTAGTGGTAGTGGTGGCGGCTTCTGGGGATGGCGGCGATAGTCGTCTTTCGCTCCCGATGGCACGGCGGTATCACCGCTCCGGCGTCGTGTAAGAGGGCAAGATCTGGAGCTGATTTTTATTCCTTTCTAGGAGTGCGCCTCGTCAGACCGACGCATGGGAAGTCACTCGAAGCATTTGCTACGGCGAGCAGTCGAGACTTGCATCCCGTACGGCGTCGAAGCTTCACCTTACGTACTATAATCGCCTGTCTCGTGGCTCCTGCATATCTAGACGTGGAGTGGCTAGGATTCCGGGCATATTTTATTTCTTTTTGGCATTCGACATTCCATCTGGCGGGTATACATATATATAACACCCTCTCAATAGGGATAGAAAGGGCGGAGTAACAAGAAAGCAAGGAAGCAAGAAGCTTTGGAAAGGAAGGTGGTGTAGATAGCTCTCTCTTGCTTTCATGCCTCAAAGAGGAAGAGGAAGAAGTAGAAGAAGTAGAAGAAAAGAAAAGAGCTGATGATATCAAAATACAAGCTACCCTTGCTTTTTTCTCACATCTTAAACTGCCTTTGACATACCTACCTACTTTCTGTGTGCTAGAGCTGCCTGTAGGTAGGTAGTGCCTATGTCGCTAAGCTAGAAAAACCTACCTGATTGTACCCTGACATACAGTTTTAGGGTTTGGTCTACGGAACTGACCTCTCGCATTCGGCGGATGATAGATAGACTTGGAAGCAGACCAGATGAGGCCAAGTAAGATTCGTCCGAAGAGGACAGACAGTTGGTGGCGGCGTTAGGCTGCATCATTTGGACCTGTCACAGATAAGACCTTATTAGCTAACCTACGTAGCTCATGTAGCTGCCTGGGGAGGTACATAGGTCCCCGATAGAAGAGGTGGGTGTCGTGTGCTCTTAGCGGGACATATAGCGGGATACATACGTGATCACATGCGACCTATCCTATATAACCTAGGCTTGTGGGTGAGTGACGAAATGCCAGAGGCTTCTTGGGTCAGCAGCCACAGTCAGTAGATACATGTAGCTTGCAGCTAGCTATCTAGCTACATACACACTATCATGTTATGCCATACCGCCTATCTCTTTTGTTCAACACTTTTGACATGGGGGACGGGCTATGGGTTATTCTAGGTAGCGAAATAAAAAATGTTTTTGAAATGTGTCCTTTTTTTGATGGTGTCTTGGAAATTTGAACTCATTTGTGTCCAGTTCTAGCTAATAAATTCATCTGATGGGTACATGTAGGTTAGGCAATTGATTGATCTATGGGTTCGTCATCGGTGCCCGGGTGATGGTGGTATGATGCATTAGGTATGTACTTAACGCTACTTAGGTTTCTACGCCGACTTTTCAAACGGGTACCTACGAGTAGCGCGGTTTTTGTACATGGGGTACTGGATACCTTGGTGACATAGCAGTGTATAGATATGTATATATCTATGTATCTGTTTGTAGTGTGGCTCCTTACTGGAGAGCAACTAGGTCTGGCAACTTCGGGCAACGTTGATGAATGGTTTCCGGGCAGGTGCTGGGTGTTGGGTGGTGGTGTCAGGTCAGGGAGGTGGCGTGCGACCAACTAACTAGCCACACTGACCTTGTCTACCAACTTGAGCTCTCCAGAAGAAGACTAAAAATATTGATGAAATCACTCCTTTAATATTGCTTGCTTCATCTTGACCAATCCATATCCCACTATATCCTGTGCGTCCTTGTCCCCGTCCGTCCAATCCATATCCTGAATTGCCTCCCGCACAAAAAGCAGCAACAAATCCCCGACTCTTGTTATCTCTGTTGCTTTTTTAACTTTCCCTTCGCATCCCAGATAATTCTATCTGCCATCGAAGTTAGTAAGTCCCTGTCTCATCTACACGCCCCCATATACGAATACCTAATATCAATAATCCTTTTCATTATTTATTCTTTTATTAATTACGCCCTACACGGGGCAAAAAGAGGAAGAAACATCGGCTCACCCGCAGGATAACTAGAAACGAAGAAGCTTCCGGCTATCCCGACCGACTGACCGACTGACCGACTGCTTCGCATCGTGATCCATCAACAAAATGTCGGACTCTGCAACTGAGCCTACTGCCAATGGCGGTTCCGCCGAATCCCTGAAGGGCAGTAAGGTGAGTGCTGCAATCTGAGCTTGAACGCTAAAGAATATCGGCCGGCTAACCATATCGTCGTCAAGTGTCTCACAATCCTCTTCTCTATCGACGTCATGATCCGTCATGATCGCTGACATCACCCCAACCTACAGATGCCCAGGCTGCCTACAACAACATTGCAAGTGGTAAGTGTTTAAGTGTTTACTTTCTTGTTATCAACGCAACTAGCTATAGATGAGCATGTTCGAGCTTGTTGCTAATCTGCTCCTATCACAGGTCCCGTTGCCCAGAACGTCAAGGACCAAGGCGCAAAGACGAGTGCCGAGTTCTCCAACCTCGCCAACGCCCGACAAACGCCTTCGCAACCCGCTGCCACCGGCCAGCCCTTGACTCACTACCACTCTTTCTTCTCTGAATTACTGTCATGGAACAACCCCCGTAAGTCCTGAGCTGCTCGCGTGATTCTTGATCGTAGATAGCCGTACTGACAAGCTGCTACTACAGGTGCCTCTTCTATCGCATACGTCTCTATTGTCTCATTGATCTTCCTGGCTAGATACCTCGATGTTATCCGATACACCTTCAAGCTTACCTGGATGGCCCTGGGCATTACTGTTCTTGCTGAGGGTGTCGGAAAGGCTGTCATTGGCAGTGGCCTTGCTACCCAGCTCCGTCCTCGCAAGTACTACACTGTTCCCAGAGAGACGCTTGATGCTATGATCGGTGACATCCACGAGCTCATCAACTTCTTCGTCATCGAGGTACAGCGCGTCTTGTTTGCCGAGAACCTCGGTGCTTCTGCTGCCGTGAGTATCCTTATATCAGCGCAGCCAACGTCTGGCAATTTGATGCAGATGATGCTAACCACGCAATCTAGGCCGCTGTGGGAGCTTTCTTGTCCTACTACCTTGTCAAGATTGTGCCATACTGGGGGCTTGCCTTGATTGCCACTACCGTCCTGTTCTTCGCTCCCCTAGCCTACACCACCAACCAAGAGTTGATCGATCATTATCTCAAGCAGGCCACCGATGTGTTGAACAGCCAAACTGAGCAGCTGCGCCAGGTTGCCAGCAAGCACACGTCGCAGGCGACCGAGATCACGAAACAGTATATGGGTGACTACACTGCCAAGGCCCAGCAGCTACTCCACGGCCGATCGGGTTCCCCCGAGGCTGTCTCGAAGCCTGCTCCTGTTCCCGAGTCTCACCTCAACGAGTCCGACTTCCCCGAGGCCCCTAAGGAGGAATTCAAGGAGCCCGAGGCTCATAGTGAGGAGGAACCTCTGATTGCCGCCTAAACGGCATCCGACCAACCATCTCTCCGCAACAAACACATGTAACAGAGCATAAACCCACCCACCTTTCTGACACCCGACTGGCACGGCATTACAAATTGATATGACTCATGGCATAGAAGAGATACGTGACGTAGCGCAGTCCTGACGCTGCCTCGATGGGAGCTGATGGCTCTCAACATGACTTTCTTTGGCAATTGGCAACGAGGCGCCAGGCGGACTTAAGGCCCTGGCGTGGTATTTACGGAGTTTTACATTAAGATACGTTTTCGACTTTGCAACGGACCCAAAGACTTGCGTTGGTTTGCGGGTTCAGGGGTCATTCCCCATTCGTTAGATGGAATGGCTCCTGATAGTGTTGTCGGGGGTGATTCCCGGTAACGGATTTGAGAATGAAGCATGTAATGGGAGGACACGACGAGGAATGAGTAGCAGTGTGAATTGAGAATGGCTTTTGCAGCAGCTGTAGGATGAGTCGTTGGGAAGAGTTCCGTTCCGTATGATGCGGAAGAGCGAGCAAAGGTTCGTGGTGCGAAGGTAGTAATGTTATTAACAGTTCTTTAATTCATTTTATAACTGAGTTGGTGATGTTTAAATCGTCTCGAGTTGTCGGAATACTTAGTTCGGGGGCTTCTTCCTATGCGTTGCCTCTATCTTGACGTATGCCAGGCTTAGTTACTGCTTACATTTGACAGCAGGGGTGGGAATGACTGAGACGTAATAGGATCTACGACGTAAGTATCAGGATAAGGTTCCAACGTAACCTACCTGCTTATCCTTCTGGGAGAAAGAGAAAATAAAAAAAGGAAAAAATAAAAGACGACAAGGCAGTAACGAAGGAAGTGGTAGGTAAGTAGAAGGACGGCCCCTTCGGTCCAGGTTAGCCTAGTCTAACCTGCAACCATACTTCAAGCATTCACAAGAAGACTATATTATACAAGCTAAGCTGATAAACCGTGAACACCATGGACGAACAGAGGAGTGGTAGTATAGTTCGTTCATCAAGGAAGCAGAGGAAGCTCCCCATTAGTTTTGTCAGATATATATACCTACCTATCTGACGAGCTTACCCAATCATCCCATTCTATAGAGCAGCAAGACCTACGTGGGTAGCTAGGTGCTGTATGGATTATTTGTCGATAGTTATAGCATGATCACAGCAGCATTTCATACGCGATGGCATAAAAAAATAGAAAATCTTCATTTCCTATGTGCAAGGAGACCCTTCGGTTTATGGTAGGTATACTCGTACAATATCTAGGCAACAGACCTAGATTCCAACCCTAAAGAACGGGAACGGCCCGTCGCGGTTGGCAAGAATCCGAGATGTGTATAGACGACCAAGCAAGCAAACTACCTATATCAACGCCTATTTTCGCACCAGCCTCGTTAAGATAGAATCCCTCTTATAAGACTTGATCGGGTTTGGGAAACGCAAAAGGAAATGGGCGGGTGCGTAATATAGTTGCTCCCCCTCCCAAGCTCATTATCTCATGACCACCTCTTCCGGTGTACTGCTGGATAGTACTCAAGATACGAAGCAGACTGATGTTCCAAGGCGATCTGCTTCCCAAGAACTCAGCCAACTAGGCGGGTAGCTTATCTCTATTCGCTATCATCCATAGCGAAGTCGTCACTCTGGTCATCATCGTCCACTTGTAAGCTCTCTTCCTCTTCGTCTTCATCATCGTCGTCGATGACATAGACTGGCTTTGCCTTCGCAGCGGCCGCACGACCGGGTCTGCCCCGAGCTGCGGGCCGGGGTGGCGGAGAATCGGGCTCGGCCATCTCCAACTCATCTTCGTCGTCATCATCATCATCCATACCGAAGGCGTCTTTCTTGGGCTTCGCTTTCTCCTTCTTGGCTGCATACGCCTTCGCTGCTGGGGACAATTGCACAGGTTTGGAAGCCGCGGCCTTCTTTGCTGGTGCGTCCTCCTTACCCTTGCCCTTCGCGGCGGCGGCAGCTCGCCCACGGGGCTTCTTAACTGCTGGAGCGGTAGACGTAGAAGCAGTAGCGGTGGTGGCTGCTGACTTAGACTTGGGACCTTCGGATGAAGATGTGGATGACTTGAGCTTGCTTGTGATCTTGGAGGGAGGCGGAAGATCGTCGTCAGACAGGAAACTGTCTAGCTCGTCACCTCGGACATTCTTGTGTGGAGATGACTTGGCTAGCATCTCGTAGTTGGTGTCATCATTGCTATCAATATCCAAGACGGTCTTCGAAGGTTTACTCTTGACCTTGAAAGCAGTGTTGCCCTGGTTGCTCTCAGGTCGCGACATGGAAAACAAACTAAGCCGCCCAGTCTTGTTCTCAGATGCACCGGAACTGTTGTTCTTGATACCCTTAACCAAAGCGCCAACATCGCCAAGCATCTTGTCATCATCGTCATCATCGTCATCAATTTCGGACTCGTCATCGTCAACAATCCAGGTCTTGGCCTTGGAAGCTGCAGCTCGTTTGCCTCGAGCTTTACTAGGCGCTTCAACGTCTGATTCCTGAGAGGGTACTTTCTCCTTCTTGACCGGATTTTTGAGCTTAGCAAAGTCGTCGTCCGAAAATGGATCCGAGTCTTGGTCGGACTCGAGCGCTCCGTCCACGGTCATGACATCCTTCTTCTTCTTCTTAGGCTCGCCATTAAACATGGCAGCAAAACGTTGGACAGATTTCTGTTTTACCGGCTCTTCCTTTGTCTTAGCTGCCGGCTTGGTTGCTGCCGCCTTTGGGCCCGGTCTTGACCTGGCAGCGGGCTCCCAATCGTCGTCGGCTGCCTTCGCCTTACGACCACGACCAGGACCCGCACCAATCTTCTTAGACTGACGACGGCCCATCCTGCGGATGCTAGTAGTGATTTCGGCGTCAAGGCGTAGCTGGTTATCCCACTCGGCTTCGAATTCATCAAGGTCCTTGCACCAGAGGTCCTTCACGCTGAGCGCCTCGAGGTCGTCATGCTCGACCTTCTTCTTGACAATCTGCTCCTTGAGGCGCTCGAGCCGTTCCTGAGTAAATGACCAGATGGGCATCTGTTGGGGCTATTAGTAAGTCCTTTTACACTCTGGTCGAAAAACGTACCGAAAGGAGATAGTCGTATCCTCGTGCATCTATATCCATATCTGCTTCTTCCTCACCACCCTCCTCCTCCTCGTCCTCCTCCAATTTCGTTCGCTTTGATCCTTGACCCTTTGCGAAAGCTTCATAATTCCGCTTGCGAAGCTCTTCGACGACGACTTGCTTCTTCTTGCGGTTCACTACTATTTTGTTGTCCATGATCTCTTGAACGAACCTGGCCTGGTTTTTCAACTTGCGGTAGTCTGCATCGAGGACTCCTAGCCAGTGAGCCTAGATTTTTGTTAGTATAACATTCGAAAGCCTATGTAACTAGCATCGATCGCACCTTGCGTTTGATATAGATATCCAGGCGATAGTTGTAAAACTCCTCCAAGATATCCTCGACTTTGTCGTATTTATGGATCCTACCAGTAGTGTCGAACGCGACCAGGTTGGATGTTGCAACCTGCTTAACCAACTTGAATTTCTCGAGGAGACCTTCTTCGAGGGCTTTCTGCATGTGCTTTTCGTCCATCTGAATTTCAAAATGGACATTGTTGTGGTCATTGAACTCCTTGTAGTCCTTGATAAACGACGGAGTCTTTTCGGCCCGAATGATATCTTCGAGCCTCGCCTTGAAGTCGTTCGTCCACATTTGGATAGGCAGTTCGGTCACGATTACCTCGTTGGGCTTCTTATCGTCCTGGAATGCGATACCATTGAATTGGTAACGGTAGTTCTCGGCAGGTTTGGGCTCGCCCTTCCAGCCTCGATACCAAGGGATCATCGTTTCAAACGGCTTCTCGTCGTCGCCATCCATACGGCCCATACGTCGCTTTATGTTCTTGATGATGTCCACAGGGTGATAGTTAGGAATTGACGTACTCCATCCAGTGCCAATACCATCCGCACCATTCACCAGGACCATAGGGATGACCGGCACATAGACCTTAGGTTCAATTTTCTTTCCATCCTCATACAGGTGCTCCAAAATAGGTTCATCTAACTGGCTGAAGACACGGCGAGCGAATGGAGAAAGGCGCGTGTGTATGTAACGAGCGCTGGCAGCATCTGCACCGCCCGCAAGTCGGGAACCGAAGTTACCGCTCGGCTCGAGACAGTTGACGTTGTTCGACCCGACAAAGTTTTGTGCAAGACCAACGATCGTCTGCTGCAAGGACATCTCGCCATGATGGTAAGCAGTCTGCTCGGACACGTAACCGGCCAGCTCGATGACCTTTTTATCTTTCACCAGGTTTCGTTTGAAGCAGGCGTAGATGACCTTTCGTTGACCCGGCTTCAGGCCATCAACCACCGAGGGGATGGATCGCATGTTGTCAGCCATACTAAACAGGATCAATTCTTTGTTGACAAAGTCGTCATACGAGACATGCTTAGTCGATTGGTCGAGGTAGGTTCCGGGCACAAAATTCCCGAGCCATTCCTTGCGAGCATCCGCTTTCTTCTTGGAGAAGGCAAGCTCGAATAATTCAGCCTCCTCTGGTTTCATCACGCCGAACTGCTTCAGATGCAAATCGAGATCCTTGAAATAGACCTGGGCGTCCTCGTTTGAGCTTGTACCCAGACCCTTGAAGTACTTTGAGTGCCATCTCTTGATTTCAGATTGGTGCGATTCTTTCCACTCCTCGTACTGGGGTTGCGTGAAGAACGACAGGAGTTTCAGCGGCTTCTTGGGGTTGGGTCCCTGCCAGACCTTCACAATAGGCGTGATGAATTCTTGGAGGAAATCTGGGATCTTCAAGAGTGAAGGATACTGGACTTGGAGAAAGTTGATCAGAAGACCTTTGATATGACTACCGTCGTGATCCTGATCCGCCATGATCATCAGGTGGCCGTAACGCAGGCCTTTTGTGTCAGTGTATACCTGCTTGTGCTTCAAGCCAAGAAATTGTTTGATATTCTGAATTTCCTGGTTCTTGGAGATCTGCTCAATCGAAGCGTCACGAACATTTAGCATCTTTCCCCGAAGAGGGAACACGCCGATGCGGTCGGGATCCAAGATAGCACGACCAGCAACGGCCAAACTCTTGGCGGAATCACCTTCGGTCAGAATTAAGGTACAGTCAGGGCCATGCTTGGTGCCTGCCAAGTTAGCGTCGACGAGCTTGGCGTTGCTGATTCTCGATCGCTTGTTGCCGTCACTCTTGGCCAGCATCTTATCGGCCTTCGCATCCGCGAAAGAGATGATGTTGTTGATCGCTTCGGTCTGGCCGATCTTCTTGAGGAAGCCTTCGCTCAACGGACATTTGCTCCCAAACTGACTAACCTTGGTCGTCATCTGTTCTTTCGTCTGCGAATTGAATGACGGATTCTCAATCAGGCAGTTTATGAAGATGAAAATGTGGTTCCGAATATGGGCGGTCTTGAGAGAATGGCCCTTCTTCTTCCTGTTGAGCGTCTTGAGGAGAGATTCGCATATCTGGTCGGCAATGTAGTTGACGTGGGTGCCTCCCGTCGTCGTCGCAATGTTGTTGACGAACGAAACCTGTTGAAACGAGCCATCCGAAACCGCAAAGGCTATCTCCCATCGAGGATGGGACTTGTTGTCCTCGAGGATGACCGTGGTACTGGGTGCCGTGCCCTCCTCGGCGCCCTGCTCACGAGCGATAGCCTTGGCGTACATCTCGCAGTACTTCTTGAAGTCTAGTTTGATGTGGGTATCATTGAGATAGACTTTAACACCGCGGACTGTGCCGGCCATATCGTAAATACGACGGTATAGCAACGACTCGAGGTCGTCATCGATGCCGTCGGGCATGCCAAACCTGCGCCAATCTGGTCGGAAGGTAACGCGAACAAAATCGCTGGACTTGCTCGACGAGATTTTGGGCTTGTCCATCTTGCTCATGTTGTCTCTCCAGGTTTGCTTATATCTCTTGCCGTTCTTGGAGTCTTGACACTCTAGAGTGAACTCGGAACTGAAGACGTTACAGAGCTTGGCACCATATCCGTTTCGACCACCCACGGTCTTCTTCTCGTCATCGTCGAAGTTCGAACCGGCAAGAAGGTGGCCGAACACTAATTCTGGAATATATACTTTCTCCTTGTCGTGGATCTCTATTGGGATACCCTTGCCGTTATTCTCTACCGTGATCTGGCCTTCCTGGCGGTTTATGGTGACCTTCATGTATGTCATGCTCGGATCTCGCTGCTTATTGTCCGCAGCGTTGACAAGGATCTCGTCGAAGATCTTGTACAGACCAGGTACGAAGCCGACCTTGGGCCGGAGTTCCATCTGCGTGGTCTCCTTGTTAAAAACCCACATGTGCTGCTCCATGCGCTCGATGGAGCCGATATAGGTATCGGGCCGCTTAATGATGTGTTCCAGCTGCGTCAGCTTCTGGTATGTTTCTGTCGCGGTCTTCTTCTTTGCCGGCTTCGAGTCAGATGGACCGTCGAGAGACATGCTGTCATTCTCTATCTCCCCCAGAGGTTTACCACTAGACTTTTTGGGGCCGGGGGCCTTCTTTTGTTTCTTCGCACTCGGCGGCGTATGAGAAAAACCCGAGTCGCCTTGATCATCATCGCTCTCTGGCTTTGCACGCTTCTTCGGAGCGGCTTTAGTTGTCTTCAAAGTTGTCTGGACCGTCTTTTTCGGAGCAGCTTTGGGTGCGGCTTTGGGTGCAGTTTTTTTTGGTGCGGCTTTGGCCTTTGGTTTCTGCAAGGGTGCAAGATTAGCACTGCAAAGGGGGGCAACCAAGACATGTGAGTATGTGTTTTTTTGACGTGGAGATTGGGAAATGCGTCCCATACCGATACTGGCTCGGGCGAATAGCCGTCTGAATCATTTTCGAAGTCATCAAAGACCGAGTCCTCCATAACGTCATCGGAATCCATGGCGAACAATGTAAAGTGGGAAAGAAGTGAGGTTCTATATGTAACCTGGCAAAGGCTGTCGTCAATTGGGCAGATAACGAACGGGGCAATTGACCAGAATTGCACAATATGCTCATGAAAAACAGGAGTTCAAGGAAAAAGAGCGATCAATAGCTGTTACGGCTCAAGCTGGGTCACAGAGTGCTCCTGTTTTCAAAATAAAAGAAAAGCGGAGGGGGTGGTAGTAGTGGTGATGTTGTTGTTGTGTTGTTGTGTTGTATGTAAACAATTCTAGATCGCGTCCATCTAGTTTAGTGCCGGTGGGTGTAGATGCGGGTGATTAGGTGGATCCGGGCGCGTGAAGTTAAGATTGCCTGTGTAACGCCCCAAGACTAGCCACACTAGTCTGCTTTGCACTGCCACAGTAACCAACCCCTGTCCCTACTTGCTTACTTAATTAATAAGTACAACTGCATGTAGTGGTTGCTGTGTGTGTAAACTAATATGTACATACAACAGGTAGTATATGGTAACTACTTTGGTATTCATCCAGTACACAAGCTCTAACCTAATTGGTGACAGCTTCACACAACACTATTTTAGTTGGCATCGAGTCATCATCTCCTTCTCTCTTGACATAACATAGGTATGTAGGTGTATGCCATTATTATTGTCACATTGATTGGAGAAACACCACCACTGCTTGCTTGGTACTGTCCAAAAATGGACACTGTTGCTACCGTACAGGTGGTTGTTGGACTTGAGATCAACCAAACGCTGCGTGTTGTCTTAGGTCAACTCAAGCTCCAGCAACTCCGGGAGACATGGTTGGTCTGACCGTACCTACTCGCCACCTCCGTCTGCATCTAACCTCAAAATACTCGCTTACGTTCTAACTGAATACCTTTGCTCCCATGGCCTCGCTCGTCCTACCTACCACGACACATGGTCTTCGTAGGGAGCCACCGCCAGTAACTGGTGTATTATTCTCCGCTGCACATGTGCTGTATGACACTATTCACCAATGATTCCCGGCGAGCAGAGAGACCTAAATGTCCCGAAGTCGACTGTACACACCCGGCGCTTTGTTATCATGTCGCACCATACATGAGAACGAGCAAAGTCCTTGCCTCCTGTCATCCTATGCCGTACAACCAGAGTTACTATGCAATCATCATCTGAAACTTCCATCCCTTCCAGAAACAGCCTTAATGAGCCTCAGTGCTCGGCCCCTCTCAGGAAACAGAAAAGGCGAGCGAGCCGACGAGGGCCGGCCGTCCATCGATGCCATCTGCCTTCCTTGCCATCCGATCCATTTCTCCCGCGTCTAGGATGCTAGCCGTCACAGCCGGGATATCCTTTCCAGATTCCCGTCTTCTGGAACGAGTGGGGCCGGAACCTGTTGCTGACCGGGCTGTCAGAAACTACCTAAGATGGTATGAGAGCCTGATGCAGCTGGTTACGTAGGACAAGAAGCTCGATCTCAAGTCTCTTCTGCAGCTCAAGGATCATTTAGCTTCTCACCCGTGCTTCATTTTGTCGAATGCGAAGCTCTTCTCGTTTTAATGTACGCGTTTGTAGCTATCTAATTGTCATGGGGGCCATTTGCGTGGTGCTTGGAACTTCGGTAGCGTGACGGAAAGCCGCAGCGCTTGGTGCGATTAGAACCGCAGTTGCTAAGAGACAGGCTCAGGGGCTGGATGACTCGAGACTATCCTGCATCAGAGACGGCATACATGGTGCCTAGCGTATGCTACTGCCCCCAGGGCAGATCATCATTGGGGTGAAGGACCTAAGGAGAGGTCGATCCCTGCTCCAGGCCGAGTTCGTGATATCTTCAAGTCACATTTCTACGCCACGGTCTCTCATCTATTGTCTCCCAGTGACAGCTATCGAGCCAAGCACTTTACTTTTGCCCAGCCTCATCGCAAACAGCTCTATAACAAAGACTCACCCGCAGTTGTCGTATCATTTTATGCTAAATTATCATTATATAGTGGCATGATATGTCAGGAATCGTAATGATTGTTCCTTCTTTCGAATTTGGATAGGACTCTGTCCCTGTGTTGCTCTCGGACATTTTTTGTCCATATGCCTGTACACAGCAGGGCTCGTGGAGGGAAACACGCGTAGATATGGTAACAACCTACAACCTCCACATTTACGACAGACATTACCGACGGAAAGTCCCTCTAAGCTACCTTTAATCTTTCTCGAAAAGTCACAGGACTCTTCTAAGCAGGAGAAAGAATCTATACATCACTGCCGGATACGCACAGGAGCTCTCCACCGAAAGGAAATCGCCTTCACGGCGGTCAAGCCCAAGACTGTCCTCGCTTCGCCGTTCAAGATGATAGACTAACAAAGAGCTGCTCCAGCGGACGAGACGGAGACGCACTCAGAGAGTGAAAAAGAGACAGAGAGGCCATGAAGGTAGTCATTCCTCGCTGGCAATTCCCTGGACGTAGGAGGCATTGGGTACACGTGTGTCGAGTCGAGCAATCTTTGGGAATCTAATCTGCTCCCAATAAGTGTTTCTTTGTTCTACCCTCCTCAGAAACCCGCCTAGCTTGGCAACTCAGACGGCACTATCTGCAGCCATCCGTGACGTTGCTTTCTGTCAAAAGTCTCCTATGCATTTTCCAGACAATCCCGGTCCCTGTTTGGGCGCTCTCCACCGTAAGAGTATTTGCTGTACCAAACTCATTTGTTGTCTCCAGCGACAGATCCGCTGCGTCATGCGGTCGCCTGTGATCGCCCCTTTCGGGCCAGCGCCTGGCCTGGTGAAATGTGATGAAACCTGCCTTACCTCGATGCTGTCCTAGAATACACTAATCGACTTGACACATCTAGTACCGCTTCGTGCCATCTCATCGGCAATGTCACGGAGTCGACGGCATCGTTTGGCGACCTGGAAGTGTGTCCTCTCCTTCCGAAACCCCTCCGTAGACAAAGTCGCCATACCGGCCAGTAATCTCGTTCTTCATCGCCGTATTTCGTCTTAGATAGATAGATGACTTAGGTCCGTATCAGCCCTCACCTTGCCCTCGCCCAGCCCCGTCACCTATCACTTCGTGGCTTTGAACTCGATCTTCCCCAAGAAAAAGCGGTGGGCGTACACAAACGGGCTCCTCTGCTCTCACAGGTCGATTCCAAGACATCTTCAACAAAGAACGCTGCACCGAATACCACGATCACCAAGGCAGCACCGGACACCGCCAAGTGCTCTGCAGGTAGTCGCATGACTGGGTACAGTCAGGAAGAAAGCAATCTCGGGCCCCTTGTGCCAACATCGGCTCGTCCTCTTGCGAGGGCGTGCTTGAGCTGCTCATCTGTTTGCCAAGCTCAAAAAGGACTTGGTTTCCTCTCTCTTTTCGTTCTTCCCCTTTCTCTTACCTGCCGATGCAAGCGCTGTCTTGAGTTCATCTACCCAATCTATCAGCCAGCCTTCGTAGACAGTCAGACAGGCGACCGTCCACAGCTCTGCCTGCATCAGTGCTACATCCGTAATCAAGACATCTCCCCACAACTGCTCACCGCCATGTTGTCCATAGCCTCTCTTCTTAATCATGACCCTCCAGGGCCATCAATCAATCGGTTCCCCCCTAGTCCAGCCTCATCATCCCCCACGGCGTCTTTACCAGATGACTCTACCTTTCTAGACCGGCCCATGATCCCTAAACACAAGATGCCGAAGGACGCAGCGGTATTCACCAAGAGCAAGCCCAAGGGTGTTGTCAACTTTTATCCTTATGAGAGACTGAGCGAGCATTCGCTCCGCCAGGTCCGCAAGTTTGACGTCTGGCCCTTCGGGAAGATACAGGAGTATTGTCGACACATCCCTTACAACAGCACCAAGAAAGATTTCTACGAGAAGACCAGACGAGAAAATTTTGAAGGTAATACGCCTATGCTTCCGAGGCTCGACGATCCGTTCATTGTTAACCCGATAACAGTCTTTCAGTACATTTTCAGGGTACCTGGCGACGACACCGAGTATACTGTCATGTGGGACTACAATGTCGGTCTCGTCCGTATGACTCCTTTCTTCAAATGTTGCAAATACCCCAAGGTCGGCTACTCCCTGAGATGAAAAGTCGGTTTTTTTGCTAACTAAGCTTTCTAGACAACACCAGCCAAGATGCTGAATTCAAACCCCGGGCTCAAAGAGATCACTCACAGCATTACCGGAGGTTCCATCATGGCCCAGGGTACGTTTGGTATCGGTTTCGCCCGTTCGCTCTAACTTGCTTCTACGGTGGTCATACGGCTAACAGTCCCTCCCCCCCCAAGGCTACTGGATGCCATATCAGTGTGCCAGAGCCGTGTGCGCTACTTTCTGCCACAATATTGCTGGCGCCTTGATCCCTATATTTGGGCCCGACTTCCCTCCGATGTGCACGCCCGCCGAGGCGCCAGAGTACAGCCGCATGATCATCGACCCCGCCATCGTGGTGCAAGCCACCAGAGAAGCAGAGCAGTTCCGCCGACTATATAGTAACATGGTCACGTCGGCCAGCGGCAGCATCAGCCCTAAGCGAGACCGACGGGTGTTCCGGAGCCCCTACGACGACTCCCGGCATCATCCCCGCCACCGTATCCGGAAGACGTATATCGCCCCCGGCTGTGACAGCCCTTACGCTACGGATACCGACGGAGACGTGTCCCCCGTCACGGAGCGCAGCAATATGGGCCACGACCGTTATCTCTACTCGCCAACGCCACCCTCCATCCCGGCTCTCCGGCCCAACGGCGGCTGGACGCCGGCGAACGCGTTGCCGCACTACGAAAGGCCCGGTACTCACCCCTGGCTGACCGCCGTCCCGCGCTTCACCACAACGGCCTTCCTGGCCCCCTATCCGTCGCCGCATCCGCAACCGTATCCGCACCCGCACCCACACCCGCAGCCGCACTCGCATCCGCACGCCCAACTCTGGCGGGGAGGCAAGCGGTCGGCCGATCACATCGACGCCGACTACGAATACGACGGAGGCGAAAGCCGAACGGCGACGGGATCCAACACCGCGGCCACCAGCCCCCTAATGGAGGAGGAGGGCAAGTCGGGCGACGGGATTCTCGGTGCAGACAAGAACGCCGCGTTGCTCCTGATGAACCTGAGCTTCCGGGATTCGCACGGGAAGGGCAAGACGAGAGAGCGCGCAGCTGCGACGGCGACGTCGGAGACGAATTCGCCCCGCGACGGAGCGTTCCCGAGAATCAAGAGGATGAGGGCCAATTCGATGTAGCGGGCAGCCCGTTAGGATGGTTGGATGTTTCGGATACCTAGGATTCACGCCCTGCTAAATCCTTCCGACGGCTGTATAGCTGGGTAATTTTGCTTTCTCGATGCATCTCATCATCACTTGGACAGGGCATGACGGGCGGATACCGGGAGTATGGGCGTTGGTCGTGCTGGCTCGGGTGAGGCCCACGGCATCATCGTACTGGAGAGCGGCACGCAGGTTGCTACGTCTTCTGTGAATGAATTTACCATGTTAGATACTAGCGATCGATCATCAAAGAGCCCATAATGTTCCGCGTTTAGATATCGCAGCGTGATTATAATCCTGCTTGTTTGCTAGCTAGCTAGCCGCCGCCCTTCTCCGCCGCCTTTTTCGTCTTGAACTCCTCGACCCAACGAGACGCCTTCGCCTTCGGCAGCACGAAGATCCTGACGACCTCGTCAACGACCTCGACCTTCCCAGACGACAGTATCTTCAACAGCGGAACCTTCTTGCCGGCCTTGATCAGACCCCCGCTGATGGTCTCTACGTAGCACTCCACCCCGTCCAGAGTATACTCCCCCCGCTCATCCCAGGGCAGCGGCAGCATGTAACTCAGATGATCGGCCAGCGAGTTCGTCTCGTTGAAAGCCTTGATGAAATCCGACTCGAGATGCGCCGGATACAGCAGCACGGTGGGGAAGCTCAGCGAGCTGCGCGGATCATCCGGGTCCGGCACGAGCCGAACCCCCGCGTCCTCCATCTCGGGCGGCTGCGCCGTCGTCCTGGTCTTGATATCCCTGGCCTTGAGCGCCGCCCGGACCAGCAGCCCGCGGCGCTTCTCGCGCGCCAGCCGCTCGCCCTCCTCCCTCTGCCTCGCGGCGCGCGCCTCGCTCGCCTTGACGATGTCCCCGGCCACCGCCCGCAGCGGGCCGTTGGCCCCGTCGATCGCCAGGCCCCGGGCGCACGCGTCGTCCGCCTCCTCGATGCGGCCGACGGCCAGGAACGCCTTCGCCGACCGGTAGTACGCCTTGATGTTGTTCTCGTTGAGGCGCAGCGCCGCGGCGCCGTCGAGCCAGCAGCTGCGGTAGTTGCGCAGCTCGAGGTGGCAGGCCGCGCGGTTCACGTACAGGGACTCGAGGACGGACCTCTGGGCGGCTATCTCCTCCTCCTCGTCGTTTTCGGCGTTCGACGTGTCCGCCGCCGCCGCCGCCGCCGCACGCTTGCGCTCCTCGGCCGCCAGCACCAGGATGCCCTTGGTGTAGAACTCCTTGGCGTCGGCCCACCGGCGCGTCCGGAAGCACTCGTTTCCGTGGTCCTTGAAGTCGGAGGCGACCTCGCGGGGCGTGCCCTCGTACGCGAGTGCCTTTAGCGCCTCTGTGTCGTCGTTCTCCTCCAGCTCCGTCATGAAGAACGGCGTCTTCTTCAGCTCCGCCGCCACCTCGTCCACCGTCTTCTTCTGCACCATGGCCCGGGCTGGTGTGAGCTCCGGGAACAGTGCGCCTGTCGCCGGCGAGGGCGCATCTTGCGACGGTTGTGCGCCTTCCCCTTGTGATTGGGCCGCCGGTGGAGATTGTGACGGTTTGAGGCGCTCGGCGACCTCGTCCGTGATTTCTTCAATGCGCATCCTGCCGCTCCCGATCCTCCAGTAAAAATGTCTCTGTTATCAATACTCTAGGGGCGAAGTAACGCGTATAGAATAAGAATATATCGATCATTGCAAGAATACAAAGTTTTGCCACTGATGTGGAAAGCCTGACAGCAAGTACCTTAAAGCGCTATTACGGGGAAATATGCATATATCGGATACAAATAAATATATGCATTTATGCCATATATCAGATGCTGCATTCACATGGCCCCCATTACTTATGTCCGCCGCATCACTTCATCTATCACACGGTATAATCCTAAAGATTCTTCGGTACGCGATTCGTCGTGTATATTTACACGCCCATATTTCAAAGTAGTCATATCGCATTGTCCATGGAACAAGATACACTGCGGCGTCCTATTATGTATTTGGATTGGCCTATTCTGCCTACAGGTATCATAGCTTATCTATTCGAGCAATGTTCTACTATTTATTCTAGACCTGGGGATGCAAAATCAATAATACGTGGTGAATGACTCGTTTTATACTCCGAGAAAGCACTCCTTATGGGTCTATGGTCTTGTCTATGTCTATGCCACAACACCACTTGCCTCAGCTTCCTTCTCGGCCTCATCCGCCAACGCCACGGGCTTGCGCCCATTGATCTCAGCCAGCGACTTTTCCAGAGCCTCCAGGAACCTAGTGACCTCGCTCTCTGTCCCGACCGTGATCCGCAAGCACCCAAGGCATCCGTGCTCCTTACCCCTGAACCGTACCACCACGCCCTTATTCTCCGCCAACATCTCGTACACCGCCAACGCCGTGGCATTATCCGGCTCTCCTGCCGCATCGAGCATCTCAAACAGGAGGAAATTGCTCTCCGTCCCGCCGCGTAACCGTCCCACGCCCTTGATCTTCGGCAGCTGCCGGAGCAGGCGCTCTCGCTGCGCCACGATCTTGGCGCGGTTTTCCCGCATCTTGGCTAGGCCGTCGTCTGACGCGGCGTACGACGCCAGGGCGCTGGTGGGGCTCGAGATGTTGTACGGCGCCTTGAGGCTGTTGAGGAGGCGCGCGATGGGCGGCGCCGTGAACGCGGCGCCGAGCCGGATGCCCGCCATGCCGAACGCCTTGGACAGCGTCTGCATGACGACCAGGTTCGGCCACTCGGCCACCCACTCGGCCAGCGACGCGCCGGACGGCGCGAAGTCGACGTACGCCTCATCCAGGACCACGACGCCGTTCCAGCTCGGGTGCTCCAGGATCGTCCGGATGTCCTCCTTCGCCAGCAGCGAGCCCGTCGGATTCCCCGGCGAGCACAGGTACACCAGCTTGATGTTGTCCTCGGTCGACAGCGCCTCGTTGACCCTCGCGACGTCCAGTCCGAACCCGGGCGCCGGCAGCAGCGGCACCTTGACCTGCGCCACGTCGTTCACCTGCGCGGAGACGGCGTACATGCCGTAGGTCGGGGGGCAGACCAGGATGCGGTCCCGGGCCGGCACGCAAAAGCATCGCAGCAGGGCGTCGATGGCCTCGTCGCTGCCGACGCCGACGAACAGGTTGTCCGGCGTGATGGTCTTGCTCGTGTGGTGGTGGGTGTTGCGCAGGTTGCAGAGCAGCTGCTTCAGGTCCCGCTGGTGCGGATCTGGATACCTGTGCAGCCCTAGGAGGTCTATCTCAGGCCCCCGCACCGCCGTCGACGCAGCTGACACGGCCGCCGCTGTTAATGAAGGTCCGTAGGCATTTTCATTAGCATCCAGAAGGATGTTTGTGCCGTCGTCCTTATAGTCGCTGTGACGGATGTAAGTAAATATTCGGGCGGGACTATAAGTCAAGGAAATCGGTCTTACTCTCGAGCGCAACGATATGGCTCCAGAGCCAGTATATTGGACCTGGCGCATGTTTCAAGGTTGAAAGACGACATGATTGACTAGCCTACACGGCAACAAGCACACTTTCCTGACCAACCAACTATCCGAGACCGAAAATTGAAGACGCGCGCGCTTCTGCGTGAGCTCTGTCATATAACTAACCAACTATCGAATGGGTGCTTTCAGTGGTCGATTGAGTCAGATGCATATCCTTGTGTACTACGTACCTACTGTAGGTCGGATGCCGATCGGAGGGGCTTGGCAGCTTGGGAAAACTTCAATTGACACACCAAGCGGGGCTGGAATGCCGTTTAGATGCATGACTTGTAGCAATCGATGGCTCTCATCTTCAGCAACAACATTGGCGGTTGAGGTTGGCCAGGGGTAAATGCTATTATCAATCAGCAAAAAGTTATTCGAGAGGACAAACCCCCAACAGATGATTTCGCCAGCAATATAGTAACCAATTTTGTAGTAGTTTATTTACAATTTATTCTGCGATGAAAAATAAATAACACATGAATGCTTCACTCATCGGTAGTAACCCTAGATAGAATATGTTGTCTTGTCTTTGTCTTCTTATGAAGGTAAGCCAAGCAATGTCCGCGCATCTTTGGGCGTCCGAATAAGGGGAAATCTATAAATGCTAATTCCCATATTTCTGCCCATCTTTATTTAGACCAAACGCCTTTTCATTATTCAGAACCTAGAAACCACAAATCCAAACCCACCGGGCACTATCGTCGGATGCAGTCTAGGTGGGAATGGTTGGTGGCTTGCCGACACCCTTGACGTGCTTGATCTCGCCAGCTTGAAACGGTGGTCTCGCCTCCTGGGCCAAAAGACCTTGCACCGTCTCAAGCGCCGTCATTTGTTGCCCCAGTCCTGTGACACCGTCAAATCCGCCAACATACCACTTCTGGCCACATTGTGTGTCTTTTTCTCCGCCGGAACAGGCTTTTGCAGCTGCTACGGCAGAGACGTTCAGCAGCTTCTGAACATCGGGAAGCGTCGAGGGCATCATCCGCGTCGTTGCCCACATGAATCCTAAACACAATGTGCAATTAGCATATACTCTTCCAAGCCGTTTTCGGGAGCTTTGCCTCTCGAAACATTCCAGGTAGACGTAGCTCCTAGGACAACTTGGGATGGGAAAGAAAGAATTCGAGAATACGTACTCGAGAGATAGCCCTTGAATGATTTCATGTCAGTGTTGCATGACCCATACGGCTCACACGCATGCTCGAACATGATGTTTGTCGCATTTTCAAAGGGGCTAAAATACGTGTTCGCTGCTGTGTGCGCCGCCTTCAGTAGCCCAGCGGTGCGATCTCCCCACGTTTTGTTGCCGTCAGTGTGGTTGTAGAGGATGGCAGCACCGTACATGTAGATGCCTTGCGTATAAGAAAAGGATACGTTGTTTCTCGTCATCAGGCTACAGTCGGTCTTGGCGTCTGCACCGTCATACACGTTGTAGTCCGGGTCCACGAAGCCGACCGACTCGGACCAATCGTAGACCTTCTCAGCCCATTTGAGGTATGTGTCGTTGCCTGTTGCTCGGGCCAGGCGTGCCGACAACTGGAAGAAGCCACCGTTGGCGACGCTGTTCTTATAGGTCATGCCATTAGGGTTTGACTCAAAAATCTGCCAGGCGAGTCCGCCTCCGCAATAGGACTCGTTCCATCTTGGTACCATTGTGTTCCAGGCATTGACTGCGATGTCAAGCCAAGGAGGAATACTATCATCAGGCTGTGGAAAATTCCGCTCCGCGGCGTCAAGAATAGAGAAGCTCCAAAAGACCTGGTCATCATTTCCCTCCGAACCGTAGTGTAGAGGCGCCATTAAGTCGAAGTTAGGGCCGACTTGTGAAAGCAGCGCCTGTGTTATCACCTCGTCGTAGCTCGAATCGCCTGTGTAGTGCGAGTAATCCAACATCGCACCCCAGGCGGCTCCGGCTTGCCACCAGTAATGTGGTTCAGGGAAAACACCAATCGTCTAAAATGTTACAGGTCAGCTAAGACCACTATGACTACACAATACAGCGTTCCGTACCTCTGGCGTGTTAGTCACATTTCCGGAATAATATGACATTGTGTCATGAGCAAGTGTACTGGCAACATTCCGAATGGATGCTATACACCGATAAGTATCAGTTGTTCGAAGACGGCCAGGGCATCACATACCTGGGTCATTGATATCCATATCTTTTGGCGGTATAAATGCCGCTGCCACCGCAGCAGCAGCATGAACGGATTTCACATACATGCTTACGTTGCCTCACGAAAAGAACTCTATCGCGCAGCGATCTTGGTGATGAAATTGCGACTTCTTCGTAAATACACTGGATCGGTCCCCTGTATTTCTCACTTTATGAAACGAACGAAAGAACGAAGTTCCGGTGTAGGTAATGGAGTAATATCTAGAAGGCAAGAGAAGAAAATTTAACAATAGATATACATTTGTTATAGGGAAAGCGTTGGGTTGATGGTAGCGAGGCGGGTGTCTCCGGTGTATTGAATAACAGACGTGAATAACAGGCGGAACAAAGAACTGTGATTGTCCAAACCAACCAACAGCCAGCGAAAGAATGGATAGGAATTCAAAGGAAAGGACAGGTAACAGACAATGAATGACACGAGGACGTAAGAGAAAGTATGACTCGAGTTAAGTCGTCGGTTACAAAGCGCCATGGTGAGGGACAAACTTGATTTTATTGTCGATTCACAGCCAACATCAGCGGTCCACTTGCACCACGCAGACAAAGCACTACCTGCCGCTATGTACGTCAGATGCTACCTACATCGAGTTCATCGAGCCCGTAAGCCGCCGCCATACATAGTATGGGTGCATGTCTTGGCTGGCTGGCGGTTTCGTTTGTATGGGTAGGGTGTAGATCTGTTCGACGACGACGTAAAGGCAGTGGAGACATGACAGGCAACAGGGGAGATGGGATGGTTCTCGCCCTGCACAACCTACCGATGTTCTGGGTTGAACTGATTTGCGCCGCTAATGACCTACCCAGAGGCGTGGCGGCGTTGCGTTGTTCTGGATGATGATTTTCGTTGATATGTAGTGTAAGAAAATGAGGGAGACGCCGCTAAAAAAAAAAAAAAAAAAAAAAAAACCCTGTAACAGATCAGGATGTCTACCGATCTTCAGGGGTCAATCAGCCCAGCGATCTTGAACTGCGGATCCAATTTACGAAATAGGGGTGACATGGGGGCTTTTCATTGGTCTTAATCCACAGCAGCTGAAACAAGGACTATATACATGTACCTAGGCACCGCTACTGCGAGTACCTAATAAATACATACTTATTACATACCCTCATCCTATTATTTGGTCAGTGGAGGTGTACGTAGCATGTACATAAATAGGAATAACACCTTGCGATTCCTTCAACACCTTTCCACCAATTTAGACGCCGGAATCCGGCTTTTGCCGCGCGACTATACGTGTACAAGTGTTACAGCCATCGTTCATTACATACTGTTAAACATTCTGCCGTTATCGACGGCCAGGCCACTTCTTGCTCAAGTCTTCTACAAGACATCCACCTCTACGTCAACTGGAGGGAAATATCAATAGTCCGCGTCGCCCCTAAGCTTAGGTACACGGCATTTTACCTTAGTAATTGTCGGCTCAAGTGACACTCGAATTTCAAACCTCGTGCGGCCGCCTCTCTGTGTTGCTCTGTCTAGCTGAAGAACGTGGTCGATCCGCAAATCAAAGGGACAATAAGTAGACACCGCCTTCGGGATCTACCGAGAGATTGATATCGCTATAATCAAATAGATAGATATAGTGCTCTACCCGTCGGACTCATACCTCAACCATGAAACCCGCACGAGATGATTACATGCGTCAAGGCGAGTACAAAAGCAGAACGGATCAAACACACACGAGATGTGCGTGATATATGACCCCGTCGCTCAGCTTAGATGCTCGTTCCCATGTTGGCGTTCGGCGGCACAGAAACTTATCAGTCAGTCATATGATCCGAATGATAAGTACGCTGTCAGCTACTTGGTGTGAATGTTGTGTGACCCCTGACACATTACCTACTGTATCGTGTGTTGCATTCATTCTCCTGCCAGCCCGTCTACGGCCTCAATATGCTTGGGGGCTATTGCATACTTCAGCAAGAGTACGTACCAACGCTGATTGAGAGACTATGTATACCGCACTGATGCTTATCCTACGAAATATGGCGCCTTTGGATAAATCTCACGTAAATCGAGGTGTTTCATCTAAGACGGCCTTTCCTCAGAACCGTGACTCTGGTTCGGTAGTCGCTCTACTTGGTTGGGCTGTTTCGCCTTTGTACCACACGTGAATAGTTACTTCGAGTAAACTATGGGGTTTGTAGCTTTGGGGACGTTCGGTATGCGGAGACGACGTCGATTGATGTGGTGATCATAAACTTCACCTATCACGCCCTTAGGTCTTACTGACTGGATGGATAGAAGCACCAGATCTTGTTGTATGTCAACGCAAAAACCAACCCCATCAATTAATTCTCGGCAGATGGTGGAGGACGTGGGATCATCAATCTGGGCAGCAGGGGATGGATCAGACTCGATCATTTCAGCTGGAGCTTGGCACTAGAATAGGACCACAGAAACGCATTTGGACCCCCACCATCTCCAACGTTCGTATTGGCGTTGTCGGGATACAAAGCTTGTAAATTTCAATCCTGGTAGTATTGGATGCCCAAAGCAGTCTAGAGGGTGATTCCGGCTCAGCACTATATTCCTCCTATCCCCCCAATGAATCCCTCCATGCGACTCTAGAGGCCTAGAGCATGGCTTTTCGCAACCTTGTTACAGAGGCATCTGGGCTCCTTCAAATAGCGAGCACCTACCCCTTCAGCCTGATATGGAATTGTATACCTGCTGGTGTAACTTGCTACGCGGTCACTGCCGGAGACGGTCTACGAAATGGCATGCGGTAGGCTTTTGGCCGCCTACGGCCTCATCACCTTGTCGGTCGCATCTCTCGTAGCAGCCACGACATGCTACCGTCCGGATGGGAGTGCCACGGACGACACGTACCGCCCGTGCAACGGGACTGCCGAATTCAGTATGTGTTGTCACACGGGCGTTGTCCTGGCCAACGGGGAACCCTACAATGGTGGCGACGCGTGTGGCAGCGGGGCATCGTACGGTCTCTGTGGTGTGACCGGGACACAACTATGGCGAGAAAGTTGTACGGATCCGACGTGGAAGTCGCCGGCGTGTCTGAAACTCTGCGTGGACGGAGGATGTACGTCGCGTTCATCCCAAAAGCCGGTCAGGAATCGTCGTGTTAACTTCTCTTGCTTCCAGACGCAAACGAGGACGCGGAGATTACATCATGTGCCGATGGCAGTTATTGCTGCGGCAGCAACAACACAGAATGCTGCGCACAGAGGCAGGGGAAGTTCATAGTGAATAACCAAGTGTCTTCTTCGCTCCCTCCTGAGACAACATCATCCTCATCGAGTACGTCGATACCGGCTGCATCCGCAACAAGCAGCACCGGCACATCCTCTTCGACGCCCACATCATCTCCCGTCGCCCTTCAGAGGAGCGGTTTGTCTGGAGGAGCAATCGCCGGCATCAGTGTCGCGGGAACCCTGGTTGGAGTGGGGATCGTTGCGGCCGCCGTTTACATAGGCTGGAAACGTGGACGCAGGTCGAAATCGAGTACTAGCGAAAAGCCATTGCCGTCTGGCGCTTTGCCGTCGCACTACGTACCGGTACGCCCCGGTTCATCGCCATATGGGACATCAGAACTTGACGCTACGTCGTTACCACAGGAACTGCCTTCCAGTACGCAATCTGTATCTGAGCTGCCGGCGCAGCGTTATTATTACCAGTGAGTACAAAGTCAGATCTAAGAAGGGTCATGTAATCAGAATACTGCGGGACCGTTCAGGTTGGTTTAAGGTTGTCGGAGCAGAATTCCGCATTGTTATGATGTCGATGTCGAATTATATACATCCACGCCACATAGTATTACTGTAATTGTAGAAATAATCAAATATTACGCTTCACAGCATATATGCCCTTGTTTCGTGCCGTTAATTAGAGGCTCTCTAGCGAATAGATACGTTAGACCATCGTAATCTGACATTGCGAGTTCAAATGTCCAACCAGGAGCACAGTGATGAGATTTCGGTGTTTTGCCGAAACCCAGACCGCGGTCTAGTGCAATAACCCTATATTTCTAAAACGAGAAAAATAAGATTAAAAGAGAATACATCGGTGTTATTCTCTAGGGAGGTGGTAAAAGTACTGGGGAGTAAAAAGTAAGAAAAAAAGATGGTATGGGAGGAATTTAACCTCCTATGTTGGACTCGCGGGGAATCGAACCCCGGACCACTCCCATGCTAAGGGAGTATTATACCACTAAACCACAAGCCCGTGTAAGCTCTCCGATTGGGGAGACCCACTTGATGTTATGGCATTGTCCAATATTGCGCTCTATATTTCTGTCATGATGACACAACATCATGTGCCAATTACTCTACACCCTGAACACAACGCCCAACAATGCATACATATTCATTACTCACCGAAATCCATGTACTGCTTCCTTCGAAGCGATGCGTGCATATGAGAAAGTCCGTCATATCTGCCGCCTTCAAGCTCGTAAAATCAGTCTTGCAGTTGAATATTGGGGCTCGAGTGTATGTACCTCACGCTCTGCATGCGATTGCCCAAGGGCCTGCTTAGGTGGCAGATAAGCACAGCACACAAATCGACTTTACGTAGACGGCGTGCTGATAGTTACTATACTCCACAGATTCATAGCCCAGGTTGGTAGTGGTTTCTTCGTGTTACTTTCATATAGGTGTAGACGGCATAGAAGACGGATCCCGGAGTGCCGGCGTCGTTACTCATGTTAGCACTGGTAGGTAGGCAATACGAGGACCTCGCGACGAGTGTTTTTATTGCAGCATGAGTCCTCATTAGGAAACAACGACGAACACCGAAGTTTTAGAAAGGCGGCTAAACACTTTACACAGGGGTGTCGTTTACCTAACTTTGCTGGTTTGGAGTCTCCTTGTACTTTGGTAGGTAGCTCGTGCTATAAAACCACGGGAGGATCAAAACTATCGATGACAGTTAATTCAAATATCCCCCGTCACTTTCAGCTAACGTACGACTTGACTTACTGGGCTTTGGCGAACGGCTCTCCCGTAATGGTAACGTGTCAGGCGATGAAAACCTCGGTAGCGCGGGATGGCTGTTGGCCTCTGTAAATAGACGTTGTAATTTACCGGGGGAGCAGCTCGAGCGGAATGGGCCACTCTATACCGCGCAAGCTTGCAAGCATTACTCCTCTGATCTCCTGCTTGAGAGATCAGCTCGGTCTCTCATGTTATTACCCAGGAAAAGCGGCCATTTTCATAGTCCCAGGCATGGTTTACTGGGTAATGTTATGCAGTTGATGGCTTCTGCGATAGAGAAGGTGTCAGCCTTGATAGCCTGTCTGCCTACACCATCCATCGCGTGTACTAGTCGAGGGGATCACCCCATACTAACACCATGTGTATAAGGCCCATCACCGAACCGTCTCGATCATACCGGCTTAGTCTCAATGCAAGCAGGTCAATAGCTCACTGCCGAACCAATTTTTAAGACCACGATACGCCGGGGTAGACTTCTTCTGGATGACAGATAGTACCTACTTTTTCTATTTAACTGGGATTTCAAGAGGCTACTGGTGAGTTCGTGCCGCAGCAATTTAGTTATCTTTTAACCGTTTCTTAAGGGATATATCCTAGCAAAGGCTTGTGAGGTTACCGAGGAGCGTCTGAGGCATGGAGGCTCCTTATAAGCCTACATCAGCTTTATGACATCTCGAGAGCTGCTCAACGAAGGACACAGAATGAAAGTATACGGGTTTCGTGCTTCTCTATTTACTCTACCAGTAGCTAGTCTAGTTCATAGATAGCAGCGTAGCTAGTTGAGAATATAATGCTCCCTGTTTAGCTGTCATGACCTGTCCGTGCAAGCATGCAATCCACGCCCGTTGTACTACGGATCTCAGCTTTCCAACAGACAAATCATATGTATGCTTGCCAGTGCTATATCCCAACCTACTGGCTTTGCTTCTTGTCCTTCTCGTCCCCTCTGTCCTTCTTGTTCCAGCGCTGCAAGATGATGGCAAGATTCTTACTGCCCACGACAACACACCATTCGCCACCGGCGCTCCAAGCAACTTGGCGCCCAACAAAGTCCTTAACCGTAATGTTGCTCTGCGCATGTGCTTTGATGGGCTCCTCGATGCGAGTCATATCATACCTTGATTCCCAGGTCTCTAGTGTCTCTTGCGAGTAGTTGGTGTTCAGATCAATGTGGCTTTCGGCCTCGACACTACCTGTACGCCCTGACCCAACAGACTCTCGGTCGCTAGCAGCGTCCTTGAGCTTGGCGATGGTGTCTGCCTTGTGTTTCTGCTGAACCGGTACCAGCCATCCCGGACGATGGACTGGCTGGGACATATCGCGAGCAGGATTTCTAACGTCCGTGATGAAGTCGTGGTAGCTTCCCAGGCGCGCAAGATCCCAGAAGAATATCATGGCTTTGGCATTGCCAAAGGCAAGAATCGGGTGTTTCTGGCTGTCGTGAAAGAGCTTGAAGCGGAGGTAGAACTGGTGACCACAATGCGGTGTCCAGAACTCGAGCAGGCGCGTGTACTGAGGCGGACAAGCTGAGGCTGTTGCTGGCGCAAAGGCTGAGCGCGTCAAGCGTTCTGGATCACTCGTGGTTGGTGCGTCAGACGCCTCGGGCGGAGGATCGTCCGAGGAGAACCCTTCGATTCGCCATAACACTATGATATCTTCATGGCAAGCTCGTGATAGAACGAGATCGCCGAAGAACGATACACTACAGCAATTCAGAATTTTGATCTTACTAGCCACACAGAATGTATGATAACCTACCAATCGACAATACCACTATGCACTTCTGATGTGAAGAAATGAGGGTAATGGACGATGATGGGCTGCGGAGGATTCTTGGTGTTGGTCTTTGCCGCCAGATCAGGGAGCGTCCACTGCCGAATGTCAGCATACGTGGCTTAGGGGAAAGGGGGTCTCATTACCAGGCAGATAACGTTGTCATGACCGGCCGAGAGAACGTATCGGCCGCCATTGTGGAATGCCTCCAAGTTTCCTAGTTAGCATTGATAAAAAGAAGAAGTGATGCGGGAGAGCACGTACGACGGTCAACAGGCCCGACGAGTGACCTTCTCCAGCAAGCAGACAGACGCATGGCTGTTTGGAATATGCAGGGTCAAGACTCCATATCCGGACCGTAGTATCTTCTGATGCCGATGCTATCAAGAGAAAATTGGTCGGACACGTCGCGAGATCATTGATTTCCTCCGGCATTGTCAACTTAGGGTTTCGGCAGGCTTGACTTGTCCAATACTTACTCCGCCATGGCCGACAAGGACCTAGCTATCCCGTCAGTCGACCTTCCAAGTTTGGACGTAAATATCTGCCTAACCTTCACTAGCTTTCCGTGGATGGCATCATAGACCTTGATCTTGGCATCTCGACCAGCTATGCATAGGTAAGGGACCTCTGTCCCAGGATCCTTGGTCCATGTGCAGCTGCAGTTCAAGGCATCCTTCTATCTCGTCGTGAGTTGCTATACCTCAACCACAGGCCGTTTGATCCTCAGTACCTACATCTTCGTCTCTAAAAAGCTGGATAAGCTCGTAAGGGGGGTTTGTCCTATTCGAGAGACGATATATGACAACCTAGCGAGTGATGATGATTAGAGATCAGGCGCCGGGTCAGGGCTGACTGATAACTTACGTGTTTCTTACTAACGGCAGCGAAGACCGGATCGTGCGTGACGTCTTCGTAGGGGTAGAACTTGACATCGAAAAACTCTGACGGTCAAACGTTAATAACAAAGAGTTCTTATTTTTCTTTCAAACCTATTAGCAAAACATCTGCCTCACCGGTATCTTGGTCATCCGACGACAAATATTGATAGTCGTCCTACAAGATGATGGATCATCAGCGGGACCCTAACCGTAACCATTCGAATTCAAGTTCGCCGCACCAGCCTCACCTCGAAGCCAATTGAGGCTCTTAGGCGGGGAAGATCCCACTCGTCGCTGCCGATCGCCGATGGCATTCTGGCATGGTCTGCCTCGAGGTCGATAGCCCCGGCACCCGGAGATAGTGGTGATCAAGCGGATTAAAGAGACGACAGACAGTGCCGGACACAGTCTGCAGAAGTCGAGTACAACTACAAGGGGGGAAGGGGGCAAAGGGTGTGAAGGCACCCCCAGCTAAGTACTTTATAAGATGGGTAGGCGTGTATGAATCACAAATGATGAATGAATAACAATGTCGCTAATTCGACAATTCAACTAGGTATGCATGTAGTATGTATGCTGGTATGATTGCCAAACTTCGACCTCTTGCTGCTTGACCGCCGGGCGGGCCGAAATCAAATCTCGGATATACTGTGTGATAGATAATTTGGACAGCCTTCTACGGCCGGTCTCCGTATCACCAACTCGAAGCTCAAAATAAATATTGGCATCAAGCTATTCGCCGATTCCTTAGCGCCGCCTGGACGAGCCGGAGGTGTGTTGGGAAAGAAGAGGGTGTGGCTGAGTAGGAGTTGTCTAACTAATCATAAATTCTATATTATCCTAAGGCTAGCACACTACCTACGTACCTACTGGCTGGATACGGAATTACTTCGTGCCTTTTTTACCGTATCTATCCATCACCTGTATTAATTCCAGTAGCTCTTATTATAGTGAAGCTATACGTCTATAGAAAATACCTCGGACAATTAAATACGATTTTTTAAAAAATCTACTTTTCGTATAAAATTATGCCTAAATACTTCTTTTAACCTTCATATATTGAATCATTACCTTGTAGCGGGGGTTTTCCGCTATATCATCTCTCCACCGCGGAACTGAACATTTATTACGGGGGGTGGACTGTACTACGGTATCCGGCACAATTTTAACTACCCTGTCAGGTATACTTTCTTCAGTCTATGCCTAAACAAGGAGAGCGTACCCACAGATACATCTGAAAAAAGGAGAATTGTTATTTCGGTAGTACCCCACTTTGGGTAGTACCCCACATTTAGGTTGAAATATGTCAGTGGTATTACCCATACATATTACTTACATACAATTTGTATGTGTTTTCAATGTATTCACATGTTACAACGCTTGTTGCAACATCCTTTTACCTACATTTTCGATTGCGTACAACATCAATTACAGCTGCTTGATTTTTACCTCGTTTTTAGCCTCCATTTGCGAAATAAGCACAAAAGCGCTGTTTTTTCAATCGTCTCTAAATTGATTATCTGCTTAGTCATCCATACCTGTGAGGTTAACTACCTCCCGTACTGCTTCCTGCGGTGCTTCCCGCGCTGCCTCCCGCAGTGCCTCCCGCGGTGCCTCCTACGCTGCCTCCCGCGCTGCCTTCTCTAGGACCTCCTTCAGGAGGATTTGGAATCGGCATTATCACTAGTGGTGGAGGTTGAAAAGGTGGTGAAAAACGTGGATAGAGAGGTAGTTGAAAAGTTGATAAAATAGGTAGATGGAGAGGTGGATAAAGATGTGGTTAAAATGTGTGAATAGATAAGTGGCAGAATACCTAATTAGGCAAGCGGTGAGAAGTTATAAGTATTTAGTATATGGCAGAATACCTGATTAGGCAAGCGGTAAGAGATTGTGGGGTACTACCTAAAGTGGGGTACTACCGAAATAACAATTCTCGAAAAAAGACCCCCATACCAACCCTGTCTAGCGTGAGATACCTAGCATGCTAGTTATTAATACCCTAAAGGGGTAGTACTACAATGACGCACTGTATCATGAAAGCACCAAATGAAGTGCCTCAGGGTTGATTTATACATGTATATATGTACATAGTACTATCAAATTGAAGATATGTACGAGTTAGGTACCCATCTCGATTGATACATATCTACCTAAGCGGGACTGCGGGACTCTATATTGAAATGGTGTTGTACAACCACACGCAGACCTTCTAAATTACATACAGCTATCTCCTTACATAGTTAAAGGTTACTACAGAAGTTATACTACGTCGTGGAATCCTGCATCCCTGCGTGATCATGATGATCATCGAACGATGGCTGCGACGGGTCTCAACAATCTAGCTTGCTAGGCAGCTAGGTTAATTCAACTATAAAGGATTTACTTCGTGGAAACATAACTCCAAAATTGCTTCTGGATGTTTTTTTAATGCCTTACCTACCTAGCAGCCTAGGTAGTGAGTGCAATACCTAACCTAACCTGCCCTAGGGTAGGTCTAGGATGTAGTATTAGGCCGTTTCGACTTATAATTGCCCCATACTGTCTGTGCGTATATGTAATCATCGACTGTTAAAAGCCACCAATGGTTCAAACCAGTTCAACATCGACTGGTCTCCGTCCTTTGCGTGCGGGATCCTTGACTAGATGATCCATCCCCCATGTTGGAGACCCCCTGGCACCAAGGTTGGGCTCATTGACACACCTGCATGCCCATTGACGAAGAAAGAACTTGTGCAACTTTTGGCATCATACGTAGTATGTGATGCGAGCTGTTCGGCGAATATCTCGAAGGGCTTGCACGCCACGGACGCGGCAACTGTTCTCGAAACGTATGAATATATTCCATATGTGGCTTGACTAAATTTAGCACGCACATATTGTACATGCTACTGTGCGTGTAGGTAGTCACATGCTATTCCATACGTGAAATTAGCGTCAACCGGGATATCGAATGAAGCTATACCGCAATGGTCATCCAATGCAGCAACACTATACCAGGTAGTCACAGAGTACAAGATACATATTACTGTCTAATCGTATACAATATGTACAGGATGAGTAGACTTCCTACAGCGAAGCCATTTCGTACCATCGTAGGTAGTGGTAGTAGGGTTACGACGTAGGCAGTAGGTAGAATGAAAAGGATGCTATTTATTACATACGTAGATAGTATATACCGGAGTATCGACCATAGTGTGGC
Organism: Xylariaceae sp. FL0662B; assembly: GCA_022376535.1. NCBI lineage: Eukaryota > Fungi > Ascomycota > Sordariomycetes > Xylariales > Xylariaceae > Xylariaceae sp. FL0662B. The sequence continues at coordinate 357,392 of JAJJKD010000007.1, forward strand.
ATCTCTTGGTACGCTTTGAAGCTTGCTAGCGAACCAAGCCACTTGGCTTTCAAAAACACGGCTGGACTATGATCTTCGCCAGCACACGCCAATGCGTGCGTAGGAACCGGAGAATTATTGGCGTTGCAATGTACACCTGCGGCGCAACATTCTCCATGTATGTATGTATGTAACATACTTAGTATTTTGCCACATACAAGTATTATGCTGCTGATATAGAACGGCAACTCCAAAAATGAGGCGATCGTGAGCCCACGCTATCAGATTGATTGACCATGGTTCCGTTCCATGCCACACCCTGGGGTAGCTGGGGCATGCAGCATGCTCTCCATGGCAGAATAATTGGGTCTGATGATGGACGGCAGGACGGATACGTCTACACGAGAATTGACAAGGCGTCGATCAACAGTCGTAAGAAAATAGACGCTTCGTCCTCGCCCTGCGTATGGACAAGCACCGGGGCCTTTGCTCCAATGAGCGCTCTCCGATCAGGACAGCCGAGCAGGGCAGCTCGATATCGCTGACGACTGGCCATCCCTGGATTCTGCTGCCCAAGTCGACCTCAAGAGGCAAACCACCGAACGTGCCCTTGTTGCTTGTGACCTCCACGACCTGGTGGTCATGGAGACGAAAGAGGGAGAAATGAAATATGACAGACTAGGGCAAGCAAGTTTCTTGTGTATGCACATCGGTCGAGGCCATCCGGCGCCTGCCGGAGTTGAAAATGGGCATCAAAGTCCGTCCAACCCTATCCTTGCTCGTGTTTCTCACATGGATCTTCTTCTATATGTATTATGATAACACAAGCTACCCTAGCTTTCTTTCCTGGGCAAGGATATCTGTGATCGTATCGCATTCATCCTGGGCTTTACATTCCCATGTTATCCAAGCGGGTTTATATTGTCGATATCACGAAGTACCCATCCAATACTTCGTATGCGCTTGGCAGCTTTTAGCCAGCGGAGGTCTCACCCGGGTGTGAACCGCTCCGTGGGTCTTGGCTCGCGGCTATTGAGTGGAAGAAACGATCGTCTAAAAATGATGATAGTGCGGAGCAATGGGGTCTATTTGATTATGTACCATGTTTTTTCCCTATGGAGCGAGCCCCCATCGGGGTGGAATAGTTCCTTTTTATATCTCTGTACACTACGCATAGAACTCCCCCCTACCTTAGTTTACAACCAATAGGCGATCCTACTGATCCTGGGGTGCGACTACATAGCTCATAATATAAACACGATAGTGCACACAGTCCACCCGGCTAACAGGAATATCAAGTTTATACGTACTGCCTATGTACGCACGTTGTTGTCTGTCGCCATCTGCGAGGCTGAACTTTGAAGCAGAGCGAGCAGGGTGGATTACCCGTTTCGGCCAGGCGTATTGGGCAACGGGTTCCGAACGTATGTATATACGTCCATACATCCATTACAATCAGTCTCTGTTTCATGAGCCTAACACTTGTCCCTGGCATTTACTAGTTCATATCTACTACGTAGTACGTATGCATTAATTCGGCAAGCTGTCAAATATGTCGCCGCCTAGGTATTCAGAGCTAGCTCGAACAAGACATGTGCCTGACTAGGCATTTTGAATACGCGAGCGGAAGCCGTCGGCTGAAGAAAGTGGCGGCTGGTAAGACAGAAGATCGATGACAAATATAATAATAAAACGGCTTCAACTGTTAACTTCTTTTTTCGTCAATATGATATACCAGCGGGCCCTTGTTCATAACAGAAGTCCCCCCCGGAAAGGCCGTCTACCTAACCTACTACGTAGTACCTACGTAGGCTTCCGCCGAACCCAAGGACCCGGTACTGAGCACACGTGCTTTCTCATCACCCTTACCTTACACGTACCGAACATGACCTTCCACAGGTGTGCAATATGCGTACGTAGTACTACCTATGTAAGCACGTAAGCTATGGCCACTTAAGAGCGGACACTAGCAGGACTACCTAGTTCCGGCTCACGACCGGACGACCTGTCAAACCTCCAGAGGGATGCCAGCTCCGTTCGACCCTGTCAATTTATCCTTGGATTCGCAAGTAACTCCTAAAGCATACGGTTTCCCCGACCGTTTCGATATCATTTTCTCAACTGGACAGCGCTCAATAGTCTGTTGTCGAAATTGGACGTACATCATACTGTGTATATTCCCTGTCTCACGAAAGGAGACGGGCTTTGGGGTAGAGTCAAAACTCTACTAGGTTAGACTCTGTTGCACAATATTCGAAATCTGCTAGACCAATGCAAAAGCTGCCTATTGAAGGAATGATCCCCTATACTCTCATGTTTACGGACATATTGTTGTAGTTGAGCACTCACCTCACAGCACAATGATACGTATTTCTACATATGTACTTCTGACATACTGCGTGTATGGTACGCACAGATAAGATTGGCAACAGGAGGCTCAAAGTGGGCGAGTGGGTGAGCACTAGGGTCAGGCTAAGCTATGGCTACGTTTCACTGGCAAATGACGAAGAAATACATCGATGTGTACATAATAAGAGTACATATCAATGATACTACTACGTCAGAGGATTAATACATGTACCGTGTTAGTAGTTACTTAGCGCTAATATTCCGCCCTGTTAAGCAGGGAAAATGAACAAAGTTCCAACTTCCTTGCAAAAAGGCCAAGCTTTCCGAGGCGCTAAGTTGGGGGTCCACGTTTATGCCCTGTAAGTGCAACCAGGCAGCCAGGGGACAATTTACAGGTCTTGTGTACGTCCAAGTACCATATGTAGTACGGAATACATTTTCATATTCATATATCCTAGTATAATGAACAGGCGTCGAGGGCACTTGCTCAGTTATTGGGGGTTGCTAAGTGTCTACCTAGGTACCTAGATAGCACCTCATCTGGAGAATGTACACACGTCTACCTTGTAAAGCACCTAAATATGAGGGCCTATGTACATACCTACCCAAGGAGGTACGGACCTTAGGATGCAGGCCCTTCTCCAACAACTATTATGGACCCCTCCCAGGGGTTCTCTCCACATGTATGTGTGTATCTAATACGATACGTACATAGTATATATAGGTAAACCCCTATCTACCTATAGTGTGTGCACGCCTGATCACCAGCTTGAGGTACACGTACGTGTACTGGCATACATACAGTAAGTACATGAGTACCTTTAAGTAGGGTATGCAGTTATGCAGTATGCATGTACTTTTAAAGGTAAGAGGTACCTGGATAGTGCTGCCCGGCGTGCCGAACATGGAACGCAGAAGTGAATTTAACCTTGCTTACTCGCTGCTGGGTCATGCCTGGCAAGGTATGTATCTAGTCTAACACTAGGTACCGCGTAAATAAATCATTCAGTTAATACCGACATAAATAACCAGCCTGGAGATTGCCGTTACGCTACTAGTACTCTGCCGGTGGCATTGGCAAATGGGATTGCGTTTCTGCAAGTGTACGTATATCATAGTATGTGGTACCTATTGCATACTAAGGGCCTTAAAGACGGCACGACAACCTTCCTCTCTCCGAGTATTCATGCTAAATATCACCTACATCCTACCTACTTCTAAACCTTCATCCGTTTCTTCTGACACCTGCTACCTACCTAATAGGCAACAGGCTGGTCGGAAGCCAGGCCCCAAGCTGCATCTGCATACCTAAACCTTATTACAGTTATTGGATTCCAGGTTCCATTACCTAGGTAGGAGGTACCTGCTTAAGGTTCTGGACCCTTCGTCCAATGTTCCGGATTGAGAATCGGGAAAGACAGACAGACTATCAGGTCTCTTCCTACTCAATCACTCAACCGCTCAACCTCTTTCACACACACCCCGCTACCCGCCCGTCCGTTCCACCACTATCCGTCGCCAACTTAGCGGTTCTCACCGTTAATAATAAAACTAATGCCACTACTATTATACTACGCAGTACTACAAGATAGCTGATCACACCGGCCAGCCCTATCTATCTAGGCATTTGGTAGACGCGCCTGTCCTTGGATGGTTCCACCTGGCTACCTATCACCAGTTAGGTATCCGCCACATTCCTAATCGCCGGTATCCCTAGTGGAGGTTAACGTTGCTACTTGCATTGCATACGCCGGTCCCGCTCACCACTGCAGCAAGCCGAACGACCAGCCGCCGTCGCTTTCTTCGCTAGCTGACTACCATTACATAAACAGGAGAAACAGAGAGGAAAGAGAGAGTGTGTGTGCGCAAGAGAGAGAGAGAGAGAGCGCCCGCGAGAGAGAGAGAGAGGGAGTGACAGAGCACATCTGCCGCACGAGACCCGCCACCTCAATCTCCCCAGCGCTGTCTGCACCATCACACGAACTTGTCCTGGGGCCAGCTTGTATGACTTTACGACCTATCCGAGGTGACGGCGGGATCTTTGTCACACCATACTCGGTTATCCAGAGACACCTCGTTGGCTCGTCCGCCTGAGCTTTTCCACAACTGTCGTGGACAGCCGACTCCCATTTCGGTCTCGCACGACACGAGTTTCGGAACTTACCATCCCATTAGACTGCCTTTTTGGGGCAACCTTGGGACGCACCACATCTTGCTGACCCGCGGGTTTTTTGCTGTTGGCGCCCTCCGAAACAAGCTTCCAGCAGCAGTCGACCATTGACTCTCAAAAAAGTCTTGGCTTATGGGTAAAAGTTCGATCCTCGTCGGATAACACTTGGCATCTCCTCCCGGGAGACTGGATATCGTATCAAATGGAGCAGACTTTTATGACCATTCATAGTCAGTATTCTCGACGTTTCGCATCGTCTACAGGCTGATATGTGTCTCCTGTTTGGTTAATCGTGCCGTGGCTAATGGTTCGTTTATGCCATAGACCTCTCACCTGATGCCAACATCCTCTTCGCCTCAGAATCCATCGTTGACATCCTGGGATATCAGGCCCAGGAGGTCCAGGGCAAATCATGCTTCGACTACTTTCACCCGGACGAGGTGCCGTTCGCGCGCTCGATACACAGCAGGGGTGTCCTCCTCGACAAGGCCGCCGTTCTTCACTATGTTCGGATTATGTCGAGAGATGGGCAATGGGTCAGTTGCGAATGCTGCTTCACCGTCGTCCATGACGTATTGGTAGCTTGCATAAGCATCTACCGACGCGGTGCGAGAAGCGAGAGTACGTTCCTCTGAACGCGCGCCGTCGTGGTATGTGTGTGGATTTGGTCGGCTGCTAACGGTTCGTGTAGGACGAGCGATCGAAGCCCCCCAGATCCGAAGGATCTTCTCTTCGTCGCCGAGGGACCCTCGGTACCATATGCTGGAACATCTGTCCCCAAAATTTAAGATGCAACCGATGGAAAGGGAACCGCGGGCGGCTCTCATACTCAACAGGTTCACTAGGACCCTGACGGTGATGTTTGCGACAAACGCCGTGTCAACTATACTGGGCGTGAGGCCCGATCAGATCCAGGATAAAAGCTTCTACGAATGCATCACCGAGAACTGCCTGGCAGATGCGATTAAGTGCTTGGAGAGCGCCAAGGCGAACGACTCGATCGCCTACCTTCGCTTTTGGTATCGGGATCCACGAAGAGAAGAGGATTTCGAAGACGAAGATGATGAGGAGGAGGACGATGATGACGACACCGACGACGACGAGGATGACCAGGATGAAGAAATGACGAGTAGTGACAGCACAGACTCGGATACGACTGGGAGCGTGGAGAGCACCATGGACGTAGACCCCCCAAAGATCAAGACCGAGGTCCCCATCAGCCCAGAACCGTGCAAGACTACGATAATCAACGATGGAGATTCTAAAGCCTCAGCTCTGAATGCATTTTCCCCCCTGCCTGAGTCGCAGGCTTATCAAACCGCGGCAGGGGTTCACCAGCAAGCATCTAGTCCGGCGGCAGCATCACGGCGTCGACGCCGAGAACCGATTCCTACGTTTGAACTTGAAGCCGTGGTTTCGTGTACTTCGGATGGATTGGTCGTAATCCTGAGAAAGGCTCGGCCGCCTATACCTTCTCTCCATCCGCCCCTACTTCCCGTTGACTTCGAAAACGGGCTATTCGCCGCTCCCTGGAGTGAGCAGCCTATCCGGCCTCACTACCCGCCCGAACTTTTCTACACATTTCGGCCGCCTCTTCTGCCTCAATACATGCCTCTACGGGAACACGTCAAGGCAGGTGGAGGGCCACCGACGGTTCAGCTTATGAAATCAATTCGAGACGTAGGCGTGTTCGCATGGGCTGTGGTAGGCATCAACGGTAACATGGCTACATACGGGCGCGGAGTGCCGAGGGATAACGCACAACCCCACGAAGGCCTGCCAATCTGGGATCCCGACGCACCGAATTCGGCGTACCTTGGCCTCGAGTCTCGAGGCTCGAGGCAACGGGGAAGCCATCCGATTGAAGGCCGTCCAACCAATTCAAGCGCACCATCTTCTCTACCTTATGCATCCGGCTTCACTGCCGAGGCGCCACAAGGTTACAGTCCTACTTCAGGCGGGTTCACCAGCGTGAATCCTAGTTACCCGAATTCGCGTGCATGGTCATCCTCGACATCCAGCCTCGAGTCCTGGCCATCTGTTCCCCAGGTGCAACAGCCGTCTCAGTCCTCTTCATCCGGATTCCACCGTCGTCCCCCACCGGAGCCATGGGTAGAAGCTTCAGCTTCGTGCCCTCAACGGAATGCAAACAATTACGCAATCCCTACGATGCAGACACATGCGTTTGGCGACACATCATCGCAGGGCTACAGCAAAAACAGGTGGCAGTAAGCCGTCATCTTGTTCACGTTCGAATCTTTCTTATCGTCTTGTAATAATGATGCGAGTATACTTAGCGAGGAGATTGGGCCCGGATCATTGGTTTGGCGTTTTCAGAGATGCATTAAAAAGCATCACCATGCCTACGCAAGGCGATATATTGGTGGGCTATCCTGTGTGGATATCTAGGACGTATGGTCAAAAAGCCATCATCTGCAGTTTAGCGGCATTCAAAATGGGAAATAGTAAAGGATGTATTTATGATACTTATCCGATCTTGGAGGACAGGACGGGGGCTAAGCCAGAGACCCAGACTCTGAGAAGCGGACAACAGGCGCTGACCACCGAGATACCCATGATAGATGGACATATTGATGGACATATTGATATTCACGAATACTTTACAAGAATCCAGAGATATACAGACCAGGCAGACGCTGGTACCAAGTAGATGTGTAGATGACTCTGCCACAAGATCCAACAGGGTCTTCCTGATTCGGCCTATCGTATGCGACCTAGGTATGTCCACCCAGCGAGCACGACCCAACTCATTAGGTACCTATTAAGGTTTTCGCACCGTTGACGGCGTGCTGCATTGGTGAGACATGGCTAGGTACTCTTCTTCAGGTACCTAGGTACGTACGTAGCAGGCAAGAGCCGTGCTACTATGTATGTATGTACATGTATCTGGGTATCTACGTACCTAATCTACTATAGTCCCAGCCAGGACCAGGATGGTGGTCACGTAGTGTCAACCTGGGCCGACGAATCAGAGCTCTGCACGGTTTTAGAGCTTGGACCACGTAGAACACGACATTCAATTGACACGGTGGAAGGAACATGAAGCTTTGGGATAATTGACATTCAGGTCTGCTACCAACTACCTCTGCGTACGAACATCCAAGAAACCCCACAAACCTGCTTGCCCTCTCCCGAGCCTGATGCAGGATCTGACCCGGAGACTCATATAGCCAGAACTTGTCCGAGATCACTAATCTAAAGACCGAAATGGCTACTTCGTCAAGCCATCACTACAGCAGTCCGCAAATAGAGGATGACGACCTCATCGATCCTGATGATGGTAAGCTATTCTAGACCATCCCAAGACCAGCGATCGCCTCACCCTCGCTCTGCGCCTATTTTGCCCACTGACGTGCAGTCTGAACAGCCGACCTCAACGACTTCGACGACCCCATCGGCAACACGCAATCGCGAGAGCCCCTAACGGGCAACATCGGCTCGACCTCGACCTCGTCCCGGCCCCTCAACGAGAACTACCTGACGTCTCGCATCCCCGGGGAGGACCGCAGCGCCGCGCAGAACACGATCGACGAGTCCGTCTGGGATACCCTGCGCCGCGACCTGCTGGCCGTCTGGTCCAAGATGCGCGAGGTCCTGTACCCGCGGTACCTGTTCGGCGGCACCATGTTCGAGAGCGTCGACGGGCTGCGCGGCGCCTACGCGAACCTGCGCGGCGCCGGCCTGTCGGGCGCGCGCGACGAGCTCACGAGCCTGGCCGGCCGCGTCATGGACCCCGAGAGCCTGCTCAACCAGAACAACATGACCCCCGGACTGCGAGATTGGGACATGTGGGGGCCTCTGGTCTTCTGCCTGCTGCTGTCCCTACTGCTGAGCTTCCGGGCCAAGGAGGAACAGAAGGATATCGTTTTCAGCGGGGTCTTCGCCATCGTCTGGATCGGCGAGGCCGTCGTCACGCTCCAGATCAAGTTGCTCGGCGGGAATATGTGAGTCTTGCCTCGGCGGCATATCTGGGTTGGGGACACGGGCGGGAGAAGTGCTAACATAGGTATCAGCTCCTTCGCGCAGAGCGTGTGTATTATAGGCTATACCCTGTTCCCGCTGGTGATAGCATCCCTCATGTCAGCTCTCGGTCTACCGACAATCCCCCGAATCCCCGTCTACATTGTGCTGGTGGCCTGGTCCCTTGCGGCAGGTGTTAGCATCCTGGGCGGGAGTGGCGTCGTCAAGAACCGAGTCGGAATCGCCGTGTATCCTCTTTTCATTTTCTACATCGGACTAGGCTTACTCTGCTTTGTCAGTTAGACGGGCTCGCAAGCACGAGGATGAACCATCGAATAGCCGGGTTGGCTACGCTGCGATGGACTCATTTGCATGGATGGCGCGGTATCTTTTTTTGCTCTTAATTGTTACGCGTGTACTCTAGGTATTCCCATTGTTTGATCAATATGACTACGAAATTTTTCGAAAGAAGCAAGTCGTGTGTTCCGCGTTTGCCATTGCGCAAAGGAGGCTATCTTTTTTTCGCTACCACGCTCCCATTGATATCCCAAGTTCTAACATGTTTCAACGACGAAGACGTCGCGCCTCCGCCGTAATAAAACTTCATTTATTGGCGAGCGGTAGGAACCAAGCCTCCTTTTGCGGTTATCGTCAACCATAACCCCTGCCCCCTCTTCTTCCCCCTTTTTCATCATAACCATCCATCCATCCATCCATCCATCTATTCCCATCCATGCCAAAACCAAACAGGAACGACGGGGCCCATTCATTCATTCAATCAATCAATCAACAACCATCAACACGCACGGCCTCAGCATCCCAGAGCCGATGCAGCCCGACGACCATCGCCAGCTCCAACACCAGCAGATCGAACATTCGTCGCCTCAACCGCGCGTTCAGCGGCGGCGGAGGCCGGGGCGGCCGCAGGCGATCGCGCCTCATCGCGGCGCCCCAGCGCTGCGCGTACGTCTGCATCTCGGGTACGCACGCCGTCGCCTGCGCCACGAACTCCCGCTCGAGCGCCAGACACACACACGTCCGTTCAAACGACGCGCACAGGGGCGACGGTACCTCGTCGTCGGCTTGCGGTTGTTGCGATTCCGCTGCCCGGAACGCGGCTGCGATGTCAGCGAGGACCGTGTGCGAGAGGGTCGTGAGGTCTGTGCTTACTGCGGATGGGGGAAAAGACGCCGGCGCTGTGGTTAGCCTGTTATTTGTTCACATGGCTTCTGAGAAGAATAAGTGGAAAAGGGGACCGGGGGGGGGAGGGGCAGGGGGGAGGGGGTGGGTTGTTTAAGACTACATACACATTCTCACCCGCCTGATCCGCTCCCTTGTGTGCGCGATCGACATTAGCCCGTCCGTTGGCCGCGGCGCCGCCGGGTCCCCGAATAGCGCGGCTACGTGCGCGGTGAACTGGCGCAGCAGGCACGAGTCGTGCGCCGGATCGATAAGCAGGTCGCTCAGCTGGTTTGTGACAGCATGCATCTCGGGCCCTAAGAGGTCGTCCCGCAATTGGAATGGTGATGCTCTTCCTCGTCGTCGTCGTGGTGTCGATAGCGACGGAGAGTGGGCGGACGGGGCGTTGGGGTGTGTGGTAGTGCTGCTGGTGGTGTTTCTATCGGTGTTGGTATTGGTATCGTTAGAGCTTCTCCAGGGAGGAATAAGGCAGAGCAGACGGGTGTCTGCGAGTGTTTCTAGGCGTATGTTGGGGAACGAGATACGCAGCGGGCGGCTGGGCGTGTCTATGATTAGGGACGCGACGGCTGGGTTTGCCATCGTGGTCGGTCTGCGTTGTGAGCGAGCCTGTGCTAATACGATCGAGTGAGTGAATAAGAGCGCGAGCATCAAGTCGTCCGCTAGATGGCAATTATAAAGGTATAAGAGGGAGCTCGCCCCTTTGTAACAAGCGACTTTGTCGGTTGAGCCTAGTTCCTTCAGCTTGGTCGCACCGGGACCCGCGTTTGTCAGTTCTGCAGGCAGCCTTTCGAATCTCTTAGTTCTTAAGTTGTTGTGTTTCTCGAATGCAGGAATAGAAGCAATACCCCCTATTGAAAATTGTGAATCAAGTGCCTTCTAGAATCTATCCTCGCTTAGTTGGTTCGTTCGTCATTGCGCGAATGTTCGATATTCTACTTATTAGGCGTCGACCTACCCTCGAGGTGGACAGACTCGCAACATATGAGCCTTTGGAAGAACTACATAATAACCACTGTGATAGAATATCCATATAGTGATAGTTCCCAAATGCTCAAGTATCCCTTTCTCTAAGAGATAGATGGCTCGTCTCTCAAGCTAGTATCATGCTCGTCCTCCATGTCCATGAACTTCAGGATCCAGGCATCCACTTCTCCGCCGTTCTGTAGGATCTCCCTGAAGAAGAACCGGGCCTTCTCTTTCTCCTCCTCCCTCTTCCCAAGCGCATCGCGTTCCTCGGGCCCGTCGGCTTGGGCCAGCAGCAGGTTATTATCACTCAACGACAGCTCCTCCATACGATCCTCGATGACGTTGGACCTATCGACGATCCGCGAGGGCAGATACAGGTCCGCGATGAACAGGGAGACATTGCCTCGGAGTCGCAAGAGCTCTTGGTGAGTCGAATACGGCGGGTTCTCCAACACCTGGTCCATCCGTGTGGCGATCTGCTCCACCACGATCTGGGTCTCCTGTCGCAGTTCGTCTCTCGCTGCCCAGGCCATCTCCTGTCGTGATTCCTCCCTCTGTTGTCTTCGAGCCTCCAGATACTCGTCCGAGAAGGCCATCTCTTCCTCCCCCTCATCCTCTAATTCCGTCTTTACGCGACACAGGGCTCGTCGAAACTCGGTGTCGAGGTTGTAGATCTCGATGCCGAAGAGCGCCGGCCAGAAGTCGATGGCGCTGGTCAGATTCGGGCGGTGCGGATCGTACGGGTACTGCTGGATCAGGCTCTCGAAGTACTTCCTAACCGTGTCGATATTGGCGGCCGAGCCCCAGCGATGCGGGAGCGCCGACTGCTGCCCTTCGCCTGTATCTCCGCCGGCGGCGGCAAACGGATCCTGATCCTGATCCGTGGCCTGCCTGCGTCTGCCCTCCTCGGTCTCCCCATCTCGCATCAGGATCTCCGAGCCGACGGCCCAGAGATTCTTGAGTCGTATGTCGACGTCCTTGGTCCGCAGCAGCAGCCCGAATGCCCGTTTGGCTCGCGGGACGTCGCCGTCGTTGAGACAGCGGTGCATGACCGCCGTTAGAGTGTTGAGGTGCTTCAGCCGCGCCGCGTGCTGCTTGACCGTGGTCTCCAGCCCGGCAGCTCTGTCGTCTGCGGTTCTGGCTTCTACCTCGCTTTCGGCTCCGTCTCCGCCAGCGCTAGACATCCGGCGATTCCTGCGCCTGCTACGTCTACCGCCGCCGCCACCCGCGGGATACTCTGGCGGCAGGGGTTTGTGTGGGAATAAGGGATAAGTTTTTGATGGGACCTCGTCTTCTGGCGACAGCCCGGCGGTGGCGAACTGGCGCAGCGTATCTGGCGAGTGGCTGCGGGGGTTAATAGAATCAGATGAGACATGCGTAGATGCGATGTCGGTATCGGGTTCAGGCGAGAGCGAGGCGTTGTTCTCATCGTTTCTTTCCCTGCGTTTGCGCGTGTGTATCCCGAGGCGGTAGGCCGGCACGGGGAGAGCGAATGGGCCCATGGTCCGCAAACTGCTACCAACGAATAAATGATCAAATAATAATAATTTTGTGCCCTCGTCCGGGCTCAGTCAGAAAAGTTTCAGCTGTAGGACTGACACTACACTGCTTATAACGTGTTTGGTATGTAAGTGTAAGTTGAAGGTTGTATGGAAATCTATAACTCGATACCTGGGCAATAAATGCGGGCCGAGCCGATCTTACATTAGTGCCACCCTAATGATAGCTATCCCCGGAGAACAGGATTCGGTATCGACCAACTGACCTTTTTTGTCCATAACAGACTTGCTGGGAATGGTTACATAGTTATAACATTAAGATAAGGCTCCAGAGTAGCCTAGTTGAAAATTAGACCAAGCATTGGATATCAGTGTACTGAGTAGCTCAAGATGTGGTTAAGACGAGCATTCTATGGTAATGCCATTGAAAATATTCCTTTTAGAACAATAAACGACCATCCAAGCAAGCAATATGATCAAGTTCTAGACGAGCTTTACATCTTTCTTCACTTGATAAAACAATATGTTTTCTGTAGTGAGAATACGTCACGTTAAATAATAGAAAGAGACCACTGTGGTATCCCTTTGTTGCCCCTGATCTGCCCCTGAATGAACGAACGAACGCCAACAGTGAGCATTACAGACTGTTAATTAGAAATTGGGTTAACATTTTCATAAGCTCATCAGATGGCTCCTAGTGTCAGGCTGTCAAACTGCTTATTCCGTGAAATTGTCCTGCAGATGGGCTCCCTACAGCCATACGGGCTATAGTCGACAACGACCAGCAGTATGGCATCTGGGACTAGAACATAAAGTCGATGACTAAGTACAATGTAGAGTCGACAACAAGCCAACAAGGGGGGGAAACTGGTCTAGTTCGCGGTCAATGCACACACAGTTCACGATCCCCGAAACTAAACAAATTTCTGCCAATTTGTTCTGACCAACCTTGACCATCCAACCCTCACCACACTATTTTGTTCTGACTTTCCAACGCTGCCACCCCAACAAAATCTCACTTCCCCATCGCAGTGATGTCTGACCAAAACCCTCATGAACTCAGCCTGATTGAGTGGCACCCTACAGAGCTCAAGCAGGAAATATTCGAGAACAGCGACTCCGTGGGCACGGCCACGGACCTCGCCGCTACGAGTAGCCCCATGAACGACGCCTTCAATGACGCGCCGGAGCTCATCCAGATCCGCCTGGCGGAGGATAAATGCAAGAAGCTCCGTTCCGACATCGAGGCGGTCGATGTCGAGATGCGCGACCTAGAGATGCGCGAAGATCAAAAAACGACGAGTCGGTAAGCCCTCGGTTCCTTTCCTCTCGAGACGTCGTCGGACTTGTTCAACCTGCTTACGGAAGGGATGTAGGGAGGCTTTGTTTGACCTTCACGTCGAGACCGTGGCCCTCCGACTCATGTCTTTGCGTATCCGCAAAGACGATGCGCAGTTCATGCTTGGCTTAGAGATCGAGAGCCTTCGTCGCCTGCGAAGACGTCTGGCAGCGTAAGTTGAAAATTTTTCCTTCTTTTTAAATCTTAGCTTGCTGTTGACGAAGAAAATTATAGTCGTGTCTAGGAGCAGGCTCAGCAGCAGGCTCGGCCGCCATCCCAGCAGCAGCAACACTAAGGACTGTCCGAGGATATCGAATCTGTGTGCGAACGATAAGATAGACTAGACTCCTTTCTGCAGTACCTAATAAAGGGGACGGGATTAAGGGAAGAGGAGCTGGATGTTCAAGGTGTACTCACGGCTATGCTAAGGACTGGTATCAAGGATTGTTGCCTTAAGGAGGCGCTCATGCATAAACGGACTTGATGTTCCCGAGGCTTTGCCTCATCTGGGTTGACTTTGTCGTCTGCGGCAGGGGTTCATGAAAACTTCGGAGATAGAAAACACAAAAAAGCTAGGGAAAAAATACACTCTCATCTTTGCCGGAAATGAAGCACAAATCAAGATGGATCAATCGCATAAGCCGCCGTTTATATACAATGAATTCTTTTCTCTCTTCTATACATCTGCTCTATAAGGTCACCCGGCGGCAAGTCATCCATCGCCAAAAAAAAAAAAAAAAACCAGATATAGGGCCAGAGACCCGAGTGCAAGTCAGTTGAGACGGAACTAATCAATTCGAGTTCCGCTCGAAGTACGTCCATTGGCCCTCGACCGGCTTCTCCACTAGGTCCTCCCACCTGAGACTACGGTTAGTTCTTCTGCCCGGACATCATTATCTCTACAGAGAGGGGTATAGATCACTTACACCTTAGCATCGGCCATAATATCCACGAGTTTGAGCTCGTTCTCTGCGGTCCGCACCACTTCCTCGATCAAGCCGCCACCGATCTTGGCCTCGATCTCCTCAATCCTACGTGACACGGCATCAGCATGTGAAACCCAGACGCGAGGCAGGCTCCCTTCCGGGGGTGAAGTGGGGGGGGGACCGCAGAACTCACTGATCAGCCGTCAACTGGGGCTCGGGCTCCCACTCGACCTTGTCCTCGCCATGGAGATCATTACGGGCGTTGATCCTGCGCACATCGGCATCGCGTTCGGCCTCGCCGCGGAGGCCCTCGGCGCCTTCCTCATCTTCAGCTCCACGCTCGCCGTCCCACTCCTGGTATCGGGTATCCTGGGCGGGCCGGTTGGAGGCGTGGACGAAGAGGCGGCCGTCGGCGGTGACCTGCGCGGCGGGCGTCCCCGCCGACGGCGCCGCGTCGGACCTGATCCGGAACGACGGGTTCTTCTCGCGCAGGAGCTCGCGCGTCCGCTCCGCCCACTCGGCGTGCCCCGGCGGCTCGGCCGCCTCCACGATCGCCAGGCGCTGCCGCGTCAGCGCCTCCACCGACTGCCGGTACAGCGAGGACTCGGGGATCGGGCGCAGCTTCTCGAGCGTGCGCGAGTACAGGAAGAGCAGCGTCGAGCGCGGCGAGCTGTGCGTGTAGAGGCCCGTGAGACCCGTCGGGCTGCCGGCTTCGAGGTAGCGCGCCGGCTTGACGGCCGCGAAGCGTCTGAGTGTTGACCGCATTTGTCGTTGGTGGTATGGGGTATGGGGGAGAGCGATCAATTGGTTCGATTCATGTTTGACGGGGGGTTCCCATCAAGCTAACGACTGGAGCTTTGAGATGTTTAGAGCTCGAAAACGTCAGAGCTGAGTCACGTGATGTGCTTAAGCTTAATTGATGTCGCTGGTGGCTCTAGTGACTACTTTGTACTTTGTACCTCTGATCCCTCTGATAGATTCTCATCTACAACCGACCCCTTGCTTTAAATCGTTCAGATTGTCACTTATTCCTTTGCTAAAGATCTTAGTATTATGTCTATGTGCATGTAATGAATATGTCCATTCAGCTTTTCTTGTATAATTACAAGTTAAACGCTTTCGGACCTAAGTGATGGCATAGCCAAAGAAATCCCTTCTAGATTGTGACATGAGTTGTATCGTAGCTATCTTACTGTAAACCCCATTCCTTCAGGTCCACCTCAGCGATGACCGTACTTCTAGGTCCAAATTTCAACATGGCTTGATGTATTCAAGCTTAACGAAAATGATCTACTCTGACAAAATTCGCCTTTCGTACAGCTCGAATTATGTGGGCCCCATGTCGTGCTGGCATAGGTTCCGACTGGCTTTTAGGCATCTGGATACAGGTTCGTCTTTGCAAAATCGAGCTCAATTAAGAATGGCTCCCATATAAGAGCTGAAGATAGAATCTGGGAAGTCATCATCCGCTAGGCAGAGCCCAAGGGATCTGATTCTCGCCTATATCACACGCATTTGCACATATCAATATTGTGTCAGAACCAGACAACGAAAAGAAAAATTGAAATCCAGGTGTATCCACCGCCGCCCTCACGTCTGCCGGAGACGGACCGTCCATGCCTCTTCCAATTGCAAAACCTTATAATAACAGCGGCAGTAGCGTGCTGTTAGGACCAAGGTATATTGCGGGTATCAATCATCTAGGCGCTTTCGCGGCTCTTGCGGTAGTTAGCCTACATTAGAGAGTTAGCCGATAGCGGCATATAGACCACGTAGGAATGATTGTGGTTCATCTAACCTCCTGCTGGACCTGGAGACCTTCGATAACGGGCGCAAGCTCGCTCAAGATCTCGTAGGCCTTTTTGTGGTACTCGACCTGGGCAGCAATGAGCTCGGCAAGGTTGCGGAGAGGCTCGGGCGTATCCAGAACCTGAATCAAGGTGAACATTAGTGATACGACTAGCCGGCGGAAAGTCTTTGGGGCTGAGTATGACCCACGTTCTTCATAACGCTCACGGCTTCCTCCGTCTGAGTGACGAATTCATCCTCAGCCTTCTCGATTTCCTCTTGAGCTTCAGGGCTCAACTCCTCGGAAGTGGGTGGGTGCTCTTCGCGCGGAGACATGCCACCCATCTTCCAAGTTGTGCCCTTGGCGCGAGATTTGACCGAGTCAAGCGTCAGGCGAGCCTTCTCGACGTTCTTGCGAGCACGCGTCGCGAACATGAGGTTGGTGTTCAACGTGGTGTTCCAACCAGCGAGAAATCGGCTCTGGATCTGAGCATCCTGAGCGAGACGGGCCTCGCCGACCCGTTCGCTTGCCAACGCATACTTCTCGAGAGCGGTCGCGAGGGGGTCCTCGCCGGGTCCAGTGTGTTGCTGGTGGAGAAGTTGAGAGCCTGCCAGACTAGAGCGGGCGAGAGCATGGCTGAAGGTCTTCGGTTGCGGCTTCGCCGAAGGGGGTGCAGTCAAGGCAGCCTGAGCTTCGGCGGGAGTATTGGCAGTAGAGAGAAGATGGACCTTCTCGCTGACAGTGCGACCGAGGTCCGAGAAGGTCTCCTTGATGTTGGGAGGGTAGTCGTAGGCTTCGTGCGAGTATTGGGAGCTTTAGTCAAGACACAGCACGTTAGCCAAGGCGATCGGCCGCACATGGTAATTGACGCACTCACGTCACTGCGAGCATCTTCTGATGGACTTGCTTAAGGGCATCGACTCTCTTCTCGAGATCGATGTAGTCAGGTGGAAGCTGGGTCTGAAAAAAAGAAGCCAATTGTCAGTGATGATTCACGGCCCCTGCAAATTGACTGACGCCAACCTTATCCTCGGCCTGACCAAGCTGTTCCTTGGTATACTGGAAAGAACGCGAAGCAAAGGGCGCGATCTGTGAGCCGATGGAGCTATGACGGTATCAGCATCATCGAGCCTGCATGCATAATGCTTCACAACGGGTCAGGACTGCGATTATACCTCAGGCTGGTGCCGAAGGCCTTGAAATTGTCCATTTTGGGCGATTTGACGTTGATGTTGTGTTCTTGTGGAAATGATTTGGGCGGGTGAACGGAGTAGAGAGGTAGAGGTTCGAAACAAGAGATGACGAATGTTGATGCGGAAAAGACACTTTTGGTAGGTGCCTGCTAGGCCTTATGGAAGCTGGTAGGTCATTCGCTGGCGTCTTCAGGGGCGCAAGTAGCTGCGTCCTGGCGTCTTGCTCGCATGTCAGATCCAGCCCCATCTTGTCTCCACTATTTTTTTATGTCGCACGTGATTTCATTCTATAAGTACCTATGCGGGTGGGGGGGGGTCTGTAGAAATCGTCAGGTAATGGTGGTAACAGGGTACATTTACCTAAGAATCCTTACCTGCTATAGACAGTGCTTTCTAGCGTTGATTATTTATTTGCTGGTGATGAAGGTTTAATAATATTCAAATAAGAAAAGTATAACTTATTAAAGAAGTTACGACTTCTTTATTATTACAGAAGTAGAAATGATTACCAGATTATTGCCTATTACGAGGCTAATATTACAACTAATAACGTTATAAAATCGAATTTACGATCGATATGCAATGTTTCCAATATATTTACCTATCGAGCTATGAATGTCAGGTCTGTAAAGAGGACTTAATCATTTCTATAGACCCCCCCCACCCGTATAGGTACCTATATCGATCTACTATTGTATGTCCACTCTACAACTACTCCGCGAGCCTATTCAGATGCTGTCCAAAAGGGGAGGCTACGTTGATGTTCCTGCTGTATATTTATTTCTGTTTCCCTAAGTTGATCCTTTCATCATTTTCCCATTTAACCGTTAGCTATCGGTTATCATTCTACCTCAAATCACCGGAAAGCTGAGGAGACTGTATCAGGTTGAAACGCACGAAAGAAATAACACATCAAAATTTCCATGTCCATTCAGTACGGATTACGTTCTATGTGATTAAACAGTATGTTCCGCCAACAGGTACCGGTAGTATGTATGCCGTCCAACTTTCCGCAGCCCTGTAAATGCTGGTATGCCTCATACCTAGACGCCTTCTATTATGCAACGAATCCCCCCAAAATGCCACGCTCATAACATGCAACCCAGCCATACCGTGGAAATAATCTTCGTAATTAGTCCGCTTTTTTTTTTGTTTTTTTGAAATATTTTGGCATGAGCTCGCGCTCCTCTACCGCTTGGGGGTACTTGGCCGGTTCGGCGTATTCGGCTCGGACTCGTCTCCTTCCGTCTCATCCGCATCGGGATCCGCTGCTGATGTACGCACCCAGCTGGCCCGTCCCAGTGGGCTTCTCCCCGTCCTGTTCCGCTGCCGGTTCCCACCCGGCACCCCCAGGTTCTGTCTTGGAGCATGCGAGGAGTCCTGGTTCACTAGAAGAGATGTGCCAGGGCCGGGCGAAGGTGCACGAGAGGATCGGCTACTCTCGTTGCTGCCAGGCCTGTGATGATAGTCGGTTCGTGTGACCTCTGAGGTTGCCGAGTCGCTCGCATCCCAACCGCTCTTGTCCAGCTCTGCGTCCGAGAACTCGTACACCTGACCTCGTGGCGGGATGGCAAACTTCTTGGAGCTCTCGACGAACTGGTTATACTGGTTGGCCTGTGCCATCTCGTACTTCTTGCGGTCCTCGTCGCCCATGATACTCTCGACTCGTCGGGGAAAATACACCGAGTTGTTGCCGGTGGTCATGAAACTGTCCCAGGAATCTCGGTGCTTAAGCGTATAGCGTGAGTTATTGTGCGCACCGTACTCGCTGCCTGGCATATTGACGCTATACGTCGATTCCTCAGGATATACGTAGAAGCCATCGGCTTTCTTTTCAGGCGCAGTAAACTTTCCTTCGACTTTCTCGGGCGGCAACAACTTGCTCTTTGTCCGCTTCACTCCAGCAGCGCCCTTGCCTTTACTCTGCTGTCGTTGTACTTCGGCCGCGGGAATAAACGTCTCCGGCACAACGTTGAGGTCGTCTCCTGTCTTCTCGGCTTGTTCGATGGCCTGTTGGGGTGTCGTTTCCGCGTCGGCAGTAGCAGCGTCGGCACGAGGACCGCCCCAGGTTCTCTGGCCGGCCGTGAAAATCCCGTATACCATGTAATACCAATTGAAGAACGGATTCAAGATGAACATCATAGGGTAGAGCCAGATCTTGTATCGCTTCAGCTTGAAGCCAAAGTACAGCATCATCAACCAGTTTAGTCCGAGCGAGATCGCAATGAACCCGACGGGAAGCTGGTCAACTCTCATAGTCGTCGTCATTATCGAGAGGATCATGATGAAGAAAAGCAGAGCCGTCGTCCGAATCGTGTTCTGCATGAATCGAACCACAAGCAGGATAGGGTATCGCTTCCAGAGACGCCAGTCCGTCAACATGCAGACTTCGTTTGTGATAAATCCAAGGAACCACCTTCGCCGTTGCTTAACCAGCGACTGAACAGTCTGCACCGCTTCCGTCTTGCAAAATGCCGAAGTACACATCTGGATCTGGTACCGCTTCTTCGCGCCGATCATGAAAAGATGCGTAAGCCATCGGTCTTCGCCGAGATGACTCTTGGCAAAGTCGAATAGGTCCTCGCACTGCTCAGCCTTGTCGGCGAAGTAGTATTTGGCCATTCTTCGGAACGCTGAGAACCGCAGCATCGTCAGAGCGCCGGGTAAGCATGTGACAGCACCGCAGCCAGACTCTACGGTCCTCTCGAACAGCTGTCCGTGAATATACTCCATGTCTTGCAGCAGGGTGATGACGCTGTGCTTCCGTGTCGTCGACGTGATGACGCCTGTCATAGCTAACATGTCTCTGCGGTTTCCGGGGCTGAGCTCCATATCGTAGACGAAATTCTGCAGACAGACCCTATCCAAAATGCAGTCTGAATCAATGAAGAGAATGAAGAGGTTATCATTTCGCTTGAGGTATTCCTTGTAGACCTTGTCGATGAGTTTGAAGGTCGATTTCTGGCAATGGCGTTTTCCTCCATGCGGGAATCGAGAGACGGTAATTCGGGCCGCCCGGTAGGTGACGTCGATACTCTTAGGGTACGACTCTAGCGTCAGGGGCACTCCAAGCTTCTCGATGGTATTGAGATACAACTCGTCTTCCTGGTCCCCGTCAAACGAGAGAAACACGTGGATGCACGAAGGAGGATAGTCACAGTCCACGACCGAGTTAATAGCGGTGACGAGAACGTCAGGCTCCTCCTTGTAGCAAGGCATAACGATGACAACCTTGGGCGCGGAGACCTCGTCTAGCACCTGCTTGACACGTTTCGTCCTTCCAAGTTGATGGGTGACAAGCTGGTAGACACAGAAAAGCCACGGAACAGTCAAGAGACCTGCGAAACTCCAGAAGGCAAACCATTGAAGCACATCGACCATTTGGGCTGGCCAGTACTGCGTAATCTCGCTAGGAAGAGGTAGAGTGACAATCATAATAGGCAAGAAGATAAATCTGCCTTCTCGTTAGCAGCAATCAGAGGATAGGTATATTTTATTAGGGGCATACCGGAGGCCAGTGAAGAAGAATCCAACAATGATAGCCAGGACCCTGATAGTCCAGTGCTCAGCCTTCCGGAAGACCTTGACCAAGCAGTATAGAAATGCAGCGAGCCATAAGAACCATTCGAGGAGGGCTGCTAGCATCACTACGCCAACGATAGCGGTATAGATGATCTAAAGAGTAATGTGAGTGGTCCATTTGGTGGATTAAGGGTAGTGAAGCGCTCACCTCGTGGATCGGCCACGTCGCCGTGATATCTTTCGCCATTTTGACCGGACGAAGAATCTATACGGCTCCGGTAAGAGGACAGTTGCGATCAGGCAGGTTTCGCGAGAGATAAATTCAATGGGAGTGGCTCCCACGTTTGAATTTAAGGCTTGAGTAATTCTTATGCAGGGATCCGTGAGACTAAAAGGGTGAGGCCCAATAACGGTGACACAAACAGAAATACTTGCGGCAACTTGCAGCTTGACGCAAGGAGGTTTCCTGTTTTCAGTGGCGCGTGTTCGGAAGATAAGAAAAGCTGCGAACGTATCAATTCTCTTGTGGGAAGTTTTCGTGCGGCAATCGGCCGGGTGACAGGTATCATACCCATTCACTTGGGACGAAAGGTAGCCGAATACCACTGGCTGCGAATGATAACTAGCGGTTTTCCAGCAAGCTGCAGCAATGTGTTACGAAAGTTCGTACACGAAAAGAATAAACGCCGGAATGTGTAACAACAAGCGATCTAGCTGATAGCTTGTCTACTTGCAGACACGAACTTAGTCTTGTCTGCTTCTCGTCAAGTTCTAGAAGTCTGTTGCTCCGATCCGAATAATACACGAGCCCGGTGTAGCATGATAACTCCTAACATAGTAAAGCACCCATTGCGCATGTACTAAGAGGAGTTCAGTGCGGCTCCGAGAAGTGTAAAATAAACAGGCGCTGAATCATGAAGAACGATAGACCGGGTACACTTATATCAGGTGATATAGCTGAACGAGAGTGAATATGAGCAGCGATTGTTGGGAACGAGGCCGTACAGAGCGGGCAAAGTCCTTTAAGGGAATTCTTGAAGGCAAACGGATGATTGATAGCCCATGACAAGCTAGAACAATAGAAATAGACGGGAAGCAGGATCCAACTATGAAGTTAAGGCGCTCTGCGTGTAAGTCGGACGATCCCTCGGATCTGGACTAGCTTCTTAGCGACGAAAGTGCGTTAGTCGACGGGACCTGCAGCCGGCCTGCGTCTATGGGAACAGTGCAGGTGATTTTTATATAACCCTGACCAGGCCAGGATCTTGCTGTACCTTGGTATTTTGGGCCGCAGTGACACAATATGTGAGTGATATGGTTCCAGAGCCCGGGAAATTATCACAGCAGGCACAGGTGTTGTTTTCGTCAGCTTCCGGGCCGTGAGTGAATCGTTCTCCTCCCTCCAGTCCGGTTCCTTCAAAAGATAGTAAACGGGAGGTGGTGTTTACGAGGCAACTTGATATGTGCCAGTAGAAGTTTTCATCCCATGCAATAAGTACTGTGCCTACAGTTGATGATTAAGTCTACATAGGGTATCGGATTGCGAAGGCAAGCATCGACGGCCTTAGTAAGGAACGGTATCACGCAAGACCTCGCTGCTTCCTTCTTTCTATATGTATGTAGGTACCTTCTTAGGGAAAGGCCGGGCTGTTTACCTACCCAAGTTAAGTACCTATGGAAATACTAGGTAGGTTACCTAGGTAGGTTACCTAGGTAGCCACCTCCTGCTTATGCACATACTAAGGTTGCTTTCTATGTGAGCTCGTTACGTAACTGGTAGTAGATGCAGGTAGCTGGCTACCCAAACACGCCATAGCCGTCGATTAAGGCGAGAGACGGGAAAAAAGGCAATGAATAAATAAATACAGGGAAACCATGAAAGTAGCAAAGCTCGCCGCAGAGGCTGCATATTTCTTCACTTTAGCCAGTTACTCTATCATCCTGTCTTCCTCCCCTGCCTGAATAAAGGGCCGTTTGCAAGTCAATTAATAATATGCTCTCTCGACGTCGTCAGCGAATCCATGGCTTTTCACAAGGCACAAAGCTATTCTACTGGCGTTCAGGTCATCCGAAAAGACAGGGTCACGGGTTGTTGGGGATGACGAGATTGGAGGAGCTCGGTGGCGGCTGTCGTGTTGTGCTACGGCGTAGTAGGTGTCTCATTAAATAACGGTATAAATAGACATCGGCCAGCCACTAGGTAGATGGAATTATGTCTTACACAAAGATAAGCCTATTTGGAACGTGTCATGAAACAATTGAATAGGCGAATTTGGCCTTGCGGGCTTGAACATTAGACTATGAGGATAAGTCTCATTACTAGCGCTAGGCTTGTCGAAAAGCGGCTTAAAGGGAGACGGTCGTGGAGGTGAACCGACCACCGACTGCCGCCGTTAGCGGAGGAGCCCGCTAAAAATGAGATCTTAGTGGATCATCGATCGCTGCAAGGGCCACCTCCACTAGGAGGTACATGTACGTAAGTACCCAAGATCCCGTAAGCCACAGATATAATTGTGGGTATATAGAGACACCCAAGACCGTATAAAAGTTCTGATTGGGCCATCGGACTTAAGACCGCTTAATATCAATTTACGTACATTGATTAAGGTTGTATACCCAGGTACTACCCTGGCCGACGGCTCGTCAACACACACCTACACTTGTCACTCACATACCTGTACACACACGCGTAAGCTGCAATATCTTCCACGAGGTAGTATAGTGGTTCGCAAAGTAGCACCCCCTAGGATCACTATAAAAATTTCTGGGGAAATTTCCGCAGAACTTGAATGGCTGCTTCAGCACGCGCGGTGGCTCCAGAGCAGAGAGATCAACCGGTTTATCCGGAATCGCCTTGGGATATCGATCATCGATTGCATACGTAAGGCCCGTCAACCAGAAGATGCTGCACTAAATAGTGGAGGAGATCGCTGCTGAACAGATACCTAGGTAAAGCTTCTGGTGCGGATGCGGTACAATATGGACCCAGGTGTCTCGCCATCGTATAGCTCCAAACACATCGGTCCCATGCTCCTTGACCCCCAAGCAGCCAGGCCCCTTTATGATCGACACCCGAAGGATTTACAGTATGAAAATAGTCGCAATTGTCTAAGCAGCCAAGTGCCGGCACGGCGCGCTTGTCCAAGACAAGAGGCGGCTGCTAGCTTCGCAGCCCTGCCAGCCAGAGTATGGGGCCGGACGCCCAACTGTAAATAGCCGAAATGATCAATTCTGGGGGAACCCTGACCTGATTCGGAACCGAGCGAGGCGGTTGTTGATAAAATTCGACTCTCCAAGACATCCATCTAATCATCAGGAAGAAGAGGAGAGAAGGCCTAGACAGAGGCTTCGCCGAGAGAGGAGTTGTTCCCATCAATATAGACGTCCAGTTCTTTTTCTCCTTATTCTTCTTCCTAGGGTTACTAAAGGAGCGTTGTCCTTGGTGCCGCATTTTTCGAGCAGGGCTCTCCCCAGCTTCCAATGCAGTGGCGCAACTAATCCCTTTGAGAGGCGCGCACAAATTGCATCGCCAAGCCTCAAATACGAGGCCCGACGTGGACCAATCGGAAGAGCTTCAACTGACTAACAACCGTGGTTACAGACGACTCAAATTTTTCAACAATATAAAATAAAAAAAAGGTCGTGAGTTGTGCAACGTACGCCTTCTTGAAAACTGCGACGGTCTATGTAACATCCTTCAATCCTTTAATGGAAAGCTGAGGCTGACCTAGGCGCTTGTGAATTTCACCTGGAGCCTGCTATTAGTGAGTGAAGCGGCACAGTACAGACGAATCTTTCTTCTTGGCTCAAGGTTGTTGGTGCTTGTAGTCGTCGTTCTATGCAACTAACTGATTGGTGCTTGTTTCCGTCACGCTAGGTGGCAGAAACACTCTCAAGTCTTTTTAGCAGAGCCGCTAGACATGAGTTAACTCCGTACACCTTGATAGCATTTCTTTATCGTCTACGTTGGAATTATTTAGTCGCTAGCTTTGGCTCGTGATAACTAAAACTCAGTGGTTTGAAATCCATATCGTAGCCAACCTCCTACTACTACGGCTTGTGGTGTATACCTACATGTAAGTGTGCAATGAATGTCAAACACCAACCCGAATACTATACCTCAAGTTCTGTGTATACAACGCATATACATCCCTTCCGCCTCCGGGATCGTTAAACGACGCAGACAGATATTTGTTCTAAGTCAACATTTGCGTCTCTGATATAGTTGAGTCGTCGTGCCTCCATAAGGGCTTAAGACGTACTTTTCCATATAACCACCGGCCTATATGTAGCGCTGGACCGATCTCACCCTTATATGTACAATACGTGGCCAGACAGGTTCGCCTCAACGACTGCCTTCTAATATCTATCTTCTCCTGACGGGCGAAGTAAACAGGCAGCTCAACCGATCCATCAGGCCGTCAGCACGTGTCGAGGCATGTCACCTTCTCGTAGAAACTAATCGTTTTAGGAGCGAGGGCTAATTACCTAAAGAGTTCGAGCTCGTGTTCGGCCTCTCCATATATATACTATTCGTCTTCATGTGACCCGAGGGCTTGAATACCGTCACAACATTTCCTCTCAGTGTTGCATTGCCTCATTAAGAGTACGTTGGAGTATACCAGCTAGCCGGCGCGGTAGGTTTCTGGTGCGTGATCGTTGCCGATTTTAGATCACTTGTTTGGAATCTATGTTTGTCTGGACCTCGAGTTAGGAGCGAGTCGGTGCTGTCATGTACTGCTTTCAACTGCAGTGATGCTATGTGCATAACATGCCTACCCACCGGACCCGGTGTGTCAATACGACGCCGCTGCCCTCGTGCCACTGATTTATAGTTCAGTCTTTCTTGTGGCCTCTACGTTGCAAAGAAGGATACGAGAAGGCATGGAAGTGATCAAGAAGTCGAATTATCGCCGGGGGTCGCCGAGGGAGCGGCGGATCAATCGATGGAGCAACGGGGACACCCGACCAGTGCCTTCAGAGCGTTAAATATGAAGCATATGCCCATCTCAGCGTTTATCAGTGATAATACTTAACCGATATGGATACTAGTAGATTTCGATAGGCCCGCTACAGTACATCGAATTCTAGTATCTCTCGTCAACGTGATTATAGTTACGTAGCATACAGGCTCAACGTAGATAGCGACCGGCATGACATACTAGCAGGCCACCATCTTGATCACCATCAGTAACGCGACAGCGGCCGGCTTTGAGGCTCTCAACTCGATCTCAGGAGCTCGGCATTCCGTCGGGTTTCTGATGGTATCGCGAATGGTCTGGGGATACATAGACAGTTATTCCTCCTACACCGAGTGGTGTAACTCCTAGCTTACGCAGGGAACCCATCAAACAGACATGTTATGAGCATTCTTCGCCCCTATTCAACTGTATTCTAATGTCGGCTGTCCAGTTCAACGCCTAAGCTATCAACGGCAGAAAGCTGGTCCACGTGTTAAAGTGCGCGGCCATAGTCACCGTAGCTGCTTATTACGCTACTTGCGGACATCGGCATCACGATGGGTGAGTTTGATCACGACGTCTCCTTCTAGTTGCTGTGCTGTTTATTGATTTCCCTTCGCCCGTAAGCGCCCGCATCCGTATACGCACGGCGCGTTACTCGTGACCCAAAAACATGATTCTAGCCACCCAGGGCTGAAGAGACCGGCGTCGGTAGCTTTGAGAAAGCGCATGATACTGCCAATACATGCGCCGTACTGCAAACCCGACGCAACGCTCGTATCGACTCCCTAACACCATCATCGTACCCATTAACCCGAGCTTCAATAACTCGGAACACCGGAGCTCGAGATACTTGGGCGTGTAGTTTGCACATAAAGTCGCCGATGGTATCACTCCTGTCAAAAGACCCCGTTTGTACATAAGTATCCTATCTTCATCAACTTTGGAACGGCTGAAGTACCTCCTCGTACGGCGAATTAGGGCCTCGTTAGCTTTACAGCTCTGCTCTCACGTCTAGCACAACGCAGCGTATCTACTTTGCACGTCTCCTTCAAGCCACATTAGCCCTTGCAGTGGTTTAAAAAGATATTAACAATGATGGGGAAAACTCCTCATGAACAAGTACATTCACTTAATTAATTAGATTTAAAAGCTATATATGAAGCCTACGATACGTATAGAAAGGGGTATGGTAGTATGAGTGCTCACCAAGTAGATGTTGAATATCGATAGTGGCGGAATAGACGTCTCTGATGGGCATTGTCTTATTTTGAAACATATCAAGCCGAAGAGGTAGAATTATAATAATCTAAGACTGTAACAATACTTGCGTTTGCTATCAAGCAAGTTAGACGATAAGATAATACAGGGATATTATGACTAGAAGCTCATGTTAGCCCAAGACAGAATCCATCTCTTATTGTTGCTGGTATCTTCAGTAACGCAGTGGCTTATATAACTCAATAGTATGGGCCCTAGTTAAGCTACCGGGATATTCGAACTTCTCGTAGGAATAGCGTGTTCACGATAGCTGTAGCCCCCTATCAGCCCCCAACTCCAAACACGGGTCAGTCACATCAATATTGTACTCGTCTACCTCTGATAATTCAGCTATAGCTAGCACAGTTTCCCAATGGAGGAGGGGAATTTGAATATTGAAGTTGCTAAAGGGCATACCCGGACTTAGTAGTAGAAAACCTCTGACGCAGGCTTGGATAACGCAGTCATAGTTACCGCTCCTATTCGCTCTCGAAAACTCCGTCGAGGAGCAGCGCCAAAGACTCCACATTTGCACCCAATATTCTTTCATTCCCCCTATCAGTGAGGAGTCTATCGTCAGCCTCGAATCAGTACGCTGTTGCATGTAACCTGGTGCTTAACGAGACGTGATATACCTAAGATGAGGCTCTGCTGCTCTCGTTGCAGCAGCTTGTATTTGACACAATGACAATGACGCGGTCCGCGGAGATGATACGAGTGCTCCTCTAACGAAGGCCGCGCAATCCCTCGAGGATCTGAAAGAAGATCATGAATCTGGCTGTTTGTTGGACGGCGAACGATTAAGGATCGCTGCTTTTTCCCTCGATGCGGAAGGTTGATGTGAACTGCCTCCTTGATTATGCCATTTAACGACGACGTTGGCACTCTGACTGCTTTCTGTGGTGTAATATCAAATGTGGCGCGGCAACCGCTTCTACTATCTTCTCATGGCCTATCTGGGTAGCTTGCCCGGTACGGATAGAGCTGAGAAAGAGTGAGCGACTCGAGTACCTTCATTGGAGGGAGAGGTAGCCCGCAATGTGCAGTAAAGAGCAGTGACAGACCGAGTAAATTCCATTCTGTCTATCGTGAACCGATCATTGATCTGCTGAACTGGGGTAGATAGGAGGCGTAGGTATGAAGAAGCTAATTGTAGATGTTGCAACTTCAATACATGTAGACAATCCATATGACTTCATAGAGCGTCATAATATATGGGCCGTTGTTACATACAGTTTTCAATTGGACTTTTACTTGGATGGCTCTTCATTGTACCTAGAACGTTTAGCTATCCCGAGAGTGTTTCTTGACAGCGGGAGTCACACCGTTAAAGAGGAGGTCAGCTGACGGCCGGTGAGCCTGCGCAAGAAAGATCGTGCTTAGTAGAGTCCGTTGTACAAAGTGGTATGGGATAGTTATTGTATTAAGGCTTGGTATAAGCCTTCTAACCGTGTCCTGTTATGAATACCCTTCGGAAATTAAGCCTAAAATAAAACTATTGCATTCCTCCTAACTGGGATGGAGTTACTACTATTACAACTTGGTGCAGGCTACACTTGACCAGTATATGTCGCGAAAGCGACGCCGCTGTTGTTGAACGAGTAATAACGCCTTATATGCTGTACCCTGTATCAGTATGTATAACAAGTTAGAATATACCCAGTTACTCGGATTAGGTGTGGTCGATATATCATCGAGCACAAAATATAGGTAATCTCAAAGACCGCAGAGTGGAATATCAGCCAATGGCGTCGGTATTGTGGACATTCGAGCAAGCATACTCGCAGGCATGTATAGCAAGTAGCTTTGTGAGTAGAGGATATTGTTCTTTTCTGTCTCCTGTTGTCATTACCTAGCCCGCCCGTGGCCACCGCTTGCTGCTAGTCATCACTACAGGATTAAACACGAGGCGATCGGCTTGAGACAGCAAGCCACAGTAGGATATTTTATCGGCATCTTCTCTGTAGGTCGTCGCTGATCATTTCTTAGACAGATTACTGCAAAACACTCAGACATGACTTATACCTCAGTGATAGTGCAACTTATATTGGAAGAGATTGTCGTAGGTAGGTATCCTATATTATGCAATCCGGCGATTTAGCTGCGTCGGTGGGCGTATGAATCAGAAAACATTTTGCCGCTGAAGGAACGCAATTCGGTGAACAAAGTCTAGAGCGAGATAGACCATAATGTTAATCTTATTGATCATATTATAATCAAGGTGTAGTTGGAACGTGCACGAGAAAGCAGCATATGTATCTATATTGATATCTACTCGGCCCAATGTTCAAAGGGGCAAGCGTGTGCATACCCAGGCTGCCAAGCTACCCGAGGTACTTACCACGCTAGGTATGTAGTGTATGTACGAGTACCTATAGATAGTAGTAGTATTGCGTAACGGTCCGGAAGAGTGAACTTGCATGACGCTACTGCATTGGCCGGTGTCGGATTGTCCAATTATGCGTGTAGGCTGGGGTTCCCTGGGTGTGGAGAAGCAGGGGGAGGCCTTGGCGCTGCTCTACTACGCTATAACTGACTAGTGTAAGTAGCGGCTAAGTAGGCAGGTAGGGTGACTAAGTATGCAATCCCTGCAGCCCTGCTGGAAATCCTTCCCAGTTTTCAACTCAATTTCAACTTCATCAACTTACAAGTCTGTCTCGCTGCCGCAAAGGTCAGCCACAACAAGAGATCTCCGATGCACTTCATCAAGAACATCAAAATGAACACGCCCCAATAGCTGGTCGGGTGGGCCGTTCGCGTGTAACCTAGGTATAAGCCGAAAACGAACTTGTCCGCCCCCGGGAAGGCAGGGAGGAATGTAACGCCCCGTTCGACGACGCAACACGTTGGAGTTAGAGACGGTGGTCATTGGAGCCTTTCATGGTTGGTAGGATATGTGTTGATGAAGCAATGCTAACGGTTCATCGTGTTCAACTGATTACAGCTTATACGTAGAATATGCCATGCGTTGCATCCTGTCGCTCATTTTAGCGGTCAACAGACACTTTTCATTATGCGCGCCGAAGTGCTTTTTCCGTGGGGGTTTTAAGCCCCCTCCCTTTGAAGACAGCCCAATCTTTACAGTCAATCACAAGCCATTGACTAAGTGATATCATTGCCGGCCATAGGTAGGTTAGCCACACCGACTGCCACAATAGTAGTCGTTTGAGCCTCTTCTTGGAGATACAATTTCTAGTTATCGTATAGCAGCTTGTCTCCTTCTGTTATTAACTTGATTAAACTTCAGTGCCCAACTCACATCTAACTGAACCCAACCAAAAGACACCAACGACAAGAATCACTTCTGGATCCATTCGGGGACACCGTTGACGCCTCCCCACGGTTGCTTCACATCAACTCTATATATCTAGTGTCCAACCTTCGGGCTAAGACGCATGGTCAGTCATTTCTTTTGCCTGCAGTCTCACGAACATGTAAAAACATGAAGTTGTTCTTATGTCTTAGACTGCTGACAAAATTCCCAGGACAAGGCAAATCTAACTAGGGTGCGGGACAATCAGAGGAGGTCTCGTGCGCGGCGAAAGGAATATGTACAGGAACTTGAGAAGCGCGTCCGAATGTGCGAGCTTCAAGGGGTCGAAGCCTCTTTCGAGATACAGCAGGCTGCACGAAGAGTGGCCAACGACAACAAGAAATTGCGAACATTACTCAATAATCATGGACTCAGTAATGAGTCCATAGATGGCTTTCTTCGAAATGGCGATGGCGACCTTGATCCGTCCAATGCCCTTACACTACTCCTTTCACGTCAACAAACAAACGACTTTAACAACGTTAGGCCTACAACGGTATCGACAACGCTGGAATATTCAGTGCAAACGAATGCTCATGGTCACTTTTCTGCTGGATTTCAGCCTCAGACATACCCTGTATGCTTGACATCGGACACAACAGGCCTAGATGCAGTCGAAACCGGGACGTTTTCAAGCCAACAATCCACTCCCGACACTGCTAGCCATCATCCGGGTGATCGGCGGCGACAATGTTCCGGCCCATTAGACAAATCCGCGTTCATAGCACCCCTGTACGACACATCTCCCAATTACAGGCCTTCTTCAATGGATATACAACCTCAACTCGAAGGGGATATGTATCATTCAACAAGAACCAGTTGTCCTACCATGAACACAACATTATCCCCTGGTATAGAATACCAGGGGAGCAGTTTTGTATTTGACGACCAATATTCTGTGATCCATCAAATCGAGTTTGAATAGTGATGAAGCATGAATTGAAGGGGCTCTTATAGCGTGCGAGGAGCTGACTTAGGCAGTGTGTGCCTGGAGGCCGTCCTTCATTTTCTTGATCAAATTCCAAAGAGACATTGCCTCTGGCCACCCGCATTCGGCATTCCTTTACTAGAGGGGACTGCAACTCTTTGTCGCATGACCACTGAGACAACCATCTGCATGCGATAAGTTAGTTTTTCGGCATTCGCATCGTGGCCCGCTTGGGTAATGACTGTTTTCAGCATAAGACTAGAGGTGTTTGGTGTTATACAAAGCTAGAACTCGACCCTTTGTCTGCATTCTCGTTATTTACATGGAGCATACCGGGCAACGTCAATTGGCTTCTTACAACCTTTCTGAACTCAAGGCATGTCGATGCTCTTTTATTTGTCCATCAAGTAATATCACCTTTCCGTTGATTGCATTTTTGAGTGTCCTTGCCAACACGGAGTATAGAATCACGCGGCATTAATTATCGTCCTCATGTGCTTAGTTTTTTGTGGCCTAAGCA
Organism: Xylariaceae sp. FL0662B; assembly: GCA_022376535.1. NCBI lineage: Eukaryota > Fungi > Ascomycota > Sordariomycetes > Xylariales > Xylariaceae > Xylariaceae sp. FL0662B. Next base: position 389,287 of record JAJJKD010000007.1, read on the forward strand.
ATTAGACTCTCCGACTTCCCTTTCCCAAGATTCGGAACTCCTGACGCCTCCTGATAATTGGGCTGCTGCGCTTTTCCGGCTAGCTTGGAGGTAATTGACCTAATCCGGCCAGCCTAGCATCGTTCCATAGAAGACGCGGACTCTTAAACTCAAGCGAAACGGACGTTATGAAGGCAAGAAGGCCAAATAATACATCAACGCCGGCATGGGAAAGGCCCCCGCCACCGTCTGGTGTTCCCCTATCCGTTGGAAACCCTTTCAACCAAGCAGAATATGGCCTTGCTCGCTACACAGATGACGAGGAAACTAACACGGATGAGGACGTCGATCTGCAAGATCCCTACGACGTCTCGATGGCGGATGCAAGTGATCTCCCGTCGCCATCTGACGTCCCAGAATCTGTTGCGAACCTCTTTCAAGCATTGAAAAATAACCGGAAGAAAGATGGGAAGAGGAACGGGAAGAGGAAGTCAGGCGGCGGCGGCCAGGAACAGCCATCACCAAAGAAAACAAAAGAATCGAAAGAGATGCGAGCTAGCCCTTGGTATGGGGACAACAATGATAGGCTGCTCATCAACGAGCGTTTTAACCAAATTGTTGAATACTGCGATACGTATTTCCGAGATGACAGCAAACGGGGAATAGACTACGGTATCCAGACTACAGTCGCACGAACACAGCTCCTAAGTGCCCTCGAAGCCATCGGCTTAGACGACCAAATCGCAAAGCTCGAGCCAGTTGAGGATTTCCGAGGAACATCGAATAACTACCTCAAGGCCCCCCGTTTCTTAGACGCGCAAGCGGGGGCGGTTGACCGAATGGCCAGCTTAAGGGGTAACTTTGGCTTCAATCACTATAAACAGGAACTCGGCGGCGGGTTGAACGCCGCTGAACGAAAGGCACAGGCAGACACTGAAGTAAGGGACAAAAACGCCCAAGCAAGCTCACAAAGGGCCATTGTTGGTGGTGCAAGCACAAACAGGCCAGATATTCGGACTCTGCTACAGCAGATTGGCGTCTCCGGACAGTACACGCCCTTCAATGACTTCGAAATGTTACAAAACGAAGCAGCTTTGCCAACTAAAGACATCACCGACTGGAACAAGGAACCATTCTATCCGATCATGGCCGTTGGCACGGATCTCTCTAACGGTCCCCGGGCTGAGCTTCATAGGGGCAACAATGCGATAATTCAACGGCTAAACGCTGAATATGACGCTTGCAGAGAGGAGACAAACTCCCAGCAGCTCCAGGACTTCGCGGCCGACCTCAGCGAAAGAATCGACGAGCTCAAGCAAGACATAGCACAATTTTTTGCGGACAATATCGACGAAGAAGTTCCAATCAGAACGAGGGTCAAGGAGGAGAAGCAGCGATACCTGTGCACGCCTGCGGAAATTCGGGACACGACCCTCTTGGTATTCGAGCTGAGAGTGCTTCACGCTATTCGATTAGAGGCACTGTCGAAGCTCTACCTGGAAGAGGAAATCACCATGATCGATCTACTAAGGGGGGTGGAGGAGCGAGTGCAATTATGGCAGCTCCACGAGAGAGTATGGACCGAATACGATAACTTCCGATGGTTTAATTTCAAGTCGCTAGCTTCCATGGAATTAGTGAAGCAACGTATTAACAGGCGTGCTATACTGATTTCCACTTGGGACCAAGATATTCAACGAATCCAGAATGCAATCAAGTCTCTCGAGAAGAATCCAGATGTGATCCCAGCTCTGTCTATCAATCCAACACTAGAGCCTACACCTCAAGTGCCACGATCTAAAATGCCACAACCTAAAACGCAAACCCCAGGGCCATCAGGAGGTTTATTTGGCCAGTCGAAGATACAAGCGGGAGGAGGGATCTCTAATCCACCGCAAACCTCCGGCGGAGAGAATGTTTCCGAAATACCCGATGGACCAAAACCTGCAGATAAAATTAGGCTGAGAGACTACCGCTCGTTCATCCGAATACGCGATCAGCAGCAAGCCCTGATCGCGAGAACCAAGGAGATGAATTCGAAACTCGACACAGGCGACCCCGGTAACTTCCAGGCCATCCAGCTCAACAACATGGACATCATGGCCAAGAACCAGGTGGTCGCAGCCATCGACAAGGTGCTCGCCGATGCCGCAAACCCGGATCCGTACGCCGAGAATGTGTTCGGCGCAAGTGCGAATGGGGGCTACAATGCGCCGTCGGAGAACTATTACTACAGAGATACGCTGACGATCTACCCGAAGACTGACATTCCTGCCGGTATTACCAGTCTGTCCGGGGGTCCGCTGCCCGGTGAGCGCCCGAGACCAACGCTGACGAAGGTTCTTGTTGGTGCTCCGGCTGACTTTGGCTTGCCCTTACCGTATGATTCTGACGGCGAAGAAGTGCCAGTTGGTCCAACCCCTGGTCCGATCAAAATCCGGACAGGCAAGGGCCAGAATGTTGCCGGCACGGGACAGAATGTTGTCGGCACGCGCCCTGATGTTGCCAGCGCGGGCCCTGTTGCCGGCACGGGCCCTGACGTTGTCGGCAAGAAACAGCCTACTAAACCGATCCAGAAAGTTAAAACACCTGCGTCGTCTTCACGAACGCCATTACAACACTTGGATTGGTCGTTTGAAGAGTTGATGCTTCGATGGTCCGACTGGATAAATGATCAGCCCGCTACTCTGCGAGTGGAAGGAAACTACCAGAAACTTCAAAATATCTGGCAGGAAACAACGAATGATGCCTACAGGCGGGAGTACGGCCGGGTCCCCGGTTCAGCTGAGCCGGTGAGGACCACGTCGTTAGCTAACCAGAAGCCGTGGACTGTACTACGGTTAGCGGCAGACTGGGAGGGATTTTGTAGTGCCGTGACGCGAAACAAGAAAAACAGCTTCCAAGAAATTCTACAGCAGAGCGGGCGCATATTTGAGAAGGAGTGGGATGACGCTGGCTTGAACCTCTCACTTAACAGCAAGGACGGATGGACTGTTGATGACTTCTCTACACGCAGCTTCAAGGAATTTGTCGACTTATCAGGTCTAAGCAACAGGCGGGCGGCGGGTGCATACATACAGGCCTTGGTGGGGGCGCAGGCAGCGCGCCTGCAAACCACGAACCAGAGGTGGACCTCGAAGGAAACGAACAATGGTCTGACTTACGCAGCCAGGTCCGGTTTTCTGCCTAAAGATAGCCAAGCAGAGGGAATAACTCAGCTATGGCAAGCATATCTAAGGGCGATAGTAGGGTTATATGTCGCCGGTCTAAGGCGCGTGGCTCTGAAGCAGACCGGAACTCCACCGCCCGATCCGCAGACTAAGAAGTCGTCCGATCAACAGGCTAAGGAACTAGCCGATCAACGGGCTAGGGAACTGGCCGATCAACGGGCTAGGGAACTGGCCGATCAACGGGCTAGGGAACTGGCCGATCAACGGGCTAGGGAACTGGCCGATCAACGGGCTAGGGAACTAGCCGATCAACGGGGTAGGGAGGAACTGGCCGATAAACGGGCTAAGAAACAGGCTGAGACTGATCGAGAAATGCAGAAACTACTCGAGCTGTTGGATAAGAAACGGGCTGATCAAGGAGCTAAGAAACTGGCCGGTCAAGAACCTAAGTCACGGTGGCAGAAAATCGCCGAAGACGAAATTAGGAAAGTATTGGAAAAAGAGGCCAAGAAACAGGCTGAACGACAAGCTAGGAAACTACGCAAAAGACAGCAAAGACAGGCGCGTAACGACCAGAGTGACCAGGCACCTAAACGACCGACCGAACTGCCAGCGCCTGAGCAAGAGACTGATGATGTTCTCGGCCGACTGACTGGCATACTGCGTAAGTCACGGCCTGGCTTCCAGGGTGCCGGCTTTGAAGATCTTGACAAGATGACGGTTGATGAACTCAGGGAGGAATTCTCGTACCCTAAAGACCAGAGAAAGCTAGAAAAAATGCGAGAGGCATTGTCCGGATCGGGAGCGACGCCAACACAGACCGGGGCTGGTAGCACGGGTCCATGGTCCACCAGCACCAATGTCAACACAGTACAGGTCCCATCCTTCCCCGGCACCACTGCCGACATACCACAAGATCCATACTTCCCCGGCATCTTGAACACCGGAAAGGGCTCATTTCGCGCCAACACCAAAAAGATCTTCAAGGGAAAGAGCCCATCCTTCCTCAGGAGAACCAAGAAATCAGAGGGCACCGCCGGCGACCCTTCGGACCCGTCCCAGGGCGACCCGACGGGGGCGGGGCAAGAGCAGCAGCCGGAGGTCGCCGTCGCGGAGCCAGACCTGGAGCCGATCGAGAACTCGGACGGCTGGCGCGACCTCGCCCGCCTGATCCGGCACTACCGCCTGGCGCACCTGAGCGAGCAGGTTCTGACGCAGCAACAGCCGGCTCAGCAGGACGACGGCAGCTCGGGCTTGGCCGGGGACGGCAGCCACGGCTGGCCCGCGCCCGTGTGGACCGAAAGGGGTGCTGGCAAGCCGGGTGCGTACCAGGTTGCCAACCTATAGTTAGTCAATACGGAGGGACGGAGGGAAGTTGTGAGTGAGGTGACGTGGATAGGAGGTCCCCTCTGTGCTTGCCGTCAGGCACTATAATTAGGTCGTCTGATTGATGATGAGAGACCTGCCACCTGGTGTGTATAATTGGTGGCTGAGTAAGTAGGCAGGGAGAGAAAAAGGGCGAAGTGGATTACTCTCCCGCACTTGAGGCGGAAGGGGAGGAATAACATTGTTATTACTTGGTGGAATAGAAGAGGAGTGTCGTTGGAGAGAGATCAAGCACCGTGGGGACTATCCATCTGGTGTCTTCGATTTTGTGGTACTTATTATGAGTATAGAGATAAGGCAATTCTTGTGGTGCACGGGTGGACGGGCGCACTTCCATTACATACATCTACATGTAGCTTAAGCTTAGGGCCTCTCCTTTGTTTTGTTTGAATACACACCGGGCTATTCGTTCTTCCACCATGGGACTTTCCTTTCCGCTCTGGATCATTAAATAGCGAGCCAGCCTGTAGAGGTAGTTTTCAACTGAAATCTTCCATTTCATCGTCTTAGGTTTGAAGTAAGTAATCCATGCAGCACATAGACCTTCCCCCTTATTTCCCTTCCCCTTATTCTTTATTTAGCGTACCCCCGGAACTCCAACAGGTATTTCCACAATTACCAACCGAGAACAAGAAGAGCAAATAAATAGAACCTGTTGTCCATAACTGGTACCCAGTGCAAAATTCTTAGCGTCGCTCACAAACCCGAAATACAATACACATGCAAATGCCGTCTGGTAACCCCCCGTAACCCCTCTCTTTCATAGGAAGTAATCGGCGACGGGCTTCTTGGCAGGCATGCCCCTAGAATCCTGCGGTGCGGCTTGGAAGACGCGATATCGCCTGGCCGGCCCGCTCTTAAGCCGGTTCTCGCTCTCTATCATGACGCCCCGAGCAGCCCCACCATTGCTGCGTCCGACCTCTCCGTTGCTGCGAGCAAAGAAGCTCTCGCCGCTAGCGTCCTCGGACAGCTCTAGCACGGCGGCTACGTTGCCGCAGCGGTAGCAGTAATTCGGAGCCGACCAGACGGTGACAATGCTCGCATCGAACATTTCCTTAAAACCCTCCATGACGAGCTGATGGGCGCGCGCGATGAGCGAAAGGTCATTCTTGTGGTTGAAGACCTTAACAATATCCGCGCCGAAGAGGAAGCCGGCCCCCCGTGGCGACAGGCCCCAGCCGTCTATCTCGTCCGGGTCGGACCATAAGAGGTCGCACATGGCGCCTTCGTGGGGAACTTCCTGTTTGCGATCCAACAGGCGGATCTTATCGACCGTATCGATGAGAGGCGATAGTCCGCCATGCACACACAACACGGCACCTGTAGGATTACCGCTGGTTCCTCCGCTAGCACCCGACGCACCGGACCCGGGCGGTCCTGTCTTCGCCGCATTCCCGTTGGGACTGTTCTGCTCGCTGCTCCTCCTAGTGAAGCGGCTCATTATATCTCCGTCCGCATTACAGACTTCGATCTCAATGTCCTGCTGCGTGTATTCCTCGCTTGGAGTGGATTCGTTGGGTGGCGAGAGCGTGTTCGATGCACCGAGGACTATGGCTCCAAGGGCGAGGTAGTCGAATATGTCACAACAATATCGCCACACGTTAGCGCTACCGTACTTGCGTAGACATTCATCGTAGAAGCCGTAAACCGTCGTGATTTGGCGGGATTCGTGATTGCCTCGGATGAGGGTCATGCGATCCGGGTAGCGGACCTTGAGGCAGAGAAGGAGGAGGAAGGACTCCAAAGAGTAGAATCCACGGTCAACGAAGTCGCCTGCACCATCACACACACGAGTTAGCAATGTTCCAAGGCGCAGTAAGGGGATGGTGATTGCCGACCCATGAAGAGGTAATTTGTGTCTGGCGGATCGCCTCCCACTCGAAACAGCTCCATTAAGTCATGGAATTGCCCGTGAATATCGCCGCATATCTAGATGAGCACGCAAATCAGAATATGATTTCTATATCGATAGGCGACAGCCGGGGATATACCGTTACTGGAGCCGTGACCGTCACGACATTTCCCTCCTCAATCAGGAGCTCTCGAGCTTTGTGGCAGAGTTCGCGAACCTGCGCTTCGGGTATCGGACGACATGCTCGCAGCTGAGCGATGGCCCTGATGACGAGGCGTAATTAGCTTATATATCCGTTGCCACTGCCACTGGCGTTGCCCCGGAGAACCTACTTATCAAGGTCGCTCATCTTCCGCGACCAAGTTGTAAAATCTGAGGCTGAGTTGGGCCGTTGTTGAAGCTGGCGCCAAGCCTACGTTGATCAGTATCGCGAAGCCGAGGAGTCAACCTTCATAACATAGCTCAGTTATTATGTAGCGACAAGGGGGTTATGTACTATGGATATTGCCGAGTTGCTGGAACGAACGGTTAAGATACTTGATAATATGCAACTGTAGATAGTGTCGCGTGGGATGAAACAATCGCGGACCCGGGCGCGAACTGCACTAAAATTCTGAAGTCATTTAAAGTGGACCCGACTTTTTGTCCCCCATACCCCCTGGACGATAATGCATGCGCAAGGTCCACTTCAACATCTGGTCCGAGCTTTGAAGCCGCCTCACAATTGTACCAGGTACTTCGGCCGGCAAATCCTCGGGCGGGTCAAGGCGCAAATCAGGTCAATTGGATTTGGCAGCTGCAGCTGCAATTGGAATAATTCGAAAGCTCTGCTCTGCCCACCTACAGTGATCATACGGTGTGTGCCGCCAACAAAATAACAACGCAGTGGATATCCTCACTTTCCTCACCAGCTTCACCAGTTTCCCGACATACACGGTCCCGTCATGACACAGGAATCAGCGACGGCAACATAGGTACGAAGCCCCCCCTTTCTTCTCCCCAAACACAATTGCCGCAATTGCAATGCAGACAGACAGACAGACTAGCCGGATTAACTAACATCACCTCACTCCACGACAGCTTCAATTGACTCCTCCTTTCCTCCTCTCCGCGCCCCTCCGTACCCCTCCTCCTCTACTCGCGTATACGCATCTACATCATCATGCCGCCTCACCTACACCCGCGGTCGCGCATGACGTCCTCGCTCTTCGCCACCACCGTCGCAGCGAGCTTCTTCGTCGTCGGCCTGCCGCACCTGCTGCCGTGCCCGGCGCCGCGGGTCGCCTACGCGGACTCGGAGACCGCCCCGGACGGCACCAAGCGGCGGCGGAGGCGGCGGCCCCAGCCCGCCGAGGTGCGCGACGGCATCGCCCAGTTCGAGAGCAGCGGCAGCAGCGGTACTAGCGAGGAGGACTTCGCGCGCGCCGCCGCCGCCAGGAGAAGCAGGAGAGAGAAGAAGAGGGAATGTCCCGTGCCGAAGCCCGGCGGCGCGATCGGCGAGCTCATGGGGTTCAACAACAACAATAACAGCGGCACCAGGAAGACGTCGCGGACGGATCGTCATCAAGGGTCGGACTCGACGGATCAGAATACGTAGGCTGTATCGGAAGGGGGGTAGGGTGGCTGCGTTGGCAAAAGCCATGCTATGTTGGGATTAAGGCTGTATACTCTACTCAACGAGCAACACATGCTCCTGTTCTGTCACTTTTACTGTGCTTGTGTCTATCCGATGGGCCAGAATAGACCCAATAGCCAATGCGAATTATGGATGACCTCGAAGCCAATTGCAGATTCTAAACTACTTGAGTCGCTTGTTAACCGCTTGGAAATTACCTTTACTACTTCGAAGATTTGCACATGGGGGGACCTGACACGGGTAGGAAAATCTCCCGAACCGTAAGAGAAAACAGACCAAGGAGACAGCTACAGGAATTATCACCTAGAAGGCAATCAACTTTTATTGACCATGAGCCGGCAGCGTAGTGCTCACAGACTCTGTAATCCTCTCTAACTCCTTTCCGTATACCGCATTCCTTCCTTCCTTCCTGCGGGCCATCGACGAATTGACAGTTAGCAATGGAATCATGAATAAGTTGATCCGCCGCACAACACGAGTTATCCCCTATCAACTTTTGTGGCCGTGCTTTATCTACCATACCAAACCAGCTGATTACCCTTGAAGTCCCAAGCCGAGACCGGGTCTGGGAACCACATGTTGGCCTCCTGCTCCTGGGCTGCCGGACCAACCAGACCAACGAGAAAAAATAGATGCAAAGAAAGTCATAACTGAGGTGGTGTTACAGACAGAACAACGCAACCTAGTAGAGTCGCAACTAGGTAGAATCGACGAAAGTGGCCGTCGTATTAATTTGCAGACAAGGTATCATTGAAAGCCGAGAGCAGTCCAAGTCAACAACGCCGACACTTTCAGGAGGCAGATTGCGGGGTAGGCACTTCGGTCTCTTCAGGCTTTCCTTCATCGACCCTTGGTTTCTTTGCAGCGCGCTCTGACTCTTGTTCCTCTACTTTGCTCTTGAGTTCTTGATTTTCCTGTTCCATCTCGTCAAGCCGTCGCTTGAGAATATTCTCTCTTCTGTGACTATCCTCTAGCTGTCGCTGGACTTCTTCACGTTGCGAGCGCTCAGCAGCAGCTTCCTTTGCAGAGAGTTCAGCGGTATGCCGGTAGTTGTCCGAGGTCTGGCCTTCTTGTTCCAATTGCTGCAGGCGGCCTCGGTAGAGCTCATTAATAAGGTCCAGTTCACTGACGCGCGTTTTTAGACTCGAGTTGGCAGCAATTAGTTGCTCGTGAGTCTGTGGGACGTTGTCCATGGACTGTTGATCACCATTCATGGGAGATGTCGGGCGGCCAGGAGAGCCACCAGGGAGGGGGTACTGAGGTAGGTTATCTGACTGGAAATGGTCCATGGCTTGGAAGGCAGTGAGATGTGGATCATAGACATTTGGCGTGGCAGTTCGCGACACGGGTGAGTCTGTTCCGTGGCCATGACCATTCGTAGTCTTCTGTTGAGTCGCGCGGACAGCAGCAAGTGCAGCAGCGGTCACATTATCGTGGTTGTGAAAGGTATTACCATTAGGGTTGACAGCCGCTGGGAGACTCTGCTGTTTGCTTTGTGAGCATCATGATGCGATATGCAGGCAAGCTACATGAGCAGCTGACGCACCTTTTTCTTCATTTGCATGTCCGGTCGCATTGTCTTGACGCGATTACGGCTCTTGATCACATCAGTCTTTAAGGATATCGGACGCGGGCGGCCGTGCAGCTTCAAGAACAAGCCGCATGCATTGCAGAGGACGGAACCCATCTCGTCGCGACGCCATAATGGGGTGGTTGAAGTGCCACAGTTCTGGCAGGTTGGCTGTGTAGGTTGAGACTCATTGTTAGCAGCCGCCGCAGCAGTTGGGTGTGAAGCCATCATCTTGACTTAGTCGCAACGATGCAAGAGATAACAATTAATGTACGAAGGAGGATGGGGACTTGAGAGCGGGAATCGAGTATCGATAGGGAAGAATAGATAATGAGATTGATAGATAGGATTGATAGATTGATAGATTGATAGATTGACAGATAGAGATGGGAGGATTGAAGAAATTCGAGAAAGTGGGTACTGATAAGGCCTAGCCAATCAACGTCGACGTGTTCGCAGGATGTACCGGAGTAGTAGTGACAAGACTACAGTCCCCACATACAAGACAAAGGAGATTGTTATAAAAAAAAATAAAAAAAAAATAAAAATTCATGGAATTGTGAGACTGCTTTCCCATGCTGTATTACTAGGCAATCCCATGTTAAGGTAATATTTTAATTAGTGGTGCATAGTGCTCAAAGCAGTCGTGGAATGCAGTCGATACCATGTGAGCAAATCTGAGATCGGCGTGAACAGGGTTTGCCATGATGCCGTTACCACTTGGACAAAGGCAAATTGATAAATTGATAGGAGAGATAAAGTGTTGCGAGAGTCAGAGATGTATTTGCTTACCAAATTGCCAGACGGCATCGGCGCATGAGCCGCCGGTGAAGAACCTGGATTCATGGGAGGCACCAGAGTGTTCGTCGCACTAAAAAGGCGGTATCGATCAATTAGTCAAGATGCTCTGTTCACCTAATCTCACAGTCGGCGGTTGATAGTTGGTGGATGGTGGCAGTAGGGGAGGCGATGATGATCGGACAGGGTGCTAAGGCTTGGCCCTGGTGGTTGTGTGGGTGGTTGTGTGGATGGTGGGGGTGAAGAAGCAAGATCTTTTTTTTTTTTTTTTTTTTTTTTTTTTTTTTTTTTTTTTTTGTATTTTGTATTGTACCATTGGCACGTCAAGGACCTTCCGCTCTCATCGATTAAAATAGGGTTGCTACTCAGGTAACGCTAGGTATCCCCAAGAGCAACCCTAAATAAATAGTATGCGAGACTTAAAGACAGCAGACAGATGACAAGGCCCCTCAAGCGTTCCCTTGAACAGGTACTGGTATAGCCTTTCCTACTACTCCTTATCTCCACGATCCAGCCAATCTACTATGCGATGATTTGCACGCGTATTAATGTAACTCACTGTAATTGTGGTGAACTGGTCGCTGAAGAAGCTGCAGCCAGCGCGGAAATACCCGGCAGCTGGGCTATCGATGCGGTTGTCGAAGTTGAACTCGGGCGTGATATCGGCTCCAGAGTAACCGGCAACGGCGTTGTCCCATCCTCCATGACGGCTCGTATCGGTGGTAACGCTGGCGACGATGTGCGTGTTGGGATCGGTGCAATAATTGGTGGTAGACTATTCGCGCGGTACGAGAAGGCCAGTGTGGATGCCGTTTTGACGGAATAGAGTGCAGCCCCGAGAAGACTCGAGACTTGACGGCCACAGGTGGTGAGGAATCGAGAATGAACCGGGCTGTCAAAGAATTGCTTTATGCGAAGGTGACTAGTCAGTCGCACGGATCGACTCGAGTTAGGTGATGGTCCCAGGCGATTAGGTCACTGCGCCCGACTGAAGTAGTACTGAGGAAAGCCTTAAAGGTTTGGGTATTCGCAAGGCAAAAAATTAGGGATATCGGAAGTACCACTAGATGAACTGGTGAATGAAATCACTTTTGATAGCCCAGGACCGTAAATCGAGACAAAACCAACCGACAGCGGGATTTGGAATGAGAGGGAAGGGGAAAAAAAAGTTGGCAACTACCGCTCCTAAGAAAAATTACTCATAATGTCAGATTGGGGAGGAACGAATGGATGTGAGGAAAGCAGACGAGTAGGTATGTAAGATGGCGCGCGTGTTGAGTGAGAAGATGGATTAATCAATCCCCTGAAATCGAATGTAGGACAGACACGTAGGTAGTTCGTCAGTAGAGAGGGCTGGCGGCTGGAAAATTCAACATTCGAAAAAAAAAAAAATATTTTTGTTGCAAGGTACAGAGTATGTATCTTAGTGTACATACCTATTCCCTCCCTGCACTGCTTCTTCCTCAGGTACCTAATTACGTTGATACCAATCCTACATGTATTTCCTTGGCAATAGGAACAATCTGTGTGCTAATAAAGTTTTCCAATCACCCGGAATGCAATTGGCTCATTCCCATCCGGAGATGTGAAACGCTAAATTGACAAGGGAACTAACACAGCCTTATATGTACGTGCCTGCCGGGACGCTACATACATGTAAGTATGTAGATAGATACTTATCCAAGCTTAACAGATTCAAGTTAGGTAGATATGTATACAAGATACATAACTACATGGAGATGTGCATTACAAGGGTTAGGGGGGGTAGCATTTCTAAGAACCTATGTTATCCCCCCTTATTATAATAAACCACATGGCCTAACAAGTGGCATTAGTATTATTATAAATACTAATACTATTTTCTTATTATTATAATAATATATTAGCGGAGGGAACCATGGAGCTGTAATGTTACCCAGAGATATGCAGCTGCCGAATCCCTCCCAAAGCCGCTAATGATAGGCATCTAATCAGGCATAGCGCATCTGCCACTTTTGCCAGCTCTTGCTTATGCCTGGCTCGGTACGTGTTAGTCGTTAGTCGTTAGATAATCACATGACTGAGCAATTGCATTTCATAAATTATCCTCTCACGTCTTATCAGAAACAGCTTAATGAAGTCCTAGGCCGATTTTAACAAGATTGACAGCCTTGCCTCTGTATAGGAAACAAGGAAGTATCCAAGCTCCATATGTGCTGGGAACCTGCTCGGCCTCCCATCCGAACCTCAGTTGCCTATGGTGAGCCATAATACGGGATTCTTCTTCTGCCCTTTGGCCTGTCCACTTCGGATATTTCGCTATGTCGATAAACTTGGAGCTAGGGCTCGATCAGCAAGTCGTTCCCCAGGATTTCTGCCCAGATGCGCGGAATAGATCACAAAAAGAGCTTAGATGCAGCAACTGGATTCAGCTGGAGATCGAACGCTTCCCGGGCGTCCAAGCCCATAACAAAACCGATTGCGGTCTCAAGCGTTGTCTTAATAACGCTCCCTGTCTCGCCTATATGGCCATTGATCTTGTCGGCAATGGTCTCAATGTGATAGGCGCACTTAGGCCATCTTCTATCATCTATGCATGTGCGCAGGTACCACGAAGATAGGAAGCCTTCCAACGGTCTAAGAGTCCACGTTGTGATAGCTTTTAGAGCAAGTATATAAACCTATCTCTCGTCAAATTATCTATGTGTATGTATAGATAGAAGCGGTCAGTCGTCAGCTGCTTTCTTGTTAAGCAGCCTACCTACTCTTTATATAAGTCTATTAATAATTCCATATTGTACTTATATATACTAGTATCACCGACAACATGGCAACAAGTCGGTATCGTTATATGTAGGTATCTCTTAATACACAGAACGGTACTCTCTACAGGTTTGTGATTCCTTCTCAACAGATAATAGGGGTTCGCATCTCGGTATTTAGCTAAACAAGATAAACTTAAATGAGGACTGCGTTGTCCTGTGGCTGGTAATTGGTAACGCGTAATCGGATAAGGCAAGCTGAACCAGCTGATGAGATTGATTGAGAGACCGGCACATCTCTGGTATCGATATTCCCAGCACTACCCTTGGCTGTTGAACGAGTTTAGCGATTGGCTACCTTATACGGAATAGGTACTATAGTTACTCCATATACTGGATTTTTTATTTATTTTTTATTTATTTTTTTTAGCTAAGTAACCCAGCAGGGAATCGTGTGCCATTATTCGGAAAATAAAATATTCTAAGACGAGATCTAACTCTTCTTATATACATACTTCCATTGCCTTTATTCTTGTTCATGCTAATGGATCTTATCAGCTTATATATCTATGTACCTCAAGTATCTAGGTACATATGTATGGTTGTTGAAGCATGGAGGGGTGATGGCTCCACAAAAGACTCCGTAAAGACCTTCAATAGCTCCGACCAGCCGACGTCTACCAAGAAAAAAAAAACCAGCAACAGGTCCTTGTTAGCCATTCGTCAAATTGAAGTTAGCTTCATCAACTCTATTCAATCCTCAGTGAAAACACTGTCAGGATGCCGTCCACACACAAGAAGGAAAAACCGTGGGATACAGATGATATAGGTTAGCAGTTATGATAAGCCCCATTTGCAAGCTCATCCTCTCATATCAACTACCTATATTTCTAGACAAATGGAAGATCGAGCCCTTCAAACCAAATGACAATGCCGGTGGCTCCTTCGCAGAAGAATCAACATTTGCTGTGTGAGTAAAGCTCTGGCTCCAGCACATTGTGAGGTGGTTCAACGCTAATGCGTATGTAGACTTTTCCCGAAGTACCGAGAAGTCTACTTGAAAGAGGCCTGGCCTGGCATCACAAAAGCGCTGCAACAACATGGCATCGCATGCACTCTAGACCTTATCGAAGGTACACCTAGCCCCTTTCTTCTACACAGCAGTCATTGACAGGCCTAATAGGATGCATGACCGTCAAAACCACCAGAAAGACATTCGACCCCGCCGCCATTCTCAAGGCTCGCGATCTCATCAAGCTACTGGCCCGTAGTGTTCCGGCTCCGCAAGCCCTGAAAGTTCTCGAAGACGACGTAGCGTGCGATGTGATAAAAATAAGAAACCTAGTGCGGAATAAGGAGAAGTTCGTGAAGCGGCGGCAGAGAATACTCGGGCCGGGGGGCCAAACACTGAAAGCTTTAGAGCTGCTCACACAGACATATATACTGGTCCAGGGGAATACCGTTAGCGTGCTTGGGTCTTACAAGGGCCTCAAGGAAGTCCGCAGGGTGGTGGAGGACTGCATGGCCAACATCCACCCGATCTACCAGATCAAGTCTCTCATGATTAAACGCGAGTTGGCGAAGGACCCCGAGCTCGCGAACGAGAGTTGGGAGCGCTTCCTCCCGAACTACAAGAAGAGAACTCTCAGCAAGAGGAAGGTTCCGTACAAGGTCACGGACAAGAGCAAGAAGGTCTACACGCCCTTCCCACCGCCACAAGAGAAGAGCAAGATAGATGCGCAGATCGAGGCGGGCGAGTACCACATCGGCAAGGAAGCGAAGAAGCGGATTGCCCAGGAGGAGAGGATAGAGAAGCAGAAGGTCAAAAAGGAGGAGAAACAGCGAGAGCGGGAACAGGACTTCATCGCACCCGAAGAGGTCGGTGTCGAGAGGAAAAGGAAGCGGAAGACAAAGGAGTAGATTTCGCAGGCAGGCATAGTTCGTGCATCTCATACAGGTGTTTTGCTTTCTGGACCGTCTCGATACCCACTACTGAATGAAGAAACACCGACAGCGTTCTTCGCTTTTACTCTATAGACACCCCGGTGATTTTCTGAATTATCAGTTGTGAACCTCCCTTGACCTCCCTGTTGCGGAACCTCCGAAGCAAAGTATCGAACGTATTACAAAATTCACCAACCCCTTGGAAACCAAGCCGCTGCAGGGTGGGCAAGTAGGCTTACATGCAGATATCGAAGGCGTTAGAATTTATATCTATACCTCAGCTAGCCTCCTGGCTACCTACGAGGTTCATACATGTCAGCCGCATAAACACGGGGGCTCAATCATATGGCAATGCACCCCCAAGTTCACAATCATACCCAGATGACGGGGAAACAGTTCCTCGTCCTATATCTCGCATCTTGGTTTATTGCATTGGTTTTTAAAAGCAGATGTATAATAAATACCACAGATAACACCTTAGACGCCGACATGCTCGCTCAGTTCTTCTTCGTTGGTATCATCATTTCCAAACCGCCAGGCATCACAGACGCAACGTATGTCATCATCGTCAATCAGCCATCGATTAACATAGTGTCATCGCCGTCCAATGCAGGGCCCTGCGGCTCGATGGCGACTCCTCGTCCGCGCCCGGCCAGCAGCTCCCTCCGGATTTCGGGACCGATCTTGTGATGACCGTGCGTGAGCAGGAGATCCAGCAGCGCCTCCCTCTGATCCTCGGTGATCTCGTTGCGGTACCTCTGCGCGAACGCCAACAGGCACTGGTGCCAGATGACCGGGAGCTTGGCCTGCGTGGCGGCGCGCTCCCCGCCCACGTCCATGGCGTCGCCCTCCCTGATGGACGCGGGGTCGACGCTGCGGAAACGCAGGAAGTGGAACACGAGCGTGTCCACGACCTGGTACGGGAGCGCGTATTTCTTCTCCAGGAGCGTCTTGATGAAGACGTTGGTGGCGCCGCCGCCCTCGGTGCCGGCCGAGGCCTCCCGCGCTGCGATGTCGCACAGCCCTTTGATGGCCGCGCCGGAGTGGAGGACTGGTATGGAGACTCTGGCTAGGACGGCCGAGACGATGGCGGCTTCGCGCAGGGTGCAGGTGCCGCTCTCCACGAGGGGGAAGAGGAAGCCCTTGAACCAGGCGGCCGGCTTGTATAGACCCTTCTTGAGAGCGTTGAACAGATGGACGTTCAACTTCTTGGTTTCGTGGATGTCTTCTCGTACGCAGTCGAGAAGAATCATCTCCATAAATCGCCGGGCAACGATGGGCTTGCCCGAGACAAATATCCTCGTTGCTTCGAATACTGCGTTTGGAGTCCATTGGTCGGGTTTTGTGTACTCGATAATGTCTTCCCAGTGCGGAACCGTCGGCAAGATCTTGAACGGCTTCGGTAATTTGCCCGACTTATACCTCGAAAGTATCAGACCGATCCTAGTGAGTGTCAGCATGTGTCGTGTAGTGCGTTATGCAATTGGTTCCCTAACGTACTTGGTATACACCTCTATAATCTTTGGTGATAATTCATAGTCGTCGTCAGGGGCTTCCATCTCCCGCGCATCGCCAGGTCCCGCTTCATGCTCTGCAATCCTCGCGAGAATCAAATCAGCTAGGTTAGTAGTCCCAGAGGTCTGCTCCTCTTGCGGTGCTCGTCCTCCCCAGCCATGCGTCAATAAAGGGTCGTCATCCGTAGGCAAGAACTTGTTGAATGTGTCTAGATCTTCGGGTTCAATCTCGATTTCCTCTACAACCTCGTCGTCGTCACCCCATTCTTCGTCCTCGAAGGTCTCGTTGTCTTCGTCACTTTGGTCAATTCTTGAGTCAAAGCCGAATGCATTGGACTCTGTTGGCGGTCTTGAAGGTGCGACATCGTTCTCTGCCGCCAGCTCACGGCCAATCTTGAGGATCTTCTTGGATGCCTTGGAGTCCACATAATTCTCCTGGTCCTCTTCGCCTTTAGATTTCCTTTTGGGAGCTTTTGCACGGAGGGGACCAGTAGCTAAGAGGTCGTCTTCGAGAGGGTTATGTCGCCGCACCTGCCGCGCAGAAGTCGGAGTAGTGGCTTTCGGCATGATGTTGCTGAAGTGGTTACCTAAAGTAGGTATCTAGGCTAGGTAGGTTAGGTAGTGTATGGTGAAAGTATCACGGCGTGGGGCGAGCCTCGAATTTCCACAGAAGAAATTCAAAAATTTTGAGGGGTGGGGCGGAATTCATTCCGTCAAGCGAGAGTAGGTACCTACATATGTACCTTAATATATTGGAAGTATCAATTGATGTACATACATATATGCATATTGACATAATGTACGTATTATACACATGCATGTAGTACATAATATATGTACAATGATACATACTTACATCTATGTATGTCCGCTTAACGTCACCAGCTAACAGGTAATTTTTTTTATCCCTTAACGAAGAAGCCCCTCCATCGAGCTAGAGCTCCGTGACCCCTCCAACTCAGCGACATGTGGTATCACCAAATCTTACAAGTGACCTTTCATACAATGAACTCAGGGTTTTAATCTCGCTCGTTCTATAGGTAGCAAGATGTCTACAGAGTTAGAGGAGGTATGGCCTTTTGAAGCATTCATTGGTCGTGCTATTGCTGACAGCTGATTAGCTAGTCGGCTTTGTTGCCAATCCAAAACCAGAGATCCGCCTCCTTGCGACGGAACATCTAGTGCCATATTCAACATCGCAACCTAGCGTCTTCAAGCTAGAAAATTTAACGCCCGTCAAGAACCTGAAGCTTTTGGTGAAAGATCACCCAGTATGTCACTAGGTATTTGGCCAAGTCGATTGTTGGTACCTGTGAGCTAATCCCATGATGCCGCAGAAAATAGCTGAGCATGTCATCACTATGCTTATCAACCTTTCGGCCGAGCGTGACATATTAGAAAGTTTAGCCACAGATGAGACGTTTTTAGATGAAATTTTCAAACGCATTGTTGTTAGTACATACACTTGTCATCACTAGCGTCCCGTGAGATCGGGGATGATCGACTAACATCCGGCTACTACACGTAACAGATCCCATCCGACCCTAATGCGAATCTCTTGTCCATGCTGCTGGCGAACCTGGCGAAATGGGACGCTTTCAAGGGCATTATAGATAAAAAGCAACCCTCACCAGATGAATTGGGGTCGAATAATCTAATTATGAACCAGCTGGTCGACCTATTTGTGAAAGGTGCCGGCGGGGCATACAACAAGAAAGCCGACTTTGACCATTTAGCTTATCTGTTCGCTGATCTGTCCAAGCACGCCGAGGCACGGCATTACTTTGTTAGTAAGCAAGAATACGACGGCGTGATACCTCTGTCCAAGCTGAAAGTCTTCACCGAGTACAAGTCGGACGTACGGCGAAAAGGAGTCGCCTCCACTATCAAGAACGTTGCCTTTGATGTGCCTTCGCACCCCCTATTCCTATCGGAGGATGACATCAACATCCTGCCGTACGTTTTGTTGCCTATCACTGGAAACGAGGAATACGATGAAGAAGAGACTATGTCTATGCTCCCTGATCTTCAGCTGCTCCCTCCGGACAAACAACGCGATGCTGATCCCAACATCATCCAAACTCACGTTGAGACCTTACTCCTTTTGTCAAGCACTAGGCAAGGCAGAGATCATATGCGCGAGGTGAAGGTATACCCAATCATTCGGGAAACTCACCTGCGAGTCAACCATGAGGGCGTCAAGGATGCTTGCGAGCGTCTGGTTCAGGTGCTGATGCGAGACGAGGCGGACCCGGATACGGCAGCACATGCTCAAGTAGTTGAGCAAAGTGGCGGCGGGAATAACGGAGAAGATGATGATGACCAAATAATTGAAGTATAAGAGGATAAAAGGTGACGCCACGCGTGTTGACTTGCAGTGTGGCCATTGGATAATCAGCACATACATTCTCACGAAATCTGAGCCTAGAAAATCCTCGAGCCGCTTTAGTAGTGCCACATATGGCGGGTTAAGTGAAACACCGAGCACTACTTCAAGACAAGTAGACTGCGGCTGGTCTCGAGTGGCGTTGCCGTGCTTTCCTACACTCCAGGGTTCCGGCTGTATCCTTGTGATTTGTCGAACAGACACGAGGCGAGCAATATCAGTTGGATCAATCTGTTGAATCAGCCAGGAAAAGCCATCTTTGATGCCATCTTTGATGGTGATTCTATCATAAGCCTACGGCTTTCCTGTCGCTAAGATGAACGAGGTAGGTCTAGTTGGCGGAGTTCTCGACTCACACCTAAGCAAGTTGAAGTCGATCAGTCTGGAAATTTCAGTTATACATATATCTGAAAAATGGAGAAGGATCTAAGTCAACCCTTTAATTAAATCACAGACGAAGAACTCAAGTCTGATTCTGGGCAAGAGCTAGACGCTCTCAGGATCTCTATCTGAGAGCCCAATCACCGGCGGCCGGGCAAATTTACAAGCCTGGACAGTCTCCTCGTGATCTTATGCTTTCGATACCGAGGACCTGGAATATCTGGTAGATCGACATGTGTTGATGGGCCCATAAGGACTAAGTGACATAGAATCAGCTGGCAAAGCGCCTCCATGCCCATCGCCCGCCTACCCAAGTAGGAAACTTAAGTCGGATGTTTGCATGGCCTTGCATACTTACAGTTCAGGGCTGGAGAGTCGTGGGCAAATTCTCGCCTCTGACTGGTCGCCTACCAATACGCGAACGCAACAGGTCTCGCCGTTCATGAGCGATGATCTATTTTGGCGGATTTATCTTACCAATGGATTGGGATAAACTTAAGTAGGCAGGACAGTTTGTTTTGTCTCCTCTTCTCCCTGTGTAGATGATGACTAGACCATTCCCAGGAGGCCAGCCCGAGAGCTCCCAAGCTCCCGAGCTCCTAAGCTCCCGAGCCAAGAGCGTTGCCGCGTCACGTCCGTGCTATATACGTATCATAAGAGAAACGAAAGCTTAGCCTGGCGCTTGATATCTAGGCGCGTCTTGTCATATGTCCTTAAAGTCTAGCTAATATCTTGTTTCGACGACTTCATGCCTTGGCGACGTTCAGATCGGAAAACGTGTCGCAAACTCGCAAACAAGATCAAAGATCAACAGAAGACATAACAGAAGACCAAGACCCCGAAGAGGGAGAGCAGGGGCTTGGAAGAACCCCACACACACAAACCATCGCCATATCTCGGACCCCTGTTCCTGTCTAGGCTGATCCACCCGTTGCTTAACCTACATACTAGTGTAGTGTACTATGTAGTCAACCCGCACGTGGCGGCTTTACCAACTCTAATTCGTCGTCAATTCAACGTCGCTCGGTAAGACCCCTAGCTTCGAGCCAATTTACATACTTGGTCAGCCTCGTTACTTCGTACGTATACGCGCGAACCCGTCTTGGTATATTCCTTCGCACTTCCATTTAGCTTCCATGCAGGTTGGACTGGTTAGTTCGAGATATTCGTCTGCTCACTGTCTCCGAAGGCTGCTGGCCGCTTTATACGGACTACTTACTGTGGGCTACTAATCTCATCTCTACGTGCTGAAGCCACTGGGATTCTTGGTCAAGACCAGAGACATTATCTCCGTACGTAGCCATTCGATCATTGCTGTACATCACACCACGAGATGAAGCAAAATACTCCTACGTAATGACATGATAGTAACTTGGCCGCATCTGCCCAAATGCGACAACCAATATTGGACTGTGAGAAATGCAGCTCCCCGGGCGTACCGAAGTCTGCCACTCCATCGAAAGGAGGCATGGCCCGATTACCTAGTTTCCACTTCTACTCTACTATATAAAAACTAGTTATAAACGCCGTAGTGGTGGATCGGGTTGGCTAGGCGGCCAGGCCAAGGCTACGATTCGTTAGATGGATCCATGTTGTTGTCTGCAGGTATCCCATATGATATACCTCGTACTGTTCATAAGC
Organism: Xylariaceae sp. FL0662B; assembly: GCA_022376535.1. Classification (NCBI taxonomy): domain Eukaryota; kingdom Fungi; phylum Ascomycota; class Sordariomycetes; order Xylariales; family Xylariaceae; species Xylariaceae sp. FL0662B. The sequence goes on from JAJJKD010000007.1 coordinate 410,285, forward strand.
ACTTCCAGGGCGGAGGTACTATCTGCGCCTGTCGGGCTGCATTATCCAAGCCCTGCGTTGCAATCCGCACTAGAGTGAAAATGTGTTCCCTGCTGCATGTATCTGTGGCGATCTAGTAATTTACTCGTACAAATAAGTAGGCTTGCCTATCCCCGTTAACTTCGATCCCTCGTCTGCCTTCTTCCGTTGCCATCAACGATCACTTACGAGGTGACAGCCTACCTTGTCAGCCTCTACTAATCTATTCTGTCTTCCTTCTTGGCATAGACGACAGTTTTGGCTGATAGACATTGCTCTCTAGTTACTGTCACAAAGCACACGCACGACCTCGAGGATAATAGCCTCGAATCTCGCAGCCATGGCAGACCCGTCTCCCGCTCCAGAATACACCAAGAAGACCTCCGGCGGCAACAACGCGTACCACAACTTCCACAATGACTTTCTTCACGTCCGGGATCCCAACGAGCGCCGCCGTCTGGCGCTTGCCGAGATCGACAAAGCACCCTTCGTAAGTTGTCTCCAAAGTTATTTATTACCCTTTCCGTCTTGTTCCAGGAGTGAAAATCTCTCCTCCCTTTTCGGGAAAATTCGGGAGTTGAAAACCCCCTGAGACATGTTATAGAACTTCCGATAACTCATCACCTTGTCTACTTTCGAGACGAAATGCTAACGCTCGATGCCCTAGGGATGGTACCACGTCAGGTGAGCGACTCGCCATTTCAACCTATCCCCGTTATCTTGCATAGAGAGCATCGCCATGAGATCCTAACAACCTGAGCATAGGGCATGTATTGTCGCTGGTATCGGCTTCTTTACGGATTCATACGACATCTTTGCGGTCAGCTTGCTGAACGTCATGTTGGGTATTGTCTACTACCCCAGTACCGGCAGCCTCCCCACGTCGTCGGACAACACGATCAAGTTGGCAACCTCGGCCGGCACGGTTGTGGGACAGCTGGCCTTCGGGTATCTGGCGGACCACGTCGGACGAAAACGCATGTACGGCCTCGAGCTGATCATCATCATCTTCGCCACGCTCGGCCAGGCCCTCAGCTCCGGCTCGCCCTCGGTTAACGTGATCGGCCTGGTGACGTTCTGGCGCGTGCTCCTCGGCATCGGCATCGGAGGGGACTACCCGCTGTCGAGCATCATCACCTCGGAGTTCGCCACGACGAAATGGAGAGGTGCGATGATGGGTGCCGTGTTCGCCATGCAGGGCATCGGCCAGCTTGTCTGTGCGTTCGTCATGCTCTTCGTCACGCTCGGGTTCCGGGAAGCGCTCTCGGCCTCCCCCGGGCCTAGCAGCTGCACTGGCTATTGTGCTGTCTCCGTCGACAAGATGTGGAGGACCCTGATCGGCTTCGGCGCCGTGCCGGCCTGCATTGCCCTGTATTACCGACTGACGATCCCCGAGACGCCCGTAGGTCTTTCATGCGCTCCCAACCACTATAGAAAGTGTCTTCGCTGACGAAAAGTACTACTTAGCGCTACACCTTTGATGTTGGCCGCGACGTCGAGAAGGCAGCCGATGACGTGAAAGCGTATATATCTGGAAAGCCCGAGGGTCATCCGGACGACGTCACCCGCGTCGAAGCCCGCGCGGCTGCTCAAACCCAGATGACTATTCCCAAGGCTAGCTGGAGCGATTTCTGCCGCCACTACGCCAAGCCTAAAAACGGGCTACTTCTACTCGGCACAGCTGGCTCATGGTTCGTTTTGGATGTTGCTTGTAAGTTAAGCCAAACCAAGCCTGAAGTGCTCGTTCGGTAACTGACATGAAACAATAGTCTACGGTCTCTCCTTGAACAACGCAACCATCCTTTCGACTATCGGCTATTCTACCAAAAACGTCACATCCACCTACCAGTACATGTACAACACCGCCATCGGTAACCTGATCATCGTCCTCGCCGGCGCCGTACCTGGCTACTGGGTGTCGGTCGCTACGCTCGATACGCTCGGCAGAAAGACGATCCAGATGGGCGGCTTCATCATCCTGACCATCCTCTTCATCGTGATGGGATTCGCGTACTGGCACATCTCCTCCAACGGGCTGCTGGCCATCTACGTGCTCGCGCAGTTCTTCTTCAACTTCGGGCCGAACATGACGACGTTCATCGTGCCGGGCGAGGTGTTCCCGACGCGCTACCGGTCGACGTCGCACGGCATCTCGGCCGCCTCCGGCAAGATCGGTTCCATCATCGGCCAGGGCGCCATCTCGACCCTAAGGACCCGCGGGGCTACCAAGGACAACCCGAACCCCTGGATGGACCACGTGTTGGAGATATATGCGCTTTTCATGCTGCTCGGCGTCGGCACGACCTTCCTCATTCCCGAGACGAAGCGCAAGACTTTGGAAGAACTCTCGGGCGAGGATCAGCCAATGCCGCCGCCAACGGTTGCTAAAGGCGACAGCACCGCTAGCAATGATAAGGCTGTCGCTGACTCTTCGTGATGGAATGTTGTGGCTCTTAAGCAATTTCTCTTGTCCAAAATAACGTCCGTACAAAGTACAAGTGGTTACAGATATTTCAGTTGACCACGGAACTTACAAAGGGGCCGGGCGTAATGATAAAGCCAACACGCAGAACATGATCATTAGGATCTCATGTACCCGTATCACAAAAATTATATACCCAGTCATCGAGGTCTTTGAGTAAACGTTTGCATGATGGCCCCCCAGTGTATCGGATCACTATCTAGTATCCTATCGAGGCTGTGATTGACGAACATTCTCACCTTTACCACGGGTTTCCCTAAGTCTAGGGCTACGTAGACTCATAACAGATTGCAATAACTCTCAGCTTTGCGGTTAAGCAGGCCACTAGGCCGTTGAAACATCAACCTTCGTCTTGTCTGATGTTCCGTTAGAACCAATATCGATCGAGCCAGGCGCACCGAATCTCGGCGTATACAGGAAGGAGAGAGAAACACTTACAAAAAGCCACATAATCCTTGACATGCGCCGCCTTCTCCATCGGATCCGGGTAGTACCACGCAGCGTTAGCTAACTCGTCGTCTGGACGTAACGACGTTAGTCCAGGTTGATTTCCTCCACTGCCGGGCAATCCAAGGAGGGAAAGGCTCCAGAGCATATAGGCTTAGTTATACGTACCACCGATCTTAATGGTGTAGTAACTCGCGTCTCCCTTCCACCCGCAGTGCGTGTGCAGGTCCGTCTTGACGAAGTACTCGGGCTTGATCGACGACGGCGGGAAGTACACGTTGCCTTCGACCAGCTCGTAGGTATCGGACTCGGCCACTACTGTGTCGTTCACGGTTGCCTTGACGTGCGCGGACGGCATTTTTCTTGGTTTGTAGATGTAGTTGTTGGGCTGTATAGTACCGACAAGTGTAGATGGTGATAGCTGGATATACGTATACGTCTATTACCTACAGGCAGGAGACGCTTGTGTTTTTATAAGAGAAAACTGTTATCCGGTATGTTTATTCAGTATGTAGTTTCCGGGGTGAGCAGAGAGCTATCCAAACAAAGGAGCTCATGTTATATTCAATTACTCTGAAATTTAGTTGATGATGACTGGAATAAGGTGTAGGTTGATTGATTTCAAATCACAGCTATTCGACTAATGATTGTTGCGGGGTTGCTGCTTGGAGACGGGCTCGAGTTGAGCTTCTATGTACCTGTGCGCATTTCTATTGACGCCATTCTGCAAGGTGAGTCGAGTTCTCTTTATCTGCAGGTACCAACGGCTCTTGTTAGACTATGCTATTCCTATGATTTACTAGTACATATTTATGTAAATACATGTAAATATCCATCTAGTACATATATAGTCGCACCGTATGTACCATAAAGTAGAGTGCAATGTCGTCATCAATGTATACTGTGGAGTTGCTCTCAACATTGAACCTACATGTACCTAAGATTATCAAATGACGGGGAAGATATTTCTAAAGCCAATAAGGTTCCCCGCCGGTCCGCTAGATTTTCTCCCGATGCCCGAGATAGCTTCCATTAGCTAGCTACTCCACAATCTCCAGCATTCCCCCAAGGAGCTAGCTTCTCACCCAAGACGCTAAATTATGTTATTCGCTATCTCAACGGACTCGATCTCGGTAATTGTTTTCGTCCTGTTTTCGTCCTATGAAAGCCTCGGCCGCCGATTCGACTCATCTATCATATCCTGCCACGCCTTGCCCTTCTCTTAACCCTTTTAGTCCTTGACATTTTGCTTGACATTATAGACAATTCCCTTGTATACAACTTCGCTGCTATAAACCGACATTTTGTGCCACGTTTAGCGAAAAGCGATAGACCGTCATTTCCCGAGTTCTAGCGTGAGGGGCGTTCACAATGGTGCTTTCCGGGGTGGAGGTTTCGAAGCACAATGACAAGGAATCTTGCTGGGTGGTTATTCACGTAAGTCGTTTTCTACACAAACCGTTGGATAACATTTGCTGATTCGTACCTAAGGGGAAAGCTTATGATGTGACGGAGTTCTTGCCCGGTTCGAGACCTCCCATTCTCCCTGGTAATAGACTCATAATAATCTAACCAGGCCCATAGAACACCCCGGGGGCATGAAGATTATCCTGAAGTATGCGGTAAGTCAGTCATGTGATGTGTGGGAAGGCGATTGACACTTGTCTCTTCGTTCGTGTACATTAACACCTTTTTCAAAGGGCAAAGATGCAACTGAAGAATTTGACCCCATACATCCTCGGGATACCTTGGACAAATATCTCGATACATCGAAGCACCTAGGGACTGTTGATATGTCCACCGTGGCCAAGGTCGAGGAAGAAGAGGATCCTGAGGAATCCGAGCGGCAGAAACGTATCCAGGACAAGCCTCTAATAACACAATGCTACAATCTGATGGACTTCGAGGCGGTAGCCAAAAATGTCATGAAGAGAACTGCTTGGGCCTACTACTCCAGTGCCGCAGATGACGAGATAGTATGTCCCTGCCATTGAGACACCGAAGCTCGTGAGACGCCCGCTAACTAAACCCACAAGACGTTGCGAGAGAACCATGAGGCGTTTCACAGGGTATGGTTTAGGCCCAGGATTCTAGTCGACGTGACAAAAGTTGATTTTACAACCACCATGCTTGGCACCAAGGTAGATATACCTTTCTACGTCACTGCCACAGCGCTGGGGAAGTTGGGACATCCTGAGGGTGAGGTTCTGCTCACACGTGCGGCTAAGAAGCACAACGTCGTGCAAATGATCCCCACGTTAGCATCATGCTCCTTTGACGAGATTATGGACGCCGCAGAAGGGGATCAGGTACAGTGGCTGCAGCTCTACGTGAATTCGGATAGGGCCATCACAGAACGCATCGTCAAGCACGCCGAGAAGAGGGGCTGCAAGGGCCTATTCATCACAGTCGACGCACCGCAATTGGGAAGACGAGAAAAGGATATGCGGTCCAAATTTACCGATCAGGGATCTAATGTCCAGTCGGGTCAGGAGACAGACAACTCGCAGGGCGCAGCAAGAGCCATCTCGTCGTTCATCGACACGTCGTTATCCTGGAAAGACATTCCGTGGTTCCAATCAATCACCAAGATGCCCATCATCCTCAAGGGCGTGCAGCGGGTGGAGGACGTACTCCAGGCCATCGACGCCGGCGTTCAGGGCGTCGTGCTTTCGAACCACGGAGGACGACAGCTCGATTTCGCTAGGTCGGGTATCGAAGTACTGGCCGAGACCATGCCCATATTGCGGGAACGCGGGCTAGAGGACAAGATCGAGATCTTCGTCGACGGCGGCGTCCGTCGCGCGACGGATATCATCAAGGCGCTATGCCTCGGTGCCAAGGGCGTCGGTATCGGACGACCGTTCCTATACGCCATGTCGGCCTACGGGCTGGAGGGCGTGGACCGCGCCATGCAACTCCTCAAGGACGAGATGGAGATGAACATGCGCTTGATCGGATGCTCGCGGGTGGACCAACTGAACCCGTCCCTGGTCGACGTGCGGAATCTAGGGAGTCACGTCACGGGGGTGCCCACGGATCACTTGGGCCGTAAGATCTACGACCCGCTCCTCACGCCTTCGTGGAAGCTGCCAAAGGCGAAGCTATGACCAAAGTCGTGTATGCCATGTGCCTCCGAATTTGTGCTCAGACACACAGAAACACCCGTATAAACGGCCGAGGACTGTGTTACATGCGCTTAAAAGGCGATTGGGTAGTTGGTGATAAAGGTACGAATGGCGGGAGGAAGATAAGAAGGTGTAGCCTTGTGTGATTCAAAGTGTGATGGATGCTTCTATGTGGCATGGCGTAGTGCTCATGATATGTACGATGATCGGGTTCGTTTAACCAGTAAGAGAGATATCACAGCGCATTCGGGTTGAAGATGGTACTGCTGATCATAGGTATAGCTAGAGTTTTCTGAATTTCTTTGAAATTAGTATGGTGGCTTGTAAGATTCTCGCAATGATGAACGAGCATATGTGCTGCGTATACTACGTATTTTTGACAAGATGAAAGGACGGCAGAACTCGTATCAGATAGTACCTACATCACATAGTACATATGTAGCACTGAGAACATTGAACTGAGGCTAGTTGAACGACTACGTCATTGCTTATATAACACAAGTCCCGTTACCTAGCTGACCCGGCCCCGAGGATGATCCTAGCACCTTGGCCGGCTTACTCCAGCTCTGGGCTGGGCTTGCTTATTATTGGCACGAGTGACAACAGATCATAAGATCCTTGTCGCATAATAATCGTCCACTTATACCATAACGTCCCCTTCTAGCCGAATCTGATGTTGTATCCATTCATCTGATCGCCGTTGCCAGGGCCTGCCAGGTACATCCTGCATACACAATACCACAACACCATAAGCTGTCATCCGGATAATTCGCCCGGACTATTCCCTCTTTCTCTTTCGAGCAGTACCGGGCATGAAGATCGAGTCCCGCAATCCAAGTTGAGAGTGGTGAAATCATTCACTACTCAATCACTTGTACTTACACATCATCCACCCAGCCGCCTCAACCAATATCCTCCCCCCAAAATGTCGTCGCTCGAGGCCAAGATCGTCGTACTTGGCGCTCAAGGCGTCGGCAAGACTTCTCTCGTCACCCGTTACTGCAAAGGCGCCTTCAACCCGTCTCAGATCACCTCAACCGTCGGCGCCAGTTTTATGACGAAGCGAGTCGTCGACAGTGACACCGACACCGTCGTACGCCTACAAATATGGGATACAGGTAATCAAACAGCTGCTTTCCCCCCCTCTTTCATATGATTCTAGCTAGAAGCTGACTGAGATGACCATAAAAGCCGGCCAAGAACGCTTTCGCTCCATCTCCCGACTCTACTATCGCGGCGCAAACGCCTGTATACTGTGCTATAGCATCACCGACGCGCAATCTTTCGTCGAGATGGGCGTGTGGCTGACGGAGCTGCGGCGCAACCTCCCGCCCGACATCGTACTACACGTCGTTGGCACCAAGGCCGACATCGTCGCGCGCGACCCGTCACGTCGCGAGGTGCCTTTCGAACGGTGCATAGCCTACGTGGCCGAGAACCTCGCCCCGGGCCTGGGCTCGACGCCGCCTCCGACCGCGACGCCGATGGGCCTGCCGGTGGCCCTGCCGCCCGGGCCGGGCATGAGCCAGTCGAGCATCGCGGCGTCCAGCGCCCAGGAGCCCCGCAGCCCGAGTAGCAAGCGGAGCAGCGGGTTCTGGGGCCAGGAGGCCGGCTGGGACGCGTGCCACGAGATCAGCGCCGAGAGCGGCGAGGGCGTCGAGGAGGTCTTCCGCGTCGTCGCCCGCAAGCTCGTCGAGCAGAACCGCAAGATGCAGCAGGCCATCCTGGCCGCCACCGCCACCCCCAGCACCCCCGGCGGCGGCGAGAACGGCTCCTCCTCCGCCGACTATTTCGACGGCGTCAACCCCCGCGGCGGCAGCTTCCGTGTCGGCCGCGACCGCCGCAGCTGGCTCTTCTCCCCCAACTTCTCGCCCTCGACCTCTATCGAGAACCCGGCCTTTAGAAACTCGCAGCAGCGGCAGCAGAACCAGCAGGGCTATGCGGAAGATCAAGCCAGGAGGGGGAAAAGGTGTTGTTGATTTGATTTTATTGTATTTTATTTTTATTGATGTAACCTCGGCTACTGTAGAGCGACGGCCGCCACATGGTATCTTAGTAGCGTTTTGTACGAGGCGCGATGGATACGCGGGAACGAAATGGGTGTACTACGGACATCCGCTACCTACCCTGGACGATGGACATCGTCAGTCGCCTGAAGGGGACGCACGACGTCGCCTTCGTTGTTTCTGGGCAAGGCGTCCATGCGTCTATCATCGAGGACGGCGAAAAGGCGAGAGGGCGGGGAAGGGGGGGCGCATTGTCTACTACTTCGGCACGGCAGGGGCGTTTGGACATGCATATTCGGGCAACTGGCATAAGGCACGGCTGGATGGGGTGGGCGGGCGGATGGCATCAGGATCAGGATCGGGTTCCGGTTCATGGCCCCTCGGAATATTCGTTCTTGTGTGTTATTGTAAGGATAGGTATATATATAATTTCTCTGATGTTAATATTGTATCACGAGATACGAAATAATCGAGGATCGATCTGATCTTTTGGCGCGGGTCGTTATACCTCGAATTTCGCAGTTTCCTCCTCCTGGCCTTGTTGCGGGGTCAAATATTCTTTAGTATGGCATATATGAGCGCGGTATCGTAGTTGTCAAGGACGGATATGATAAGTAGCGAGCTGGCTTGAACGTTTGGTTAGAAATCTGGGTTGGAGAGAAAGAGAAGCATGGCCCGTCAAGCCACACGAACAGATACAAGAAAGATATAATCTAGCAGGGACAACAATGGGATCAATGGGTCATGAGAGATGTATTATGAGAAAGTCGAGGTAGACTGGGTGTGTATAAGACAAGTTATTTATCACCACTACACACTAAATTTCATATCTAAGTATCTATCACATCAAACCCGTAAACTCGTCCATCTTCTAAGTATCCCCGACGCAAGCACGCACACGATCATGCCGAACTCTGCTGGGCTCTCTTAGACGTCTCAACATCGTCGTCGACCGTCGGTAGGGCCGGGATATCCACGCCCGTGATCCGATGCTCCATGCCGATATACGCATCGCTCAGAACCAAGACGTCGACCTTCCTGCCGCCGCCGCCGCCGTGCTTCTGCGGGTCGGGCAGTTTGATGATCGCCCTCGTCGACGGCTTCGCGCCGCCCCGCACCGTGGAACCCGGCCCCTGGCTCCAGCCGGCGCGCTTGACGGCCAGGATCTCGTCCCTGGCGACGTCGCATACGATCACGAACCAGCCCTCCGTCTGCGGCTTGGGGAATCTGGGGGCATAGATGCGCGCCTCGCGCTCTACGACGGGGTTGAGACGCTTCAGCGACACGGTGAGGGATAACGCCGTCACGTCCTCGGTCTTGACGCTGATGTGGGGGAGCACGGAGGCGGCGCGGACGAAGCGGCTCTGTTGGGAGTTCGGGACGTTGAGTTTCTTGGCGAGTTGCTCCACCTGAGGCCGGGTGAAGCTGCTCAGCTTTTGGAGAGCCGTGGTGTCTTTCAGGTTGTCGGGGTTGGTCCCTGGAAGGATGGCCATAGGCGGATCTTGTGGCCAACGGGCCGATTTGACACACTGCAATAACTTGATCATCTCGAGACAGCTAGAAAGATGGCCTAGCTCCGTCAGGACGTCAATGGACGCCTGTGTGATACGAATGGCTTGGTCCAGAACGCTGGTCTGGTCACCGACGTAATCTGAGATAGGGAGGTCGATGCGCGCCATGTGTGCTTGGAGAAGTAGGAAAGCCTTGACGTGTGGATCCCACATTGGTAGGCCAAAGGTGCTTGCTTCGAATGGAAGGTTTTCCGACAACTCGACATTAATCAGATCCTCGTTGTGACGGACAGGAAGCTCGTCGTATTCCGCGGCACGAGACATCCAGGACAAGACGTCTACAAAATTGGCCTTAGGCTTGGCATGCTTGATAAGATGACGGATCGTCTTGTGCGATAGATAATAGTAGCTCATAATCTTGCCGAGAGGCGTTGGGTCGACATCACCGTTAGGATATACTTCAACGCACTTCGAGGTAGCCAATTCATCTAGAGACTTGTTGACCATGTCAATCATGAAGTTGTTTGCAAGCTCCTGGGCGGCAATAGTGCTGTGTTCCTCCGCAGAGATATTGAGCCCATAGTATGAAGGATTCTTATGTAGTCGACGGAAGAAGAAAGTCCAAGTCAAGTAGTCGAGCGCGTCTTGTTTTGTAACAATTGTTTCAGCCGAAACTTCGGCACCCAAGTGATTGTCAAGGACAGTGTGCAGAGAGGACTCAACCGGGAAGCCAGTATGTAAGAAATGCTTATAGAAGTCCTTCTTCGAATCCTGGGTGAATATGCGCGCGACACCGGAGTTATCGAATTGGGGACGACCGGCTCGACCGAGCATCTGCAAGACGTCCGTCAAATCCATATCCTGATAACCTTCAATCTTGGCATCGTAGAACTGTGTGCCTTTAACGATAACCAGGTGAGCGGGAAGGTTAACACCCCAAGCCAACGTGCTTGTTGCAACCAGAATCTGAATCTTATTGTTCAAGAAAAGCTCTTCGGCTAGTTGCCGATCAGATTCAACAAGACCCGCATGATGTAGCCCAATACCAAAGTTAATCGCCTCCTTCAATGCATCATCCTTGACCCTGGCAAGGTTGAGCTGGAGATCCTCTTCCGACATGTTGACGAAGCGCCGTGGGTCGTCTTCCATGCCACAGAAATTGATGAGGTCCTTGGCAGTAAACCGGGTCTGTCGTCGAGACGGCACAAAGACGATTACAGGCTTATTGGGACTGTGAGTCTTGATCGCTAGGAAAGTTGGCCTATTCATAGATTGCATCAGGGGACAGAAGCCTCTGACTTCTGGGAAGCCGTCGATGTATAGCTCTAGCGGCACCGGCCGTACAGAGTGTCGGAAGTTGAATAACCCTTCCTTCACTCCGAGCCAGTTGGCAAGGTCCGTCGCATTTGCGCAGGCTGTAGACATCCCCAGGAGCCTGACGGAGTTCTTAGTGGATTCGGCGATATAATTCATCCCTAAACTAGTTAGAAAAGCACGTCACTCTCTCTAATGTCAATTAGGAAACCTACGGGATACGATAATCTCGAGGATGGGACCTCGATCTCCGGCAAGAAGATGGATCTCGTCGATAATCACAAGCGCCACTTGACGAACGTACCCTCTTGTTTGCCAGCTACGGGAGATACCATCCCATTTCTCTGGTGTTGTGATAATGATGTCTGCGTCTTTGATAGTCCTCGTATCGGGTGTGTTATCACCTGTCAACTCGACGAGCTTGAGACCCAAAGGTCCGGCAAGTCGATCACCCCAATCCTTGACTCGCTCCCTGACGAGAGCTTTCATCGGTGCAATGTAGACCACTTTCGACTTCGGCCGCTCTCTGAACGCCCACCACATAGCTAATTCTGCAGCAACAGTCTTTCCGCTGCCAGTTGGTGACCCTAGTAGCACATTGGCTGATGTATGGTAAAGTGTGTGGAAAATCTGCGTTTGCATGGGATTGAAGAACTGGAATCTCTGGGCATATATCTCTTCCAACCCCGGGTTCTTGAGCGCACTGATCGGCAGCGGCTGTAAGTTGAGAAGATCTGTATACACACTCTCGGTATCCGGACGAATAAGATGTTGGAAAGAGACGGGCGTGACCGTCTCTGCTCCAAGCCATTTGTCCGAGACTGCCCTGACGTAAATCTGGCTGGGAAGGGGATCTGACAAAGGGATCGTAAAGTTGAGTTCGTGATCATCGTAGATTTTCTTTCTGTTGAGTATGAAGAACTCGTGGTGATAGATTTCGGAAGTGTCAGAGTTCTCAACCCAGACATAGAACGATTCAGACGTTCCATGCATCATATCGTTCCATTTGAAGTCCGGAGTGATGTAGAGTTTTATCCTCAATACGTCTCGGTTTAAAGGGGCAATCTCGGCATCTACAGATACTGTTGGAAAATTATCAATGATCTTTGCAATCTTCTTGCCAGCGTTCGGGTTATGCACCAGGCTGCCAATCTCTGCTGCTTCCATATCACGCAAAGCTTCGATGCTCAGATTATCCCTAGCATCGATTTGATTAAGCACTGATTTAGGTAGATCGAATTGATGCAACGGGTGCTGGAAAGGCCATATGCGCTTCTCAATAGACTTGGCTAGGGTAAGCAACACTAGGCACTGGTAGCCCCAGCGTCGGTTTAACGCAATCATGAAAAGGGCACGACATATTCGTCCGGATTGTTGCGCTACATAGTTAAGATCGTTTGTCAACGCGAAGTCTTTAGGCTGTATTTGAGAGATGTAAGATTGCAGCAAAATATTGGTCTTCGCTTGGGGTGTATCAATCCCGCCAGAGACGTCGCAAGGGACACCCTCCCTTAATTCGGTCAACTCGTTGGCCTCGCTGTCTCTAGACTGAACATTATCGAATTCTCCACTCATGCTGATCATTTTGAGGATGTCTGCTTCCGTCGCCTGAGGATCCATCTTCTCGTTGAAGATTTGTATGCTGGATTGCTGGATATAGTATTGACTGGCGATGCGGCCAATGTCTTTGCTTCTGAGCTCTTCGGTGATTTCGTTAAAAATGATCATTTGGCTTTTCTGCAACGTTCTGGCCGCTTCGATAGCAAGTTGCCGTCGCCTCTGCACCAGTGTCGGATCATCTCTGATTTCAGCCCATTCAATGCCGTAGGCAAGAGGGCTTCTTTGCATCCGGACAAATAGATAAGAGTAGCCAATCCATTGCACTGCTTCTGGGATAGAAGTCACAGTACCTAGAGCAATTTCAGCATTCAAATTGTCAACCAACTTCGAAGAAAACTTCGATTCGATCGGTTGCTGTTCAGTGACCGCCGCCAGGTAGTGCGGGAGTTTGTCTGCGGTCGTGCAGATCATGCCAATACCCACGTCCTCGAATTGAGGACGTCCAGCACGGCCGAATATCTGGAGAACATCAAGAATGCCGAGATCAACGAACTTTCCGTCTTGGGCGCTGTATACCTGCGTACCCTTGATAACGACCGCTGCGGCCGGCAGGTTGACACCCCATGCGAGAGTTGCTGTACAGCAAAGCACCTTGATGACACCTTCGGCAAAAAGCCTTTCCATGAGGTTTCTGTCAGATCGAGTCATACCAGCGTGATGTATGCCTAGCCCCTTAGGCAAAAGTTCTCTAAGCTCACGTGCCCTCGAAGATTTCATGTCTCTGACGGCCTGGTCATACTTCGGATGTCCCACAGGATCGAATAGATCCGTCGTGGCGTTCTCTAGAGCCTTTTCGTAAAGCGTATTGGCGGTGAGAAGCGTGTCTCTTCTGGAATGTACAAACACCATGACTTGATGGTCTTGCTCGAGCATATCCCTAACTTTCTCATAGGATACGAAATCGAGATTCTCCTTGGTCTGCTTCCAGGCCTCCTTGCCCTTGCCGACCCTAACTCCTATGAAGTGCTGTTCCAAAGGAACAGGACGAAATGAGGCATCAAAGTAGAAAAGTCCGGCATACCTGTTTACTTTGAGGAAGTCGGCAACATCGACGTAGTTAGGGAGTGTGGCACTAAGACCGACGATGCGGATTAGGGACTGCATGCTCTCGACTTGGCGTTCTGTCCGTGCCACCAAAGATTCCAAGACAGCACCTCGTTCGTCGTGAAGCATGTGAACCTCGTCAATGATGAGCAGTCTGACCTTTTGCACTAGTTCAGTATCTCCAGTTCCCTTTCTTGTAACTACATCCCACTTCTCAGGGGTCGTGACAATCACCTGCGTTTGCACGATCTCGGATTTGGTAAGGTGCATATCTCCTGTATACTCGCGGCAACGGATGCCGAGCCATGCGAGACGTTTGCCCAGCTTCTCAGTAATTTCGGCGGCGAGCGCCTTCATAGGTGCAACGTAGACGATCTTGAAGTCCCCGACATCGACTGCGAAATCCGTTGCCTCCGTATTTTCAATAGGGTTGGGCGTAATATATTGACCAATTGTTTGTAGAATTGTCAGCATGGCTGCATCTGTTTTACCGGCACCAGTAGGAGCGCATATTAACATGTTCTCGCTGGTTTTATATGCCACTGGATAAACGAGAGTTTGCATTCTGTTCAAGGTCTTGTAACCTTTGAATGTTTTGCGGCAGAGTCCGTCCATGTCCGCAATGTTGACGAGTTTCTGCCCAGGACGAAGTGTTCCGGCTTTTCCAGCAGGTATGAAATATTCCTCGTACTTCTCGTATTGCTTTCTCTCGCTGCCGACCGGCAAGCCATATTTCTTTCCGGCGTGGCTCAGTGTGTTCCCAGCATTGAATGCCTTATACACATGGGGATATTGGACCTCCTTATGCATACTAGGAGCCAAAGCGGCGTTCTTATGCTCGAAGTCCTGACGTCGAAGAGCCTCATCTCTCTCGGCTTTAGTTAATAATCGACCTGTAGGCTCACGTGCCTCCTGCGTAGCGAAGCTCGAGATGATCTCATCTTTATGGGATAATATTTCAATAACAAAGTCGAGGTCGTCAAACCCGACTAGATCGGTGAGCAGAGACTGCAACTCGCCCTCAGACCGTTTGGAGCCTAGTATCTCAAGAATCTGGGCCTGAAAAGCATCTGAGGATAAGCCGTTTTTCTTGGTAGAGATGGCGGAGCACTGATCCGCAAACCACAATGGGCCATGGCTATCACCATCGAGCTGACCGTTGGCTTCCTCGACGAAATCGCTACTATAGAGGTCTTCTTCGCTATCGTCGATGAAGTCCCATACATCGTCCCCGCTGTTTCCAGACGTGAAATCTTCATCATCCAGATCGAATTCCGCACCTAATTCTGCTTCGATAGAAGTATTCTTGCCGGGTAACTTCAGATCCGCTAAAGCCGCCTTCATGGCGGCAAATTGTTCACGCCACTGAGCTTCGGCCCGGCCCATCGACGAAGACGACATTTTGAAGGTAATTAGGGGATTTACCAAGGCGGGCGCTCTGTTTTCTGTAGATTTTGTTAAGGAAGTAGTAAAGCCTCTGGGTCCAATGGCTAATTCCCTAAGTACATGGAATTCTTTTCTTCTTTTTTGTAGAATTTGAAGTACTCAAGGGTTGGATTACATAGATATAGTACGGCGTATGACTGTTTGTCCAGTGGATACCTAGGCTGCTCTACAACTACTTATCTATGCTGTGGCTAGTGAAGATTGCACAACAATAAGTGCCGGCAGACTGCGTTCCCGCGCGCTAACGCCACAGATACATGCCACCCCGATAAGTGCAAGACATGGGGACATACCTTAACTACCTAGGTAGACCCCTGAAAGATAGGCACCTAGGCAATACTGATTGGGCACATGCAACAAAGCCCAGGCAGCAGCAGGCACTGACTTCACCTCCAAGTCCAATGGCCCCGATCCGTGCTCTCCTTCATCCCCTCGCATTATAATACATATCCGTTTCCCGAGCCTGCTTTGTTTCAAGGCCGCCCTCCCAAATTCATGCTCTTTCAGCTGCTTCCCGCGAAGAATGACATTTACCTCTCCGATCGGAAACCACTCTAATCGCAGTCCGTAACCAATAATCACCTACCATGAAGCTGCACTACATCGGGGTACGCACACCTATCATTACCACAGGTCACCGGCATACCTACCGCCCGCTGACGATGTCTTGGCAATAGATCATCCAGAACGAGAGCAAGCCCGGCGTCGAGATATGCTCTGAAAAGGAGCTGAGCGCCTACTCGCGCTTCACCCGTCAAAAGTACACACGACCGAGATTCGCCTCCGATGCCTCATCGTAATCTAGGCTGACTGAGGGTTCTTGTAGCTATGGCGAATTTATGAGTATGTTCGCGAGGACGGTGGCGGAGCGCACAAGACCGGGACAGCGACAGGATGTCGAAGAACAAGGTGCGACCGCCAACCTACCCCTAGGTACCCAGACGGCCGGTCCGCTGCCGCGAGGACAGAGCTGACTTCGGGTGATCAACCACAACAGACTACACGTTCCACGCCTACGGAAGAAGCGAGGGCGTCTGCGGCATCATCATCTCCGACCACCAATACCCGGCCCTGGTGGCGCACCAGCTGCTGTCCAAGGTCATGGACGACTTCCTGGCCACGCACCCGCGGTCGTCGTGG
This sequence comes from Xylariaceae sp. FL0662B, assembly GCA_022376535.1. Classification (NCBI taxonomy): domain Eukaryota; kingdom Fungi; phylum Ascomycota; class Sordariomycetes; order Xylariales; family Xylariaceae; species Xylariaceae sp. FL0662B. The sequence goes on from JAJJKD010000007.1 coordinate 426,441, forward strand.
GCCAACGGCCAGACCGTCTCCATGCCGGAGCTGCAGGACTACCTGGCCCGATACCAGGACCCGCAGCAGGCCGACAGCATAATGAAGATCCAGCGGGAGCTCGACGAGACCAAGATCACGTTGCACAAGACCATCGAGAGCGTCTTACAGCGGGGCGAGAAGATCGACGATCTCGTGGCCAAGAGCGACGGCCTGAGCAACCAGAGCAAGATGTTTTATCGTGCGTTGCCTTTGCCTTCTTCCTTCCTCCCTGGTGGTAACATGCTGCCCGCCCTTCAACAGGACGCTAACCTCATCGTACAGAACAAGCCAAAAAGCAGAACTCGTGCTGCCTCGTTATGTAAATACCGGTATGCTGCGGCAGTTGGTGTGGGCATCGGTTGTTGATTCGAACGCGTCTGTTTCAGCATAGATACCTAGCGGGTGAGAATTGGCAGGTTGGCTATCTGGACGGCCGTTTATTTATATCATCTACATGTACTATCCGCCTGAATACATAGGGGGGAGCTGTCAGAGTCATTCGCTAGCAGAGGTTGGGCGTTTCTGCTGAAGGGAGATAAATAGACTTCTAAGTTGCTATACACACGACATATAACATCGATAGGTGGACACACGAATATGATCAGAACCCGATACTTATTACACTAATATACGAGGTTCGTTGGAAAAGAGATAATATATTTTCCCTCTTCGATAAGCGAGGAGTGTGTCTAGACTCAGTTCCAATTAACTATTATCAAATTTGATCCCGAATCCAATAATAAGCTCCAAACCAATCGTATCCAACACAATCAGTCTCCCCCGTCCCCGTCCCCATCCCCCCAAGCCAGGGTATCTAAGGTATTTATCTAGGTATCATGCGATGGCCGGCCATCAAGGCCTCATCGTGTGTGTATTCTCTTGGTATTTAGTCTTCCTTCTTTCTCTTCATCCATTAACATAATAAAAACTCAGGCATGACAATGCGAGTCGCAGACTCTTCTCAAAAGTTGCAACGTCTCCCTCTCCTTAATATATATATCTAGAAAGCAGAATGAAGCAGAACGGACTCCCCTTGCTTTTCCTTGGATCCCCACCCCCCTTATTTCCCTCTAATTCAAATCCCCTGAATAGGAGCCGCGGTTGAAACGCCCCGCGGAAGAAGTATCGGATAGAATGATAGCGCAACAAAGAAGAGTGTATGTATATGTGTATGTATATATGTAGGTAGGTAGGGAGGTAGGTAGGGAGGTCGGTAGGGAGGCATATAAGTAGGTAGGTGGGTAGTTAGTTATGTACGTAGACGTATATGTCCGTACGCCTGCTCGGAAGAGCGCTCACGCGCGATCCAAGACGACGCGCTCGCTCTTGCGGTGCTGGGCGAGTTTGTGGGGGCTGACGATAGTCTCCCGCGGCTCGGGGGGGACGACGAAGGTGGGGGTGGCGGTCTTAGTGGCGGCGATCCTGACGGGGCTGGGGTCGGGGCCGGGGCTAGTCTTCGCGGGGCTGGCACGCGGAGTCTTGGGGGTGGTCGCCGCGGCGGCCGCCGCGTTAGTATGCAGGGGCTTGAGCATGTTGCGCTGCTGTCGCGAGATGGAGATCTGCCGAGCGATGGAGATCTCGACCGGGTTCCGGTTCCCACCCGTCTCCATCAAGATGTCGTCGATGTCCTGCGGGGGCGGCTGCGTGATGTGGGTGTTCGTCGACGACGTAGGAGACAGCGAGCGGTGCCTCTGACCACTAGTCGCCGAGGACGCCGCCGATGAAGGGGTGCGTTGAGGCTGCGGCTGCGGCGGCGGCTGCGGCGGCGGCGTCACCATCTGCCACTTCGGCTCCGGCGTGTACTGCTGACTCGGCCGGACCGATACAGATCTCACAATCTCAATTTCAGGCGAGTAAGAAAAGTCCGATTCTGCCGGTGATTCGAGTATCAGGCTCGATTGGTCAGGGCTAAACTGGGGTGTTCTTACAGGAGATTGCCGTTCTCCCGACTTAGCCTGCGTTGCGATGGTGAGCTTGCCCTTGCCCTTCTGGGCAGAGGAAGACTTGGTGCGGTTGTGGCTAATATCGGATGGTCGTCGTCGATGAGATACGGAGCTCTCAAAAGTCCCCGCCGAAGAAGGCGAAGGTAGTGCTGGGGACGTATTGGATCTAAGACGCGGTGAACGTTTTGGGGGTGGAATAGCACCTGGCTTATTGGCAGGAGTAGGTGGAAACAAGGCGAATGATGGCGTCGCCATCGACTGGGGGGAAGTTGTCCTCCTCGATGCTTCATGTGGCTTCTTATCCTATCCAGAACATCAGTCGGCTTGACGTATATATATTCCAAAGAGAACTTACCTGTTCTCGTTCTATCGCGTCATCGATGCTCTTCAGTTTCTTCATGGTGGCCTGCCGCCTGGCTAAGAGGGACGGCTGGCTTTCTGATGTTTGGGATTGCAACACGCTTCCAAACATCACACTATATCTCTCCATCTTGATGGTGGGGATTTGAACATCCAACAAAGGTCCACACGAACTCGAGTCAGTATCCAGTGCGATCGGAATCCTTTCGTGTGTCTCATGGACCGTTTTGTCGTCGTTCGGCTTCAACCTCGGCTCCTCTGCTGTGCTTTCCAAGTACGGCATTGTTTGGGATCTGGCCACCAATGGTTTATGTTTCGGGCCTCTCCGCGCGCTAACGGTATGGCTCCTTTCCGGCCTTATCTCAGACTGAGGCTGAAAGTTAGTCACCGGTGATTGTCCCGCTTTGGACTTGCCCTTTGGTTCGTTGGGCTTTGAATCCGTCGCATGTACATTTGGAGGATCAGACGGTTTTCTCGTAAATCTGCTAAATAGTTTCCACCTTCCCGACGGCTTCCTGGGCAAAGGCGTATCGTAGGAACCAACATTACTGATTGCGGAGCCAGGGGAGACCAGCAATGGAGTCGAGGTTTGGGTACGCCCGCGAGAGCCCTGCTGATTCGACGAACTCAAGCCCGCGGGCTGATGTGTAGGACTGCCAAGTGCCATACCGATAGACGAGACCTCGTTTAGAGACTCAGGTGTTGGCATCCTAACAGTCGGAGTAATACCGGTTCGTGGAGCGGGTGACATCCGTGGACTGTCGTCAGGGGTCGGGAGTTGTCCTCGTGCGGGCATATACGACTTAAATCCAGCCCCAGCACCTGCTCTCAAGTTGAGAAAAGAATCATCTCTGGACATCCTCTTGTCGAAGTTGAAGTTAGGTTTAAGTGAGCCCTTGGAACTCGGACCGCCAGATGTGCTCGGCCTCTCTGACATCTTAGCCTTAGGCGGTTGTGTTGCAAGCAGAGGACGACTGAAGTATGGATATGCAGTTGTTCTCTCAATCGAGGAAGGAACAGCATTGTTATTATAAGATGCCCTCTGTAGGGCATCTGACACAAGGCCTTGTCCGTTCAGGACGGGGCGGTCGGGGTTGTCGGGGACGTGCGTAACGAACGCATCCGGACCTGCATGACCCTCCATCGTTATTCTGGAGTGACTAACCAATTTGAACAGGATCCGTTGCGACCCTGCAGCCGGGACTTGATTGGACAGATGTCAATCCCTGAATGATCCAAAGGCGATCGATGCGAGGCTAGCTGCTTAAAGCGTATGAAATCCAGGCTCCAGCTGATGCTTCTAAAAACAACCCGAGGAGAAACTCGAAAGGATATTGGTGCGGGTTTGGACTTGGATCAAGATGATATTTCGAATATAAAGTTATTCCAGTTGCGTAGACTGTCTCCCACTCACACTTCTGCCTTCATTCAAAACCGGAAATGACAAACCTTGCATGTCGGCCTTCCATGACGCTTGTGGCGGCCTTCGATTCATATATATACTATGTATGTATTCCCGGTCAGGCAATAACAGTAAGCTAGCTTAGCACTTGTCAGCGAGAATATTGCTAGCGACCGTTTGAGATTGATGGGACGGTTATTCTGCGGAGGGTGATCAACGACTTAGATTCATCTCCAGAAGGCATCATGGAGGACGACCGGGGGTACCCTTGACTACATGTCTGGTCCACCAGACTGGGATGCCCACCTGACCGGGATGTTTTGGAATGATGACAGGATCGTTGCTTGGGGAGGGACAGGCGGGATGGGATGATCAAGTGTGGTGTATCAAGAGCGTATGATGGGGGATGAGAGGTAGTGAGGATAAGATCTAGTTAATACTCGCAGTCAACCGTCTGTTGTTGAAGAGGCTTTAAAACCTGACAGGAGTTCGTCGTATAGGAAAGGTTCGAGAAGCTCCTGTGATACCACCGGATTGCATTATTATCGGACTTGTTCTGAAGCAGTGGTGAGTGGTCCGTTCGGGTCCATTGGCGAGAACCCTGTTCCTTAAATGGCTCGATAAGTAGGCAAAAATCGAAAGAGACGCGGCGCTTGATGTAGCTGTGGTCTGAATACACACATATGAGAAGGTTTATTCTCCACGACGCTTAGACGGTGGATTTTCGCACATCCCTCGATCTCGTCTACGCGCGGTACGGACTTCTATAGAAGACTCGGTCAATTTCGAGATGGCGGTCAGTAATCTGTCTGTATATTGCAGTTGTATGCCTAAGAAATGAGAAGACCTGTCGTTGCGATGCGGTACTACATTAGGACCCGGGAAGACATGTTTGTCTTCTCTCATAGGATGACGAAGGAACATGTTCATCAAATCCCTTGCGTCTCGTTCTGCAATGGAATTATCCGTAGGGCTTCTGTGGTGTAAGGGACGCGGAAAGTCCTCTTAAGCCACTAGATAGATAGGTAGATGTTGTATTAGAAGCTTCTTTTCAGCCGATCAAGGGGCGTAAACGCTTTCTCGTATAAGATGGCTGCCGGTCCCCCGTACGCTTGTGGTCAACAGACGATATAGTTCATGAAGCCCTGGTTGAGCCACGACTGTTTTATCGAGGTGATCAAGGGTGCTTACACGTTTACAGGTACCATTCGAACGATTACGAGTCGGCTATTATTCCTCGTAAGAGCAGAAGAGGGATTCGGGAACATGGTGGGTTTCATGGCTACCCCAAGAGGCAAAGCTTGATCTTTGAAGTTTCAGGATTGCAAAATGCATGAAAAGGGCCATTACGTGCCTTAGCACCAAAGTAGGGGTCCCCCAGCCCTGGTCTGTGCCACCACTCGGGGAAATCTTTGTTACCGCCTACACTACTTCGTAGTATTACTCCATACCTACTTAATGTTCTTATGCGTACGTACATAACGGTTACATTACTACGCCGGGTGGTTAGTAGCTTCGGTATTTCTCTTGTCCTCCGTACATACTAACTAACCGGTTACATACACGCAGATACCGCAAATTCACCCGAGATTTCACCGTCGTACATATCTAGCCTCTCTATCTTCTGCCCGAGGCGAATATTAAATCAAGATTGTCAAAATGGCGATATACAATCAATTATAGAGGCTCCATCTGTTGGCAGTCTTCGTGGGTTGTTACGTTAATGCGGTATAATTAATTCATTTAAAGCGATTTCACTGAGCTCCTCTATCACCTCACCTCGAGTGACCAGTCACTAGGCAGTATTTCTAGTAGGCTTTCTACGTACAATACCTTGCTAGACGCCTAGTGATTGGTTATATCGTGGCATTCATCAAGGCAGTAAGTGGGTTTGGAAGTTGTTCGACCCATGACAATCTAACTCTTGGCCGTGATGCATGAACTTACGAAGTATTACGACCAGAATTGTACAATCTCCCTAGATGATCATTGGACTTCTGCCCGTTCAAACTAGGGGCACAATTTTTCCAGGCTCGAGAAACCATGCGTACTCATACGTTAAGTACTCAGCTACCCGTGCCACACCAGCCACCTTGGTTGAATTCGCCTTAGCCTCACCACTGCGGCACGGATAGACGTAAATCTCTTGGGACGGTGTTCCACGGCCAAACTAACGAGGTGATAGTAGGTTAGCTGATTCATTGTTTGATGTTGTGGACTGAACCTATGGTAACACAGTGTGCGGCTTGTAACGAGTATACGGATCTCTACCTAGATAATATCATACCGTATTGCGAGCAGGTATACTCATCATGGTTGCCGGCTCTGTACGGCGTACCGTTCAATGCTGACAACTATTTTGATAGTATTGAGTGGTCTCATAGGTATTGCCATGTAGTATCCATGTGTCAACAAAGCTTCAGCATGTATAACAAAGTGACCTCCGCTAGCGATGGCGAACACCTGGGCATTTAGCAGCCCTCGATGTTAAGCTTCAGAGTTACGAGGAGCCCCTATTTTTTGAGACATTCCGGAAACCTTTGACCAGTCACTCGACGCCGTAGAATGCCTTGTTTCCTGTCATACGAGAACACTTCCGCCAGTGCACCAGTATCACGTCGGCCCGGTAATAAAACGTAACACCAGACTTCTAACTTTACGCCAAATAAGGCGCAACTACCTAATTCCAGGTAGTTTCTAGCCCCGAGATCTTGTGGCACATTCCACGAGGGCATGATGAACTATTGGCTTTCGTCAGCTCTTTCCACGGACGGGAAGGCGATTTAGCTCATATGCTCACTAGTCTTCACTGTCTACGGATTTTTTTTAGACGTCCAGTCCGGATAGCATTGAGTGTAACCACCCGTGGGAGGTGCGGCATCAGGGTGCGGTTAAGCCAGTTGAGCTATAAGGTGAGATAGGTTCGACACTTATTAGTGCTACACGGGTTTTCACCTCGTGGCTCATTTATATGTTTAGATTCAACTGGATCAAACCTATAACGGCAGTTACTAACATCCAATGAGTGCAGCTGACGACCGATATGATGCCCGAAGAAGGCCGGGAAAGAATCTCGATCGAGTATATGTCACATTTATCCCTTTGGAATCGAGCAGAGCGTGTCTCAGTCTTGCCTTCCAAACAACTGCTTTGGAGCGAAAGCAGACCACAGAAGCGTTGTGCGAAAGCAATGGGCTCTGAGCGGTGTACACGATGCTGTTGATTTCCCCATCTGTAGCTGAAAAAGGGGGAGGTCGAACCTCAACCCAAGCTACCTCAAGGCTGGATAGTAGGGTCCAATGTAGATCTTGGGCGGGACCTGACCGATCTTTGGTATTGGGACATATGTAGCCTCGTCTGACTTCATGAAACCCAATCACTTATATCAAGAACATCGCGACTCTTGGACAGCCGCTTGTGTACAGAAACGCGAAATAAGAAGCGATAACAACTGAATATATGATTTCTGTTGCTGTTTAGCTTCCTAGATCTGCTGACGTTAACCGTATACTTTAAGGAGATACTTATGCCTTCGCTCCAGCAAGATAGGCATTAGCAAGCAGCTTTTTCACTTGTCGGTGTTATCAAATTCCATGGTAGACGGGCTGGTCTTTACGGAGGAAGATCAGAACTAATAGTGCGGGTATATTTGGACAACCGGGTAAGGGGAACTGCGCTGGCATCTGGGAACGTTTAGGTAAATTATTTGCAAGGCCAAGTTACCGTACTTTGGTCTGGTTTAGGAGTCATTTGGACTGGATCAGCCACATCTCATAACTTAGTAGTTTGAAGTGGATAAAGGGGACAACCTGGCATGCAGCAGTTGGTCCTGCGTGATGGAGAGGTTGGCGAGGTAGGAAATGAGGTCAACCGGGTCTCGAATCAAAACATGACAAATCATGATGCGGTGTAGAGTAGCTCCTTGGAAGATGGATGACTTGCTACGACGATTGAATCAAGAGGCATTTCTAGGTAATGTTGACAAGTTGTAGTAATAAGAGATGCATGTATAGGTGTCTGGTCATCTTCATATGGATATTTATGCGAAAAAAGTCAACAAAACACAAAGAGTTGTACAGCATATATGCAGATAAGGAGGTATGATGTAAGTATGTACATAGGGAATTTTGGCAGTCCCTTGGGAAGCACACATGTGCATGCAACAGCGGGGTTGATGTGGCTGATGAGAAATTGTTAGGCAAGTTGGGGTCATTGCTTCAGGCGTGAATCAGAACTAGGACCCGAAAACAGCCCCTCATTCATCAGACCGCGCATCCGTCCATCCCAACCAAGCAACAACTTTTCCTTTGAACATTTGGGAGGCTTTCCCAAGAAATAACCCCAGACACATACGCTCTCCCGCCAACTTTTTGTCTGCTGATATATCTTCCTAACCTTATAGCACACACCCCTTCTCTTGCTCTCTCTCCTTCTTCCCTGATAAATAATACATCACAAAAAGCGAACCAACCCATCCAACATGTCGTGGCAAGGTAAGTAAAACACCTCGAATCAAACCCCACTCCGCGTACTGGCTTTAGAAACTAGAGATAGGGCTGACTCTTCGACCCCCCTCGTGACAGCCTATGTTGACTCCAGGTACGGACCGTCCCATCACGACAGGCTTACGATAAACATTGCTACAACCGGCATGGACACGCACTGACCTTGTATATTCCCACCTAGCCTTGTTGGCAGCGGCCACGTCGACAAAGCTGCTATCGTCAGTGTCGCAGGCGACAGTGTCTGGGCCAACTCGAGCGGATTTACGGTATTTACTGCCAACCCCCCGTTTCCCCCCTATTCACAACATCCCTCTATCTAGCCACAGCATACGCTTTCTACGGTTCAAACTATAAAGTCGCGCCATACTGACATCGATACCACAGGTCCAACCCGCCGAGATGAAGACCCTCATCAGCATCCTGAACGCGACCGGTGATGCGATCGACAAGGCCCACGCGGACGGCGTCTACGTTGCGGGCGAGCGCTACGTCGTCACCAGAATCGAGGACCGGAGTATCTACGGCCGACAGGTGGGTTTGACGACACAAATCCCGATTTCGTTTTCGTTTTCGTCGTTGTCCAAGAACAAAAGGTTGTTGACATGGGGTTTCGTCCCATCTTTTTAGGGCAGGACGGGCATCTGCGCCGTCAAGACGAAGCAAGCGGTCATAATCGCCCACTACGGGGAGACCCAGGTCGTCGGAAACGCGACACTGACTGTGGAGGCGCTGGCGGACTACCTCATCAAGGTCGGGTACTAGAGCGGTGTGGCGAGGGGACGTCGGGGAGCTATGGGGGCGTATGTCGTGTGTGTATGTGTGTACTTAAGTGTGCATGGGCTCGTGTGCGTGGATACTAGACTGGGAGGCATGTTAAGGCTTGCATGCCGCATGCCGCATGCCGCGTTCAGAACCGTGAAGCGGAGGTTTACCAATCTTCTGCTGATGTCGATGACACCAATGGTGGCTGATGCTGTTTCGATTCTTTGAGGCGCCATCTACCGGATCCCCTAGATTCTGCATAGGCAAAAATAACAAAATCGCCTTTCCCTCGTGAACATATATACACAAAATCTCTGTTTTAGCTGTCCCAGCAGTATGTACAATGATGATCTTAAGCCTTTTTGGGGGAAGGAGGCCTCGGTGTTCTCTAATTTGCGTTTGGGTATACCCTGTTCTCTAGCTTGACGCCTTTCCATCCATCCATTATTCCGTCATATACAGTTATATCATACAGAGTAGTAACATCATCTCCTCTTAACGCCGTGGTTTTCCCCCCACTTCTTCATGCATGGGTCTATGCTATTAAGACAGCGTGACCGAACTCGCTAAAAAGAACCGTCTCAGACGGCCGAAAAGAACGTGACGAGAAGCAGCGGAGCCTGGGGTCAGGAGGAGGTAGGAGATAAGGAATTCAGACAGGTAACTCGGCGTTCCTCCGTCCGAAGCCGACGCGATCGATGAGGAGGCCGATGTAAGGGCCCACGACGGGCGCGTTGCGGGCGAAGGCGGCGATGGTGCCGAGGAAGTCGCCGAACAGCACCATGATGCCGTACAGCTCGACGCAGAAGCCGATCAGGGGCCACCGCAGCAGGATTAGCAGCAGGCCGAGGAAGAAGGCCGCCGTGCCCTTGGCCTTCTGCTTCCGCGCGAAGAAGAGCAGCGTCTTCTGCGGCCCGATGATGATCGTCAGGCCGATCAGGAAGAGGATCTAGGGGAGGAGGATTCCCTTCGCGTTAGGGCGGCTGGACGGTGGAAAAGGGGGAGAAGGGGGGAGCGGCGTACGTTGCCCATCGCAAGCCTGTGGGCGTTGGGGAGCGGTTAGATAGCGAACTTCTTGCGTACGTATGGGCATAGTAGAGGAGAGTAGAGGAGAGTTGAGGGAGGGGGGAGGAAGGGGGCGCGACTGGCTGGCCGGTCGTTGCACTTACATGGCCCGGTCAAAGAACAGCATCACGCCTCCGATCAGGAAGAAGCCTCCTACGGGCGAGCAAGCGGATCGTGTTAGCGCCCTGGAACCTTGAACCTTGAACTCTCCCCGCGCGCAAGCATCGCGGCATGCTACGTACCACCGGAGCAGAAGGCGACACCGATTTCTGCGACAACGACGTCAGTCAGTCAGACGGCGCATCTGGTACACTCGTTCATCTTCCTTACTTTGGGTGTCTGATAACCACATCGTAGGCATCTTGGCTGGGGGTTTCTCTTCGCGACGGCGTGTTCTTGGAGATGCAGGTACAGGGAGTCGAGGGGACGGTTTACAATGGAGAAGTAGAAAGCTAGGTCGACATGGGAGCGCAATTCGTCGCTGCGTTGAAGCTCGTCAAAATGTCTGAACATGTGTTATCAAATTAGGGGACAACCTAGGAACACGGATCGCGGCCGCTTGGACGTGTTGGTTGGTTAGCAGCTGGCTGGCAGCTGGTTCAACTAATCTTAGTCACACTAACCTTCTGAGCTTTTTCTTTTTTAGAATGGGCTACATTTCTTCCTCTCTTCATCCAAGAAAGAATTCAACCCCGAATACGCAAGATTTATCCTCGCCATAACATTATTAATGATTATAGTAATATAGTGTTTCCTAATTATCCGAATCTCTAGACATTGTCTAACATGAGATCTTCCGGTCTTGGAGGAGCAATCCTCTTAATAACCTGGGTAGCAAACGCTGCTGTCGCTCAGTTGGATTGCCGCTTATATATGGAATATCTATCGGTGGGTGATGATGCTTTGAAATAAGGTGGGATGATAGCTATTTTTCTTAGGAAATCCCTAGCAAATGACCATCCAGTCTTGATACACCCTGCCGCGGCGTCCTTAGCTCTCAAGCTATGGTCACTGAGAGTGACTTTCCCGTTCATTCTTGGTACCCGTCAGTAACAGGCGGAGAGCAATCCCTATCCTGATCACGATTAAGCCGGAGCGTAACCTTCATCCAGTCGCTGAGAGGTGACTGGTGCATAGGCTGGGCTTGACTTTGTTGGTCGAACATTACACCCACCCATCGTTCTCTTGGCCGAGCCTCAAGTATCATATAGCTGAGTGTGCTGTGTCTTGATAATTCTTTCGTGAAGGCTCCTCGTGAGAAGCGGCCAGTCCATTGAGATCCCACATCTTCGTAGTAGACCAACGTTCCAAATTTGTGTGACCTCTGAAATTCGCGTGTATTTTGATTTCCAAGTTCCTCTTCATTTTAAGACTGTATGTGCACCTCTAGCCTCTAGATACTGTTCTGCTCCGCCCTGAGGCAGTGTGCGAATGAAGCCGAACACCTCTTTATCATGATACCGCAGCCTGCTCTTGGGATCTAAGTACGGGGCAGGCAGACCCGTGACGTCGCAATACCGTCTCGTGTGTGCCAGCGATGGAGCAGACTCGATGTTAGTGTAAGTTGCACTCGGTGCGGAAATAGTGATGCCGCTAGCTCCAGCAGGGCGCAGGCTCTTCTCTAGCACGAGCTTCGATAGGCTTCGTGAGGCTTGCGCAAGGTTAGGTTGTAGGGTTGAGCTGCTGGCCGACTGGGTAGGCGTGGAGGAGCCGCTGGTTGAGAGGCCGTTCTCGTCAGCAGCAGGCGAGGCAGCGCCGCTGTTGTCTTGGGGTGTCGCAACTATGGAGGCCTCCTTGCGTGATGCGTCACCTAAAATGGTCTTGATGTTCTTGTTGCGCCGTTGGTTCGGTCGCCAATGCGGATTGCGAAAGTTCTTGTGTACAGAATGGATATCAATCTGGTCGATGAGTTGTTGGTGTGCTATCTGGGCCTCGGTCGGAGCAGCCATGTCTATTGTACTCAATCGGGTTGTAGAGGCAGATAAATTTTTGGTTGTGTTGTGATATGAAATCTGGCCAGTCAGCAATCGCTCTAGAAAGAAATGTTGTTGTTGTTGTTCTTGTTTTGGATTGAGCTTTCATTTGAATGCTGCTGCTGACACCCGGACGGAGGCTTACATAGGAGACCCGCCAGAAGCCATCTGCCAAAACTTGCCGACAAAACATCCATATCTTTGGGTACTGACATCCTTCAATTACCTAATCCCACGCCTGTGCTTTCAGGCTTTGTACCCACTATCTAGAACTTACCAGTCAACAACCACAGCTGTTGTATCTATCTCAGGTGTGCAAGCTACGGTAAACCTTGAAAAGATGGTATGTAGACTATGCGATGACACCTTAACTACTTGATATACAGCTAAGAATCCATTCATTCAGGAGAGCCCTCATGAGCACCAGCAAAACCTCTTATTATCGCGTATCATCACCAATGTTGTCAGTGACATGGCCTCTTGAGTCCCGCAAGTAATGATTTAATCAATGACTTACGTGGTACCTACAGGAGAAACTCAACGAGGCGATCGTTGTGATGAACAAGAGCCTTCAGGTATGAGTGAGATTCACATTGAGACACCAGGAAAGGAAATAGCCATTTTGACATTGGTGACAGGAGATAAATATCCAGAACATGAACATCGAGCTTGTGGCACAGATGTTCAAGAACTACCAGTCTAATGTCCTCTTCCACTTAGAAGGTAGCTACATACTCTACAATCCAATCAGAGACGGGACTGAAGCAGTGTTATTCTAACTTGATCGCGCAGCTACGGACAGTCTCAAAGACCCCTCGTGAATCAAGAATGTTTGCTGGTGGAAGGGTGTGCTTTGGTGTAAAAACAGACTTATGGGAGAGTTGGCCACCTGTTGAGAAATGATGTTTGTCCGCATGAAAACAAGGCATCAGGAGTCAGGGGAGCATTTGATGAAGCTTGGTGTTACCGGCAAATGCAGTTTGTGTTGACCAACGAAGCTTACGAGTATTCACAAGCCTTCCGATTTCCGACGCCGGGTAGCGTTGTTAAGAGTCAGGTGACATGAATATCTTTTACTACACGTACATGTATTCACAAACTGGCGCTTGTAGGTGCCTCTAAGGTGTAGGTACGCTATAGTATGTATACGGATCCGTAACTGTAAATACTTAAGTATATATGATAACCGTTAACTAGTGGCTCGAGCGCCTCTATCTTTATTAGGTAATAGGCAAATGGTATGGACGTAGCTACCCGGCAGCCCAGTGCCTTGATTGTCACCTCCGCTTGAATAATAAAATGGATCCTTTCATACTACACTAAGGTTGTCAGCCTTGCATCTCCAGATCTTGCAGATTACTTAAGTACCTATCAGAGACGGAACCTGCCAACGGGACTTCCAAGCTTCGAACCTCAGTCAGTCTGTCATCCAGTATCGGAAGAAGCCGTGACTTTATTTGATTATTCACTTTTAATTGAACGACTACCTCCTAGCCACCCCGTCTGTCATATCCGACGATCCATCCACAAGACTTCCACCATTAACCATGCACTACCGCTAACGTCTGTCACCTGCTATCACGAGTCCGCCACCATTGCGCTACCATGGCGCCCTCTGCCATTGACCTTCCTGCCCTCCCTGTACGAGAAGAAAAGACGTATCCTCCTGCCAAGATATTCAATGTGAAGGAAACCAAGTTCGAGAAACATGTCCCGACGCAGCCAGATGGTCGGGAGAAAGCTCTGGCCCGGTCCGATGATGGTGTCACCATTGTCATTGACAACGGTATGAACCTCTGCATACTCGCCTGGGGGTATCAGCGTGCTAATATGTCTTTGTGCGCCAGGTTCCTCCGCCGTAAGAGCCGGTTGGTCGTTCGAATCGAAGCCTCGAGTGACCATACCTCCCATCATGGCCAAGTATCGGGACAGAAAGCTAGGCAAGACCTATTCATTCGCTGGCACCGACTGCTACGCCGACACGACCGCTAGGGGACACATCAGATACGCCTTTGAGCCCGGCACGAACATCGTCACCAATTGGGATGTAGAAGAACATGTGCTCGATTGGACCTTTCTAAAGCTAGGCATGAATAATGCCGACGGGTCTATCGAATTTCCCATTGTCATGACTGAGGCTGTAGCAAATCTGCCCTACTCACGGAAATGTGCGTGTTCTTGAGCCTCGATTGTTGCGAGTGTAGCTGACACGCAAGATAGCTATGAACGAAATCATCTTTGAATGTTATGGGGCGCCTTCCCTTGCGTTAGGCATTGATTCTCTTTTCTCATATCGATACAATAAGGGGCAGACTGGGTTGGTCGTATCATCTTCATTCAGCTCCACCCATGTCATACCTGTGTACAATTCAAAGCCCATGCTAGCCCAGGCTATAAGGTTAAACTGGGGAGGGTGGCATGCTGCAGAATATCTCCTCAAACTGATCCGTCTGAAATACCCATCATTCCCTGGAAAGCTCAACGCGTCTCAAGCCGAAAATATGATTCGAGATCATTGCTACGTATCGAAGGCGTATGATGATGAGCTTCGGTCATACCTAGATTGGACGGGGTTGGAAGATCGGGATGTTGTAATCCAGTATCCATTTACAGAGGAGATCGTCGTGCAGAAAAGCGAGGAGGAGCTCGCGCGCATAGCAGAGCGCAAAAAGGAGAGTGGGCGGCGATTACAAGAACAAGCAGCCAAAATGCGCCTAGAGAAGCTGATGCGGAAAGAGCAAGAGTTAGAATACTTCAAGAAGCTCCAGGAGAAGATCAATGATGCGAACAAAAAGGATACCAAGCGCCTCCTTGATGCAGAGGATATGAAGGATGAGGCACACCTTGAGCGTACGATCAAAGAGCTCGACAAGTCCATCAAGCGCGCCCGTACGAAGGACGTTGGAGGTGATCCCGAGGAAGAGCAGGAAGTGCCCGACTTCAGTCTGCTTGAAGTACCTGATAATGAACTCGACGAAGCGGGTCTGAAAGCAAAGCGGCACCAGCGACTCCTCAAATCGAATTACGAAGCACGAGCTCGCGCCAAGGCCGAGAAGGAAGCCGAGAAGGCGCGCATCGCAGAGGATGAACGCTTGGACAGAGAACGGCGAGAAAACGACCTCGAAGGTTGGCTTGAGGAGAAACACGTGGCCCGCAACGCTTTGTTGCAGAGAATGAAGGAGCGGGATCGTCTCAAGGCAGATCTCGGGAACCGCAAGTCTCTAGCTTCGCAAATCCGCATGAAGTCTATCGCGAACCTTGCTTCGGATAACCCGAGAGGTAAACGTCGTCGCGGCGGGGATGACGATAATTTCGGCGCCAACGATGACGACTGGGGTGTTTACAGGCAGATTGCTGTGGGCGAGCCCGGCAGCGATGATGAGGAGGGCGAAGATGACCTGGAAGGAAATCTGAAGGCGGTTGAGGAAGACCTCCTTCGCTACGACGAGGGATTTACACATGAGCACACGTGGGAGGCACAGAACGATTGGAACAAGAGTCTTTTGCATGCGTTTATGCGCGGACCACGACCCTTCGATACGGGTTCCCAGGCCGAAATCCATCAAATCCATCTCAACGTTGAGCGAATCCGGGTACCTGAAGTTGTCTTCCAGCCCTCCATTGCGGGAATCGACCAGGCAGGACTAGTGGAGATTGCTGGCGACATACTTACGCAGCGACTAGTGGGCCTTGCTGGCATAAGCCGCGATGATTTCCTGAAGGACATATTCCTGACTGGCGGCAACACTCTATTTAAGAACTTCGATGACCGCCTCAAGCAAGGCCTGATGCCGCTGCTTCCCATAGACACGCCCGTGGAGATTCGTCGGGCTGAGGATGCGCTGCTAGACGCGTGGAAAGGCGCGGCACAATGGGCCGGTTCTCCAAACTGGAAAGCAGCTACGGTGACGAAGGCCGAATACCAGGAGAAGGGAGGAGATTACCTCAAGGTGCGTAACCATTCCAGTTTCCTGTTTTGCTCCGCTCTTATGACGGGTCGTCCGTTCTTTTACCTAATCATGCGTGCCATTATCTGTGGCCTGCCCCATAGGCAGGGGTAGTCGCAATTAAGCGGCGAAACAAAGACTGCGGCTCTGCCTTGACTCTGCGCCAAGGGACCTGGGTACACTTGTGCGTCTTGATCTATGTCTGAGCGCATAGATGCACCCACAAAAGGGGTTTCCTGCCACCCGTCTTCAATTCTTCTTTCGGGCTAGCGGTCTATCTATCTATCTACTACCCGCCGGATTCACGAGCGAAATCCATGCTAACACACAATATCTACGAATGCAGGAGCACGATATGGGGAATTCATATTCCTGAATAGCAGCGACATACCGAACCGGTTTGGGTTAAGGACGTTCGCATCCATACATAAGGCGCCCCAGTTCACCTACCACGTACCTGCTATGGATACCGCCGTCGCGTGTTCTATGTACGCACGTACGTAGTTACATATACATGTGTAGATGACATGGTGGCAAGTTCCGAGGTCCCCGAAAATCCATACAGACCAGGAGGAGGCCGACCCAACCCTGGCCCCTGGCGATCTGTGTTAACCACGTTTTGCGGATACGCGAGAGAAGATCCCTTCGGCATGTATGGTCGGTTTTTTATTTCTTAATTTTTCCCTTCTTCTCGACGGAAGAACGCGACAAGGGTATCGCGGAATTAAAGAGTGTGTGCAAGATGGATCGGCATATATATCCACTCGATTACCACACCACGAGACCCCCCCGTTACCTAACCGCCCCTGTGAACCTTAACCCATTTTCCGAGACCCTGGCAAAGCAAGTAAGAAAGAAATTGGAAAGTTCCGTTCTCTTCTCCCCACTTCACTCACCCCCAAATTTATGTTTGTATCTCGAAAGCCGCCGCTTCATGATATATACATATATGATACGTACGGGAAAGGAATCGCGGATGAATGGATGGATGGACGCATGGATGGTAGGGGCGCGTTTTATCTGCGCGCGTATGTGCAGTACACATATATGCTCATGAGGAAGAAGGGAAAAAAGTCTATCGGTAGCTACATAGATCGCAGTTAGCCAGCCGGTCGAGCGAAAATCAAGCTGCTCCAGAAATAAAATAGATGCGAATGACACAGAGAGAAAGTAAGGTTCGCAACAATTAATTGAATAAATCCTCGGGGCTGTCCTACATTGCCTCGCACACAAATCAACACCATCTATATCACTTGTTCAGTTCAGCATGCTAATAGCTCATTTTCTCTCCGTCTTGCGAGGAGCAAAACCTAGAGCTCGCAAAGGGGGGGCAAGACCCGTCCATATCCGGATTCCCCAATGCACACACACACACACCCCTACATCTACGACGAGTCGTATTGTCTCCCCGTCTTACAAAGCCCTCGAGCCGACGCCCGTAGATACATATACAGTGGCGACTTTTCGACAGCCCGCCGAAAACAAATGTCCATTTGCATCTAATCATGGTGAAGACGCCCCGTGATAACGCTAAAACGTGATGCTCTTGAACGCCCAGCCCGGTCCTTGCAAGCATCCTTATATGAGACAGACCATAACGCCACCATATGACGGCTGGAAAATGACCTCTTCCAACCGTGTCATTCCTCTGCTTAGCTTCTCTCCTTGACTGACTACTCTCACTCGCGTCTTCTCGTGAAACCGACGTGGTGCACCTCTCATTACAATACTTCCATTTTCCTCTCCATTTGCCTCTGGGCTGGGTATGTTCCCTCAAAGCACTAGCTCGTCCTGAGCAGGTCTTCCAGACATCCAACTTCCCATTTCCAGAGAAGATCTCCGGAAAATAATACAATGATTCTTTACTCCTAGGCTCGCATTGAGGAAGGTGGCGGTAACCCTCCTTCTTGTTGGAGTTGCCTTCGAATTTCCTCGGCAGTCTGAGAATCCTCGGTAGGCTCTGTCTTGTAGGCGGATTTCGAATACATCCCATCCGCCGAGGGCTCTCTGGCTCTCAAACCAGCTACCGCGGCAGCGACGTCTGCCAGAGTCCCGGCAGCAGTGCTGCTGGGTCCAGGTTCGGTTGTGGCACTCGGGTGCGCACTTCTAGCGGCGCCGGCGGCCGATGTAGGTGGTGGGATATTTACGTTAGGTGGCGGCTGGGGCAGCTCGACCTGCAAATCTAGGAGGCGGGATTGCAACTGTATAACGTACTCGCGAAGGGCATAGTTGTCGTTCTGGATAGCTTTGTAACTTTGCTCCATTTCCGCATATTCTCGCACCTGCTGCTCGAGCTTTTTGATGTAATGCTCCTTTCTTTGCCGAAACGCGCGCTATAAAAGTAGGTTAGTTTACGTAATTAGACGTATGCAGACAAACAGCAGCTAGCAGGTAATACATAGACTAATGAACATGCAGGGTGTAGGGCT
Source organism: Xylariaceae sp. FL0662B (assembly GCA_022376535.1). NCBI lineage: Eukaryota > Fungi > Ascomycota > Sordariomycetes > Xylariales > Xylariaceae > Xylariaceae sp. FL0662B. The sequence goes on from JAJJKD010000007.1 coordinate 444,848, forward strand.
ATGGAGCATATAAGCTAACTAGATCAACACCGGTTTATTATAGCTGGCAAAAGCAAGATAGTCCGAAAATTGCACTCACCTGAGCAGCTCTATTCTGAGCGGCTCGCTTCGACTGGGATAACTCCCGCTTCGCTTTCCGCCCATCGGCCATAGAATCATCTGGGTCATGGCCTAAGATGCCTTGAGCGGCCATGCCAGCAACGGGAGACGTAGAAACTTGGCCGGCTTCGTCGGATGGTGGCGAGGCTCCTCTTTGCATCGTATCCGATGCAGGCAAGCCTATAGAAGACGCTCTAAGTTGAGGATGAATATGCGATTGCTTGTTTATGCCAGAATCGCCGTACCCATGCGTCTGCAGCGAGGGTTGAATAGGCTTCAGAAGAGGGTGAGTTCTGGCGGCGACAGGGTCGTCCGAGGTTGAAGCCGGAGCCGATGCAGGCACAGGCTGGTTCAAGTGGTCTGCTCCTTGGGTGTGGTTTGCGCGCAAGCCAGGCTCGTCTAAGATATGTTGGTGTTAGTAATATGAGTCAGCAAAGGACCAAGCCGAGAAGTAGCCCAATGGGACGAATAGACGCAAAAGGTATTAGAATCCAAAGCCACGAATGATGAAGTGGACGGCCAACTGAATATGTATGTTTAAGAAATTGACCAGGGTACAAGCGGGTATTTGGTAATGAAGAGGACGGGGAATCGAAGGAGTAAGTAGATAGATGGGTCAAGGGCTGTATTTGGAACGTGGACCCGAAGCTGTCAGAATAACAACAAGCTCTCTGGTACTCGTATGAGGTAATGGGTGATTACATAGACATCCGTGGCTAATGGGAGTGGAAGGGATTAAAATGGCCATGGGTACGTAGTATCGAATACTAGTAGCTAGGGGCTTGTCGTGGGTGTGTGTGTGTCCCTTGTGCGGAATTGCGGCGTCACGGTGGAAGGGGGGGGGGGGGTAAGGAGGCTTTGGAGGGAGACAGGGAGCTGGGGGGAGGGTCTGGAGGATACGTAGTAGAGGGATTGGGGGAATGTTTCTAGTACTAGGCTAGCTAGCAAGCTAAGAGAGGAAGGCCATCGGCCAACTTACCACCGAGGCTAGCGTTGTTATGCATCCTGGATATTTCTGACTCAGCATCAAGAAATAACAGAGGAACAGTATATGCATATGTTGTCGCAAGCCACTGTACGGCACCAGGGCACCACAGAAATGTTTACGGTACGTGACCGTCGATGCTGCTCACTCAAAAGAGCGATGCACACGCTGTCCGTCTGTCTACGGTCCAAAGTCTACCTTAGTAACAAGAGACCCGTAGCACACCAACAAGGTTCAAGGTATAAAAATACGGCTAAAATAGAAAGCGTGAACACAGGATGCTAGTTGCTGACCATTAGTAATAAATAAGTCAATAATGGTCTTGGACTTCTCGCCATACAGACGCACACGTACCAGAGCTGTATTTGTCCTAGGCAACCCGTGGGTCTTCTGTAACGCAGACGACAACAAAAGTCGCGGGATGGTGGGTGGATGGCGGCTTTTGACGCCGGAGTATGTATAGGTAATCAGTCTGCGTGTTCGCGTGTACTAGGTAGGTATGTGAAGGTATCTGGGAAGTCTTCAAGGTGCTGACAGCAGTGGAGCCGATATCAGCACGACGACTGTAGCGCCACGTGATTGAACTGAATACCTCACTGTGTCGCGAACAACGTGCAGCAGGAACGAACTATCGACAGCCAAACAACCTAGTCAGGCAGGCTGGCAGACCAGCAGACAATGATACAAAATACGTATGTGTAGTACGTAAGAATAGGAAGGAGAAAGTTAGTCGACCTCCGATTCCGTGGCTTGGTGGAGCGCTCTATAATAGTGTGTGCAGACGAAGACTTGCAGATCATCTGCCGTTCATGAACGAGAGCGGCTGGTGAACTTTGTTGGTTTGTACGGACTTGATGCAGCAGATTCACCGAAAATTCCCGGCGAAATAGTCACAAAAAAAATTTATTACTAAGTATTCGGGTCTGTGTGATTGTCTTTGTCAGCAGCCCAAAATCGATAACCAGACGGACAAGGGAGAAATATGGAATTGTGGGAAAGTGGGGACAGGGACTTACCGTGTCGAGGTACTTCGTACGTAAAAGTCGCAAAAACAGATGTTCAAAGTTGCTGCAAAGTTGACTGTCCGGTCTGCCAGTGTCCACTGGCGCTGATGGAACTGCCGGCGGGAAGTGGGAAATTGAGGGATCGGGAATATGTACATCTACATACATGTAGGTATGTGACGGGACCTCAGTAAAGGTGTCAGGAGTCAGTTGTTGGTTTTACTTCGTACATGTAGTGGCTTGTGTAACCTGATTAATAAGAAATAACGACGAGTTGCAAATTGATACCCGAAGGAGTAGTTGCTACATGTACCTAGATGTATGTACCGGCTTCATGTATGCAAGGTGGGTATATGTACTATGTACCTAGAGTGTGGCATAATTAGCCCAATATATGTAACGCGAGGCTATTATCCACTACGTGCCTACATAATCAACGTAGAGTGAATTAGGTAAAATCCCTCGTGTTACTTCGGCTTAAGGTAGTATCCTGTCGGCCGAAGAGACGACAACCGCTCCATGATATCCATATGTATGGCAGTCATACATAGGAGGTATATATAAATTCCATCGCTTTTACAATATCCGTGTGCATCACACTCGTCACACAACAGGCAAGACTACGCATCCCTATGCACATCTTTCTCCCTACTTAACATATATGTAATCCTCATCAATCCATACCCAATGTATAGGGAACAAGACTAAGGCTATATACTATATTTCTCACATAAATTCAAAGTATAAGTGCATGTACCTGTGTACTAAATCTATCTTTGTGGTAAGTGATGAATTGTGCGTTATAGTTATACAATATTTGGAAATACTGTATGGGATCAAGCTCAGCCGACTGTGAATGCCGGCGTGTTTGATTGATTAGGTGCTCGCTCTTGGTCGCCCTTTTAAGGTTATCCAACGTAGCTCAATATGTTGTACATGTGATCTGTTATATACGTGTTTAGCAGACAGATATTGCCTACCATCTAGTTTAGAGGCTACATGTACCTTTTCTTTTCTTTTTTCCTTTTTTCTCGGGCGCCACACAACTTGGCCACTATTGAATGTCTAATAAAAGCAAAAGTTCCCTTCATCCATCCATACAAACCTAAGGCATCCCTATGTGCTGCAGGCCCCTTGGCGGATAGATAAACGCCTTGCGTAACGCAGGGCTCCTAACCTTGCAGCTTTGTCTCGAGCCGTACACATATAATATCATCATACATAACCTACCAAGGCACAACCTTGGAGGATTTTCGTGTCATGTTCTAACCTAACTGATTGCACCAGAACATGAACACTGCGTGATTTCTTGACTTATACATATTTGTATGTAATACCTCGTGTGTGTAACGGAATATGCCCAAGCTTTTAGCCTCAAGTTTTAAAGTGTTACTATTGGGCCTTGGTCCATAAAGTACCTATATTAGGTAAGTTTCTATAATACAGCCGGTTCAGTCCGTTATGTGGCTGGCTGAGAGATCCAGAATATCAAGTATGTAAGTACTTCGGTACTACTGCTGTATTAGTCATCATCACCGTGTGTGATCAAATGCAATTAGGTAATCATGCAAATTAATACGGAAGCACCTCCTTTCCTCAATAAAACATGGATGTAACAGTACATATGTAATGAGCCTGTCATGTGCGGAATATCTACAGATTAAATCCACCCTGCTATGTCCCTTAGGTACTAAGTAGTTGCAGAAGTACATAAGGTTATGTGGATATTATGTACATACCTTATATTCTATTTACAGTAGGCAATCATTATTACCTGTTGAAAAGATGTACCTCAGGTATTCAAGCAGCTGAAGTAACCTTGTAGCGTCGAATGAATCGCGTATCCAATCTGATACTGGAGAGAATTGATGAATCGAGATTGAACTCACCTCAATTTGTTCCGTACTATCCTGGCAATTCTTGGCATTCCGCCGCGGTCCCATCGGCAACTAGACTTCCCTGATTCTTGGCGCTGTTGGAACTTCATACATACATACGTACTGAATGTGCGCTGCGCCGACAGCTTACTCTCAATGTTTGCTGCCAGCATGCATATGTGTAATTCATCGCATCAGAGGTCGGTTTCCACGTTCTCTGGATACTACTATACAAGGTATAGAGTACTGAGTACATACTAGTAATCTTGCGTCGATCTACCTAATGTACCCTTTCCCCGCCCCGCCTCGGATCCTAAGACGCTGCTGTAGTACTCCAACTGGGCAGTTTTTCCTGTTACAGGTTGCGGATGCGAAACGCCTCGACTAATATTACCTAATTATCTAGTAGTGCATTTCTTAGACCACTCACGTCCCTTGTACATACGCCGTACACATACTAATGGATACGTTAGGCATGGTCCTTACTAGATAACCTCATATACGTATCATAACAGTCGGGCAAAATACATTACATATATGTGAGGTACGTAAATAACTAATTTCACCGTTAGACTTGATAATAACTCAACGCCAACCAGGGTTAAGAAAGACTAATGCCTGCACGGTTAAGTACTACATACTTAGTAGGTAGTAAAATCGTATATACATATCGAGCCTTAATTCAACTATCCCGCAGAGCCTTGTACGACGTCACCATCTCTATTTTAGCGTCGAGAAGGACCCTGTCCTGTTCACCTTCGGTGTTACATATATGCATGATAGCTCGCAGCCAAGGTCGGATATTGGTACGTAGGTATCCTCAGTTATGTATTGCACCGTCTGACAGCATCGAGCTGGATTCATATATGGACTGCAATTACGACGTATGTAGTAGTTAGATGGGTCTACTTATACAAGCGCGACTTGCAGGCTCTACTATGTACTATGTACTTACCACCAACGTTTCAGTTAAGACATAGGGAATTAGATCGGAGATAAGAGGAAAAACTGGGAAACACTCAATAGCTCGAGGGATCGTCAGTCGATGGCGAAACGCTGCATCATGCCATCATCAATGAGAAGCTAACACACCTTGTAGTTAGATCTCATTGACGGTTGACGTGTTGTGTACACAGTACGATCGATGAACCGGCCAGTCAGCCAACTCCATCCGAACAGGCTTTCAATACTAAAACCTTAATTTTTTCGTACAGTTAGCCAATAATAATTTATCTATTCGTAAATGAAGTGGTCAAAGCAAAGGCCAACTGCAGTAATGTCAGTCTACCTAACCTAGCGAACTTCAGTTAATTACCTAATAAGATATCTTCATACTGTATGTACTGTATAGGTAACCGGTTAGGTATATCGATACTACCTAATCCGTAACTTGGATAGTTTTTGAGCTCAAAAGGTTTAGGTCAGCTATTAATCCGTAAACGTAGCCGTTTACGAGGGAACCCTTTCAGAAACACCCGGCGTTAAGACACATATATATACAAACATGCATGCACATACATACATACATACATACATACGTTGTACTAGGTACTTGGTACGTGCTCGCCCCTTGAAGCCTGAAAGGGCAAACCCAGCTGCCAGGGTGGTGTCGACACCTGACAGACTCGATATATTCAAAAGCCGTCTTACACACGAATCGACCCGTGAAGTCTGCCCGATTAGGATCGAGGATGGAGGAGCCCCGGTAGCATTTCATGCATTTCATGCATTTCATGCATCGTTGTGCTTTGCTGACACTGCATTTGCTTACTTACATGTACGCGTGACCCACCCCGTACCGGGCTGGATTCCGCTATGGTATTATATATCTATATATTCCATCTATATAGGCATCAGTTAACTACTCCCGTGCCTGAGTATGTATGTATGTAATGGATGAGTTAAGTACGACGAGCTGTACACCCTTTCCCGACTTCCTCCTGCCTTCCATACATGCGTGACGTTCGCCCGTTTAGTAAGCACATCGTCAATTATCTTCCAGAGGATCGAAAGCCACGGTACTAATATCCCGTACTGTAACCTTGTTTCGACTCTCCCACTCAACAGAACCTGCTTATCCGAGACTGCCAGTGGCGTTCTAGTGCAATCCTCGATACATTGCAGCGGGCTTAACATTGTCTTTGACCAACATAGAAAATCATATAGCATTTATCATATGTGGTGTGGTGGTTGGGGTAAGTAGCTAAGTTCCAAGGAAATGTCAGTCCCTAAGGCCGCCAACTTGACTCTCAGCTGAATCGTCAGGCTGGAGTTTGATCTCTTGTTAGAAGTAATATGTTCTTGGTTTTGTGAACCATTCGTGGCGGAAATTTGCCCTACTTTATTGATATGAAGACCTAAATGTGGCGGGTTTTACTGTAATTAGAATAGCATCGTTGTCCTCCCTCATTGTCTGAGCAACCAACCTCTTCATCGAGATAGCACATACTTTGACCCCAATCTTCAACGCCGGGACAATACCGGCTTTACAAATAGTATACATGGCGACTAAGCATACCGTTCAAGCAGTTTAGTCGACATTTGCCTAGAGTCTGTCATCTGAGTATCAACTATGCTCAAGGGTCATCATCTAATAAGCTGAGGGTTCCCCCTGAAGAACAAAGCTTAATAATATTTGGAATCTCCAAGGACTATGGTCCGGACGGGTCAATTTTGGGGCAACCGGGCATTTCCACCGGCCGGCGTGTGCAGGGTTATAAATAGTATCAAGACGGGTATCAACAATGAATGCTACTAGTAATTGATAGAGACGTCAACGAGTAATAGTTACGCGAGCATATAATGTACTCATCCGCGTTTTCTGTATTCAATAGCCAGGCTACCAACAATATTATGGTATATTATTGTGTCAAGCCAATACTTACTATTCGATGAAACTGCCTATCATTAACCCCCAATGAGCTCTCCGATGCTTATAAAAACCTACCTCAGGGGTCCTGCAAAAGTCTACAACCGCAACCACACACAACAAAAAGACTAAGTACCGGGAAACGTCGACAAACGGCTCCCCGGCGTTGGTCATCATGGTATCTAGGATCAGTCATCACTCGTCCAAGAATGAAGCGAGAAAGTCCAAGATCTGACGTATCATGGTGCTTCCGAAGCGAGTTGCTAACGGGACTAGGAAGTCTTCTAGAATTCGGTAATTAAGAAAGAGATCAGGGAATTGTGAGATAAACTTCCGCAATGCATACATATATGCGGCAATATCAGAGTCTAGGATTAATACGGTCATGGGAGTAATGGTGATGGCGCCATACGGGTGGATAGACCGCTGAAATAAGCAACTTACAGTACCTACTAGGTTAGGTATTCGATCTCGTCGTCCTTGCTTACCTACGTAGTACAACCATGTGTAATAGGCTCCCCACGTCCAGGAATGCGTAAGCTAGTCCGAATGTCGACATGAGTGGATGTCTCTATCATTACGTCCGATATATTGTCTTTCCCGGCTGGATATACCATGGAGGAGGAGGTGGAATTGGAACATAGGTATTAGTATTCTCGCTTAGTGTAGACGGTCAGCATGTTGTATGGATATGCAATCTTCCAAAAGCCGTTACGTGAAGACTAATGGCTACATCCAACTTGAACTGAAGAGTTGCTCGACCGAATAAGGTCTGATGCTGCGAGATTCTTCTTCCCCTTGTTCACTAGGCGATCTGACCGTCACCGAGACTCTTCAAGAGCGAAATTAACAATATTTGACTTTGCTATCGCTTCTACTACAAAGTATCTTAAGCTTACGGGGCTACCATCAAGGAAGTTGTTTCGATTTCTCAGAAGACAAGATATTCGTATGAAATACTCGTAAAGTATGTTAGTTACTAGAGTGAAGTAACAAAGTGTTACCCCGTCACAAAACTATGTAACCGCGGTAACAGCCGCCCCGATCGCCAAGCTTTAGCTCAACATCTTCACATGCTGCCTGCGTCCACAACCGCGCATCTTAGCAACGCATACGGCAAGTTTCGTAAACCTCTCGTTAACACGAGCTCTCGGCGTCCCGATGCACGCTCGTCACGGACGCTTTCTTCTTCGTCGCACCAGCGCCGCCGTAACGGCCTCTACAGCCCTAGGCAGAATCAACAGCAGGGTACCGCGCTGCGTACCTGCTACTATCACAAACGCCTACCTGTGCGGCCTTACACATCATCATACAGGAAGCCGGACTCTCGTCAGCTCGGCACGCACCATGGCATCGTCGACGACATCCCAGGCTCGGTTCTCGGCCGGCGCGGACGAAGCCGCTCTGAGCCAGGCGCTGAAGCCCCTGCTGCGGCAGCAGGGCGGGCGTTGGACGCTCATTCCCGGCGGCGAGGGCCTGGAGAGGAGCTTCAAGTTTAAGACTTTTGCGAAGACATGGGTGAGTCTATATCCCCATATCCTCTCCGCCCACAGTTTACCTGTTTGTTCCTCATTCCCTCGTTCTGTATCTATGCGGCGTAGGTATGTTACGCTGTGATCCTTGCTGCTCCGAAATTCGCTCTACGCCCATATGCGCATCTCGGCCAAATGAGAGAGAGGGACTAGGGAGTGTCGGTGATTAGTCCTGACTAATTAACGAGTAACACATACATATGGCTGTCTAATTGGCATCGATTACCGGGAAGCTCTTGGTTAGGCGCTACCTAGCTAGCATGATGATTAATCGACCTCAGGGAGGCGTCAACAAGGGGGGGGTTCTACGTACAGTAGAAATGTCCCCTCTGGGGAACCCGGGCGGTACTACATCTCGGGATGGCACTGTCTAACCGGGGCCAAGGGTCTGAGCCAACCACACGATGCCAGCTTTCCCCAGAGGGGACCGTGTGCTTTCGCTGCTGACGCTCTCACCGAGCTCGGTCCTCCGAACATGCGAGGACGGCTTTCAGAGGAGGAGGCCTGTGCACATCGTGAGGTCTGTCCGGGAGGGGCGTCAGCAGAGATTCCCGAGAGGCATTTCCGGGTCGTCTCTGATTATAGAGCCGTGATCTCCATTTCCCCATCATGGTTTCCTTCTTTCAGCGCCGCCGCCGCCGTCTTTAACCCAGCCGTCCTCTATACACGATGACTGATATCCGCTGTTCTCTAGGACTTCATGACAGCCGTGTCGCTGCAGTGTAAACTGAAGAACCATCATCCGGAGTGGTCCAACGTAAGGGTTCCCCCGTGACATATAGTTACCCCAGCCCAAACAACACTCTCGGTAGCGTCCGTGTGACGCCCCATGCTGTCTAGCATAGCAGAAGCAAACAAATCAGTTTCGAACACACATCCATCATCACTCCAACGGATGTGGAGCGAGCAGTCAGTCAGTCAGTCATTCACTGCCGTCTGTCCGTCCGTCCATCCATCCGTATCATGCGTGCGTCGAACCACTGACTGCCTCCCGCTCGCGCCATCCATATATTGGATATCCGCAGTCCACACACATAATCTCTCCATCCCGTCCGTCTGTCTGTCTGCTGCTGAGTGAGTAATATGTCCGTTGGTAGCTGACTCATCGGTTGTTTGCAACCGCAGGTCTACAACACAACGTATATCCGCTGGACGACGCATGACCCGAAGGGCCTCTCCGCCAAGGATGTCGAGCTCGCCGCCGTCTGCGACGGCCTGGCCAGGGACTTCGGCGAGATCGCCGTAGAGCCTAGTAGTAGTAGTGGGGACGGGGATAGCTGCAGCCTGAAGCAGGTGGCTGACCGCGCAGTCACCGGTGCTGGCGACTGCTGCACGCCCAAGAAGACATGAAAGGGCTCGCATGGGGGGTGGTGGGGAGGGGCGGCATAGGTATATACCTATGGCTAAGCGTGAAGTCACATCGCATCATTCGTCTTGGGCCGAACCAACATGTAAGTAGGTTTGTCAAAAGTTGATTACCTTGAAAGTGATCTCTAAAATACTTCTTAAAACGATGCATGCTATATACGTCAAGGATGCTGAGGTGAACTAATAACAAGACTAGGGATAGCCTTACAATAACTCGTATGGATTAGGGGAAGAATAGGAATCAGAGATATTGCTGAGTCTCCGATGAAGGAGTGCTAGCATTGTATTAATTAATCTATCGTGGTTTTTTGTCTGGTGCTTTACAATTAGAAGTGCTATGTTTATCGGCCGGCCCCCCAAAAATATGTACAGAATTAGCGATTGACATGAATCGTTATGGGTTGTGGCTTTGCACATATGTGCGTGCATCACTGGTCAATTTCTCCTGTCTGAGCGACTTAGCACTTCTGTTAACAAGGAGTAGGATATCCGGATTGATTAAGTTATCAACCAATTTATCCAATATCCGTATTTTATCCTTAGAAGCTAGTTGGCTCCTCATTGACCCTTCTTGTCTTTCAGAGCCTTGAGCTTTCTCTCACGGCGGCGCTTGGCAGCCTCAGGGCCAGATTCAGTGTCTAGCACGTAGTCCCACCATCTGAAACTTGAGGCGTAATTACCAATGAACTTTTCGTGGTGAATGTCATGGTGGTGAGCACCAGCCCAGAATGGCAGGAAATGCCTTAAGCTCCAGGGGAAGTCGTATCCGCTGTGTGAGTCGACGGCCTGGAAGAGTCGACCGACAATCCATATATACATGGTGAAGAGATGGAGGTCGCCCGTCAGAGAAACCCAGAGAATAGGACCTCCCACTGTTCCCAGTGCAAGGAGCATAACTTCGATTGGCGAGGCGTACTCGGCGGCCAAACCGAAAGGCGCAGAATAGGTGTGGTGTAGCTTGTGGATCATTTTGTATAGAGGACCGTAATGCAGACTCCGGTGAAGCCAGTAATGCCAAGCATCTTCCATTACAAAGAAGACCGCAATGTGGAAGGCCATCTTGCCGAGCGAGGGGAAGGGTACGCCGTAGTCCATGCCGAAGTAGGTCGCGATCGGGTGGAAGAGCCAAATCTGAGGCAGCTCAACGGTGAAATGGCTGAGCAGCACCAAACTGGCACATTCCCATTGTTCTTTCAGTGTCGGTATTTTTTGCTGTGGACATTTAGCTCCCGCTCAATTCGTCGAATATCCCACAGGTTTCAGTAACGTACGTTCTGGAGCTTGTACTTATTGAAGTAAGGAATGCTGTCAATGATCATCCACGGAAGACACCGACCGAAGTAGAAAACCTCGTGCATGACGAAACTCATAATGCCGGTCGCCAATGTATCATTTTGCATCCACAAGTACCAGGCCTAATAGCAATAGGTCAGTTTTCTCGATCGTACATGAAGGTTCGGCAACCAAGGGGAGGGAAGGGGGGGGGGGGGGGGAACCAACAGCCCAGAGGCGCTCGACGACATTGAGCTGAATGTTGTACTTGGAAACCTCCTCAAAGACGCTGAGATACGTATCGGGGTGACTGAAGGCCCCGGTGAGGGTTGTGTTCCTATGCCAGGAGGACATGAAGTCAGCATTGGTCCAACGAGTGCATTCACGCGTGCTTCAATGCATGTTTGTTGAGAAAGGGGTTAAGCAGCCAACGTACATTGTGGCCATGTCGAGGGCCCCGGATCGGATCAAGACTCAACCAAATTTATTTCGTTTGATTCAGGAAGCGTTGTTGACGACCGAGGTAAGAAGTGAAGATGTAGGAAAAATGAATGGATCAAAGTAGAGAGCTTTGAAGGGGAGAAGCGTAGGTATTTGTTAAAAGTCTAAGAAACAGTAAGGGTGAAAGACGATAAGGAGAGATTAGATGTTTTGAACTTTGAGGACCCCTGTCAATTGGAAACCGAACCACCAATCAGTGGATCAGTGGGAATGCTGCCACCATAAGACCACCTGGAATTGGAGCTTCCGGCCCGGGCATGTGGGGACTTGCAAACTGCTCAGGTGCATAATGTGTGGCGCTCTAATTCGTATTCGTATCAAAACCTAACATTATCCTGATTGTCTGTTCCGAAAATCTAATCTGTACCTAGGTACTGACTGCGCGGTGTGGCTGAAGATGCATAACTGTGGCTCGGCGCAGCCAACCGCTCGATCACGGCTCCGCGTCTGCCGTGGATAAGCCCGCAGCTGTTAGGAAACTAACTAGGTACGCAGGCTACCTTAGTAGGTTGCTTATTGCCTATGCTATGTAGGAATTAGGCTTAGGTAGGTCTCTTTAGCTGCAGCTTCTCTTTTTGCTTTTCTGGTGATCTCATCCAAGCAGAACATCTGTAAAGTAAACATCAGCTGAGCAACATTCGACCTGTGGAAATCTTATATGTTGACCCAATTCCCAGGGTTCACATCGAATCACTAAGCCCTGTGCTGATGACGTCTATTTGCACTTCGATTGGACAGCTACGCAACGACATTTACTGGGTATCATAGCTCCCGGGGTTCCATCACTCGTTTATCTGGACCCTACACTCATTATAACATGATTAGGGCTGCGGTTAATTAAGCACGGCACCACCTCCGCACCTCCGAATATCGACCCATGTATACGTAAGTCCTTCGCCCAGGGTTACCAAGACCAGGCTCTCGATAGTATCATGTCTCTAGTGGCTGAGTAAGTCGAGTTCACGACGAGTCTCATAGACTTGAACTATGTCACTAAGGCTTTTTTTGTCAGTCAAGTACGGCGGCTGGATGCACAACTGGACCGCATCCCTTTCAGTCACCTGATCAGCCACCAAGGGGAACTGGCCTCGCAGGATGCTGTAGACCTGAGCAGTCCCCGCGTGAAAGAATTATCAAGACTCATAAAGACACTGTCAGCGACTTCCGGGTCCCAAGCCTTACTACCGGCATCGCAACTTCAGTCTCTTCTATTCGAATCGAGCCTGTTGCCAGAACAAGCCGAGGGCGTGTCGGCAAGTCAGTATGAAGCAGAGCTCGAGTGGCTATTAGTTAGCAAGGCAACCGTTCGAACCTATGGCATAATTTTGGATACGCTGTTGGACCAGATCATTCCCATTGGAGACCATGTCTGGTATTGGGACGAGGTCTTATCATCTCCAACGTACAGCAGCCTTTACATGATGCAAACATCCCCTATCCGGCTATGGATATGGTCTGTGGATATTTACGAAGACAGCAAGGCTAGATTACAGCGATACACTAGCGGCAGCGCCTCAGCGGCCCTTGTCGAAGCTGAAGCAGGTGTAGAATCGGTTCAAGCCGGCATTTCACAGCGATGGCGACGGTTCTATGCAATTGTCCGAGAAAGTATACGAGATAGGTCCCTTACCAACGTCCAACGAAGAATTATGTCTCCGCTTGCTCTTTGTCGGTCCGAAGTGCGGGAAAAACGGGCTAGACTGAAGAGGTTAAGAGAAATGACGACCAGTGGTCTCGGCGTCCTGATTGATGAGGGGCTCGTGTTCGGCACCAACGGCTCTGATGACGGCAAGACTGATATAATCCTGTCAAGCAACCAGGAATGGAAGGGTGTCGTTGAGCGAAGCGTCGCTCTTATGGATATGGTACTCAGGGATGTCTTGACTCTGGATTCTTCAGTTTCCGAATTTGAAGATAGAGTCTTCGCCGGTGTCGAGGAGGATCCGGAGCTGTCAATCCAGGCGGAAGAAGACGAAACGAACCGCCCGGCAGTTGTGGCCAGGAGATTACAGCAGATGCTCGAAATCTATTTGCCGGAACACCGCCAATTAGTAACAAACCTAGTAGCGGAGAATGGCAGACCATCGCGACTTGTACGATATTGGCTACCCGCTACGGCTCTTCTCTTCTCTTCAACCACAATTCTTCGGATATTTGTCAACAGGAGACAAAGTATTCTAGATTGGATAAGGGATTTTGGAGTGACCGTCCGCGACTTCTGGTTCAATTGGGTCGTCGAGCCTATCCGAAAGGTCGTCGGCACTATTCGTCATGATTCGAACAGCGAGATTGCAATTATGAGCCGGGACAGTCTTCGAGCCGACCGGGAAAGCTTGGAGCGTATGGTCGTTGAGTTTGCCCTCGACAAGCCAAATGCTGCGGGGGAATCGGCGGTGTCGGAGTCACAGGTCGCAGAAATCAAGGCTAAAGTACGAGAGGGAGACGTGACGCCGATTCTTCGTGCATACGAGAGAGACCTACGAAGTCCTTTCATGGGCGCAGTTCGCGGCGACCTAGTCCGGACGCTGCTAATACAAGTACAGAAGACGAAAGTCGACGTAGAAGTGGCGATGAGTGGGATTGATTCCCTCCTGAAAAGCCAGGAGCTCGTGTTCGGCTTCGTGGGACTGACTCCAGGCATCTTCGTGTCTTTTGGGGTGGTACAATACCTTCGCAACGTATTTGGGGGTAGAAAAGGCTTTCGAGAGAAGCGAACGGCTGGGAGGTGCGTCCGAGTGCTTCGTAATATCGACCGCATCTTCTCCGAAGCCATGCCTTCGCCCAATAATGTATTATCGTACAAGGATCATGGTCTCCTGGTATGCGAGGTGCATGTGCTCCGTCGACTCGCCCGTAGTCTGCTTCCCCCAGACATTGAGAAGGAATTCCTGGAAGACCTCGATGACCTTGCTAACCTCAAAGGTATCCAGTCCCAACTGCGGGCCCTAGACAGAATACGATGGGCGTATTCCAAATGGTTGAAATAGATGAGACTATGCAGCTTATAGGGGGACGATGACATACTATTGTATACCTAGCGAATAACCACCAGCACCAACCCCAGCACCACAAATATCACCACAATATAAACTACCAATAGCGCAAACTAGTTCAATAGAAGCCATTGGAAATTTGTCCATCTGTTGTTCCCTAACGTCTTTGCCACTTGAATCTGGAATTCGTAAACGTTATACCTGAGCTAAGCCCCTTAGATTGTTGCCCAGTTTCTCGATACCCAGGTTTCGGTCGAAAAAGGAGTGCCTAGGGTCCATTATCAAGGGATATTCCAAAAAAGCTGAAATGGATGTGCGGATATAGTAATAAGTTAAGAGCTACGCTATACCTAGGTCACAACGGTTGTGCGCGATTCTTGCGAATCAACGTTTGTGACAACCATTATTCGACGTACTGATCCTTAATAGCTGCCTATTCGGGTGTTGTCCTAGGGCACATTAAGCCCCTAGCCGGGCCCCAATTATAGCGTATCACAAGGCTAAGTCAGCTGGAACTAAGGCGGTGGCTGCTTCTGTACGAGCAGGTAGGTACAGGTAACTGGCATATACATATATCTACGGTAACAGTATCAGGTATTCAGTCGGTGAGTGCATTGATATGTGTATATATACATCTATAAGTTCTAGCTCGCAGCCTTCTCCTGTCTGACAACTTCTTCATTCCAAAGAATTTCTTCACCGTCGTTCTGATAATTATTCGGGGGGCAGATCATCACCACACCGCCGAGGACGTGCACCATCTCCTTCTACCTATGGCAGGTATTTGCATACCATCAAATATGTACCCGTCTAACCAACAACTATACTTGCCGGACCGCTCTCCTGTTGTAGGGTTCATAGTCAGCGTCTATTAGTGGACAATGGAAACCAATAACAGAAAGCAGAAATATTCTTACAATACAGAGGATCTACTGTAATATGTACTGTGCTTGAGAAACATCTGCATGCGTTGGAAAACGGCCAGACGGGTAATTAGTGTCATAGTCCTCTTCAACACGCGTCCTGAAACGTTCTTCTAGTTTGGTTATACAATCACCCCGGGCAGCTTGGAGGTCGATTCCTTGAGCCCTGGCCACCGCAAGACATATGATAAACATAGCATGTTCCTTGTACATTCGACCTTGCCAACGTTTCGCAACTCCGTAGTCATCGGGCTGGGGCTGACCGTGCTGAGCTGGCGCAGCATGAGTAACGCCGATAAGTAGAAGGCCCGAGAAGGCAAAGAAGACGTTTGAAGCACGCATTGTGCCAGGTATATGGCAAGTGTTTCTGGCAGATTGCAGATGGCTGGAGAGGCGAATATACAAAGCCTAGGTTGTATGTAAATTAGATTGCACTGGTAATAATTCTACCTCGAGACGAATACCTTTTGTACTTCCCCTTGTATAAACATCTTGGAATACCGAGCTGGCGTGTTCCATATATAAAGGTCATTGGTGATCACAGACGTATACAGTTGCAAGGATAATTATTGTTAGTACTTTGATTCAACGGACAATCCCTTTGGCTGTGGAGAATAGTATTGACATCTGTTAATCTCATATGATGATCTGGGTTTTTCCGATGTATTTTTCTGCATAAAACTTGCCTGACAGTTACTTTTCCGTAATCGGTTAGTACTGCTATATACGTGCCTGGCGCTGATCTAACAATCATTATCCTTGTGCCCCGTTGCCTATAGACCTTTTCATTCCTAAAAGGAATTTAACAACGGGAGTATCTTACAGGGTATGCTAAGTATTCACCGATGAATAAGGATATTTCAAATCCTTACTATCGGAATGTCCGAGTAATAGGGATGAGTATAAGAGCAAGCCTTGTCGTTTAGGTAAGGGACGTAGTTGAAATATAGAGCTCCAATGGAGTTATCCAGAGTTGAAAATAAATACAAGGCTACTTAATAAGACTTACTTGGTTGACTTAAGAGATTCAGCTACGACCACTACATACTACTACGTACATACCTAGGTACCTACCCTTTCGTCATACCTATGGACATACTAGTACGAACCGAGTTAGATAGTTCCTCACAAAGTACTGCGCTAAGTGTCCCATGTACAGATATCGTTACCAAAAGTCTTATCCGCGGTAGATTTTGTGGCAGCTGTCATTAGGTGTGGGTTGCAGCTGACAACCTCGTCGGTAACCTTGTAACCTTGTCACTTACGAAGGTAATTGACAACTGAACAGTAGGGTATATAGCTAAAGGCCTTGACATTATAGGTCACTTAGCAGGTAATTCATACGCCATATCTTATTCATTAATGACAAGTATTGGTCCGTGAGGCGCCAACAAGATATGGGTCGTCTACAAGGTTGGCCAGGCGCCGAGAACAGCTGGCGCCGGCTGCCGACGACTCTACTATGGACAAAACTTTTGGTAGCGACACGGATCCGTACCGCCACTGCCACCGCATCCAACTACATCTGACGACACGTCCTACTGTGTGAATCTCTGTCCTTACATCCTAATCATTCAACCGCCGAAGCACATTGTCTGCCGTCTAGGACGAGCAACGAACCCAAAATGTCCGGCAACCGAAACTACGATTTCCTGGTACGTCCACCATCACGCCTTGCTCAGCCTTAACAAGCCCCGCGAAGAGCTTCGAGAATCTTGCTCAATCTTGCCAGCACGGATGGGCTAATCACGACTTCAATTGCACAGATCAAACTCCTCCTAATCGGTGACTCGGGCGTTGGGAAGTCATGCTGCCTGTTGCGGTTCAGTGAAGACTCCTTCACGCCCTCCTTCATCACCACGATCGGCATCGACTTCAAGATCCGTACGATCGAGCTCGATGGCAAGCGCGTTAAGTTGCAGATCTGGGACACTGCTGGCCAGGAGCGATTCCGAACTATCACGACGGCTTATTACCGCGGCGCGATGGGCATCCTCTTAGTTTACGATGTCACGGACCAACGATCATTCGAGAGTAAGACTGCCAACCGCCTATTCTCTAACCTGACCATTATGGTCTTCACGCAATGCAACCCGTGGAAAGAAATGGAGAGCTCGAGTGGGCAGCCATCCCGAGATAGCACTACATAGTCGATAGACCCCTGCCCTTGAGCGTACTAACTGGGAATATAGACATCCGCACATGGTTCGCAAACGTAGAACAACATGCCACCGAAGGCGTCAACAAGATCCTCATCGGCAACAAGTGTGACTGGGAAGAGAAGCGTGTGGTTTCGACAGAGCAGGGCGAGGCGCTGGCAAAGGAGCTGGGCATCCCGTTCCTCGAGGTTTCCGCAAAGAGCAATATCAACATCGACAAGGCCTTCTACAGTTTAGCCGCCGACATCAAGAAGCGCATCATCGACACCTCCAAGACGGAGCCGGCAGCGTCGACGGGCGTCAATGTCGCGCAGGGAGACGGCAATGGCGGACTGGGGAAATGCTGCTAAGCCGAGACTGCGTGTGCGGAGGAGGTCATTCGGTACAAAGGCAAGGCGAAATGGAAATTGGCGAACGTTGTGTTATCAAGCGAGTTACAATAGATCCGAGGATATGATTAGGGGAGAAACCAAACGCCCCCAAGCACTGAGAAAGCAGCAAGTATCGTCGTTACTTACGAGGGACAGGCCAGGAATCAGTTGCTTCGCGATAGAGACATTCGAGGCTCACAGAAAGAAGAACGCGGCCTGGGGAGTCCGGGCAACTCACTATATTGGCGGAGTTTGGTTGATATGGGTCTAATACATTTTCCAGTCATCGGTTTCCTGTTTTTATTAATTGTCTTTGTTGCTACCTACCTGCGTGGAAGGTCAGGTCTCTGTCCCGAAAATAATGTGTTGCTTGAAATAAAATTCCTGCATTTCGCATGATGACAACGAGTGCGACACGCACACACACACACGCATACACACACAATTGGCTAGACAATAAAGCTCTATTACCACAGTACTTGGGCATTCACTATTCTAGTCTCGTCCCGTATCCGATTGTTTTCCTCGTGACTCGTCCGCAACGTCAGCTCGCGGCGGTGCCAGCTCATCACGAAGCGGTGCGCCTCGGCATCGTCCACGAAAGGCACGATGAACCGGGGATACCGGCGGTACCCCTTGTCGTCTACGGCGTCAAGGAGCTTCCAGGCGTCGTCCTCGTTCTCCATCGCCCTCGCGGCCTGGTCCCAGAGGCTCTGCTCAAAATCGCGGCTCTCCTTGGTCAGGACGCTCCGCCCGAAGGGCATGATGCCCTTGTCGAGGTCGGCGACGCGCCAAGGGAGATTCCGGTCAGCGCCGTCCTCGTCGATGGCCTGGCGCAGCGCGTCGACCGAGACGCGGCCGCCCTCCATGCTCACGAGGACGAGGTGCGGGGACCCGGCGGCCTCGACGAGGCGGTCGACGAAGGCGTCGCCCTGGTTCAGCTCCTCGATGTACCGCGGGCTGTAGTGCGCGGCGGCCAGCTCGAGGCTGTACCGCTGCGACGGCGGGAACAGCGTGAATGACCGGATCGCCTTGGCCACGTCCTCCCCCCGCTCGGTCCGCAGGCCCGCGGGTACCGGCTGCCGCCTCTCCGAGTCCTTCCGGTGATGCGCCCCCGGGATGTACGTCTTGCCCAGCCGCCACAGCCGCTCGGCCTCGGCCTTGTACGCCACCGCGGCCTCGTGGCTGTCGAAGAGGATGAAATAGTGTCCGCGCGGCTGCAGAGTGTCGCGGTCGCGGCCTTGGATGACTGGGGATTCGTAGATATGATTAATAAAGGTCCGAGAGAGAAGAAGAGAGAGGGAGATGAGCCAGACAGCACAGGTAAGGATATACATATGTGTGTGTGTGTGTGTGTGTGTGTATGTGTGTATGTGTGTAGATAGATAGACATACCTTTGACAATACCGCTCACCCAGCCCTCGACGTGCCGTCCTTTAATGCCAACACGAAGGAAATCGCTCTCCAGCAGGTACTTGCTCGCGCCCGACAGGATAAGCATGCCCTTGACGTCGCGCGGCGCCACCTCGGACGCCTCGTCCCTCCGGGCACCGTCCAATGCCTGCGGGATGTCCTCGGGCACGGTCAGGGACGGCTGCTCCTCGAGCAGCTGCGAAAGCCAGTTGCTGCCCCCGTTGGGCGTCCTATTGGATTGACTAGCGCGTGCCTGCTGCTTGGCCTCTTTGGGAAATAACTGCTCGAAGAGAGACGGCTGTTTCTGTGAAGCACTGGCGTCATCGTGACCGTCGCGTCCGGGCGGCGTCGGTGGAGCTGGCGATGCGTCGCCGTTGCCGTCTGGTGATTTCGAGTGGTTGTTCCGCAGCGGGCTGCTACCGTGCAGCGGCGGGGTCGTAGTAGGTGCTGGTCGCCATGCTGTAGCTACCGATCGCGAGAGGGATCGCTGAAGCTGTCGTCGTAGGAGCATGAGGCGGCGCGATGTAGTATCGTCCGCATTATTTAATGGAAGAATGTTGGAGAACTGTAGGCTACGTTTAACATTTCCTGCACTGTTGCGACTATGTAATAAATGTGTAACCAGCACATTTCGCACAGTGCGTACCCTAGACCACAGCTGTTCTAGGTACATAGAGTCGCTAAATTAGAGCTATATCGACTGTCGCTATTGGACGTTGAAGAAACTATAGAAATTGGCACTGTGTATAAATTCCACAAAAACACTAAATTTGTTGGACGAAAACGATTTTCCTACATATGTATATATTCACCAACACCAAAAGTCCTGACGAGCCCTTTAGAAAGACATCTACCTGCCTTTGACCATGATACACTATATCATTTCACTTTAGTAGTTGTATAGTCACCTGTGACCTGTCTGGCTACTGAACGACCTGTTCGTCGGTGAGTCATTCATAACTCATAAGTGACTATATCAAATATTTCTATTTACTTACGTCCGGTATCACATAGAAGCAAGCAATGAAGAAAGCCGAGTTTAAGGTTCGGATTCAGCCGCAAGACGTGCCGAATCAAAAGAACCCGAATCATAAGCAAGCAGCCAAGGTCTTCATTCATCCCACCACCTTTGCTCAGGGGGGCTTTATAACCGCACACCTCTGTAACGTCGAGGCCGATGGACTAGACCGATGGGAGGTTGTTGCATGGCCAGCACCGGACAAGAATGTTGCCAACAACATCGTCTCTATCAGTCGAGCCTTTCAGAAGGCCGCCGGTCTGGAGCTTGGCCAGGTCGTTCGATTGACTCCTGGAAGTACTCCTGCCCCTGATGCTGGGGTCGTGGTTATGAGCGAAATAACCCCTGACGCTTCTCCCTTACCTGCATCGGAGCAGACAAGATGGCAGTACCATCTTGAAAGCCGATTAGGTCAGTATTCAGTTTCATTCTCGCTTATGCTGCGCGGCCACGAACTGCAAACGACTTCCCCTGAGACCCGGGTATCGTTAGCATGGTTTAATATGCGCGTTTTGGCCATATCATAAACCCCACGAGATCTTGAAAAATCCAAAGACGAATTGTTATCATCCCGTTATTTGTTTGTTGTGTCCGCCCGTTTATGTATTATGTAGTCTAATGATATTAATAGAAATCGCGGAATTCATCTTACCGGGCATTTCGTTTGAGGAAGTCGTTTTAAATGGATCCAAACGTTCCTTCATTGTTGATTCTGTGAACGGGAGAACCGATAGCGCTGCTAAATATGCCCCGGGTGTTACTGTGGTTGAGTTTTTCAACGACGATGTAAATGGGACTCTCGGCAAATTAGAAGTCGGCCCTCTTCCGGGAATGCAATACCAGATGGATGAGCTCAATGGGTTCCTCAATGATTATGATGTTGAATTTGAAGGCTTCACGACACCGACGTACTCGTGTGGAATTATCGTACATGGAAGCCATGGGACCGGGAAGTCGATGCTGCTAAACCAAATCGCCGCTACGAACTGGGGGAGAGTTGTACGATTCAGTTATAACGAGAAACCTTCGGCTATCCAGGCACAGTTCAGGACTGCCTTAGAGCAGCGGACTCCTAGCATCATTTTAATCGACGACATAACAAAGTTGATAGGGAAGGACCAATTAAATCGCCACGTCATGATTGAGACTATTGGCGAAGGGCTTGATGCTTTAGCGAGCAGGGCCAGACGGCAGAATAAGAGACCGCATGTCCTCGTAGTGGCAACCTGTCTCGATTTTTTGAATGACATTCCTCACGATCTCCAACGTCCTGGCAGATTCGAAGAGCACATTGCTCTCCCGATCCCAGACGCGGCCGGTCGAAAAGAGATTATTCGCTTTCACAAGCCGACCTTTCCTTCTGATGTCTTTGATCAATACGTATCCGACCTGGGCGATCGTACGCACGCTTACACGGGGGCAGATCTACGTAAGGTACTATACAGAGCGACGAAGGCATGGAGAAAACGAGTTAGTCATCCTTCCACTCAGGATCCTCTCCTGTGGGAAGACATCTTGAAAGGACTTCAGGAAGTCCGGCCTACTGCTATGCACGACATAAACCTTAAACCACCGACTGTACGCTGGAGTGATATTGGTGGTTACGAAGACGTCAAAATCGCCCTTCAGAGAGTGCTTCGGCACCCCACGGTACGCGCTTACTCCTAATTAGATGCAAACAAGTGCACTAATGTCGTAATCCCAGGGGCCTCGCGCCAGAATGTCGAAGCCGCCGAAGGGTGTTCTCCTTTACGGACCCCCCGGCTGCTCCAAGACCATGACCGCGCAAGCTATGGCGACCGAGTCTGATTTCAACTTCTTTGCCGTCAAGGGAGGCGAATTATTAAACATGTACGTCGGCGAGACCGAACGTTCAATACGGAATCTATTCAAGCGAGCGCGAGAGGCCAGTCCCAGCATCGTCTTCTTCGACGAGTTTGATTCCATAGCCGGGCCGCGGTCCGGCGCCTCGGCGGGTACAGGCGGCGTGCAAGCCTTAACCACACTTTTGACAGAAATGGACGGGTTCGAGCGGATCGGTGAGGTCTTCGTGCTCGCGGCCACCAACAAGCCGGAGCTGCTGGACCCGGCCCTGCGACGCCCGGGGCGCTTTGACGAACTCATCTACGTCCCTCTGCCCGACGCCAAGGCCCGCGAGGCCATTTTCATCGCTAAGGCTAGGGAGCTGCAGTTCACGGAGGATATCGACGCGGTTGAGCTCGCCAAGCAGACTGACGGCTACTCGGGCGCCGAGATCGCGAGGATTTGCGACAAGGCGTTCTGGGACGCCGATGAGCAGGCCCCAGCCATGGAGGTCCTGCTAGCAGCTATTCGGAAGACGCCGAAGCTTGTCACGAAGGACATGTTAGACCATTATCAACAGTGGCAGGAGACGTTTAGATGAATTCGGCTGAGACATCAGTTAGACGATACATTATTGTAAACATAGTTTACTGAATGCATCATCAGTTCATGAGATTAACACATCTAACTGTAGGAACCCAAGTATTCGAATCGTGGGCTCTTGCCACAAGCCGGAAACCCTATTCTACCGACTTCTCATCATGTCATCCGATGGGCTGAATAAAAACGACGGCCCACAACGTGTCTGATGCACGATTCTGTCTCCCACCTATGAATATGGCCAGCCTCCCCTTAATCCACTGAAGCTCCCATCCAGACGGTTCTAAGTAGCCACGACACAAGTCCGGCGCCACGATCGCTCGACCCATCTCTACTACTAATAAGGACGACGAGATCTGCTACGAGTATAACCGCGAGACCCAGGACGACGCGATCTACCTCTACCCCTCAAACGACCATGGGACCCGGAGCGTCTCCTGCGCCCGCGGCCACCCCGCCCCGCAACCCTGACGCCGTAGCGGGCCTCAAGGCGGGCGACGAGGCGCACAAACTTAGACGTCCACATGCGGTAGGGGAAATCGTCCATGATCTCGTGCCTCTGGCGGCGGACGCAGGCCCACTCGTCAGCGGGGACGGGGCCCAGCGCCCGCAGGGCGGGCTGCCAGATGCTCGCTCTGATGTACTCGCGCACGCGCAGAGCCTCGTGGTGGTCGCACCGGGCCACGAGGGAGGCGTGCACGGCGGGTAGCAGCGCCCGCTCCTGGCACGGCGCGTACGGCTGAAACGTCTCCTTCAGCGCCTGCTTCGCCGTGCATAGTTCGATGGCTAGGCTTGAGGAGGGGTTGGACTGGTAGCGGCAGCCGCAGTGCCAGAACATACGGCGGTTTCTGCACATGGGCCTAGATAGGCGTGTCGTGTAGCTAGCTAGCTGGATCGCTGGCTGGCTGAGTGGCTTTCAAAGGGGTGGTGATAGGTATGAGCGAAACTGAGACTTGCTTTGGGATGATGACCAGGTAGGTAAGAGATGGTTTGGTCAGAGTTGGGTTGAGTTTGCATGTAAAGAGATGGTACCCTGTCCTATATAACTACCTACTGACTCATTCATGCTTTCCATGAACATGTTGGTCGCACAAGACCAGGAAGTTGTGAATCATCTTCAACGTATTCGGTACTGACGTGGAGACAGCTCTTAAGAGGATGAATGGTAGGTTTATTTCTGTGAATGTAGTGTAGGAATAATAGGACCAGTCCTGCTTATGAGTTGTTCATCCGTGTGTTCGAGCAAACACAACCTGATGACCGGAACTTGTGTCACGGGCGACGTCCATAAGAGGACTTAACCTTATAATGTAGTCTGGTTTGTGTCTGACGACTTAGTCATTTGAGGATACTACATACGGAGTTCTCGTGTATGACGTGGAGACACCTCATGGCGACCTAACATAGATCCTACTTTGTTACCAGGTCGGTGGAATAAGACCCTGTAGAACCGTCGCACCGGATGAACGGGATGACTTTCGCCAGCACTTCTGTAGCTATCCAGTAACGCTTAGGCGTTGTGATGATGATATACAGTTCACTAAACGTGTAGCAAAAGTCATATATAGTAAAAGATGTTAGTACACATACCTTGCCTAGCAAGGGGTCTTTAGTAGAGTGTTATCTTCCAGGCCAACTACTTGGTAAATAATTTGAATATGTCGTAACTTAGCATAACAAAATACTTAAACGGTTATCGTGAGATACTTGCCTTAGCTAAGTCAGACCTAGAGCAAGATAGCAGGTACATACCACAAGTCTAATAGGAACTGTCATAATTGATATTAGTAAACAGCATTCGATAGATCAACGGTTTTGTGTTTTCTGTTAAGCCACAACTTGGAGTCCTTACCTGGCTAACACGGCACAAGCTCGGTTATCGTCTATGTCAATAGCAATTTTCGATTAACCCCATGTTTATACAACGAATGTAAGTAGTCCCACAAACAGATACTTCAATGTGCCCAAGAGACGAAAAGGGGGGCTGGGAGACGATTTAAAGTAATCGACAGCGCCACAGAGAGAAACACACGTAGTACTTTACACTCAGCTGTGAGTCACCGGGTGATCGTTAGATCCTGGTGCTATATTCTTTTATCAAGTATGTAGGCACCTACGGGATGGGGTTCTTTGATCAGGATTCGACATGGCGTGAAGCTGAAATATAGCAAGCTAGAGGTTAATTGTACACATGAAGCGTCTTTAAAACGACTCTGATATACTAGAATAACGCCTATACAAAAGGCGTAACGATATTGAGGAGACAACCCCACGAAGGAAGGTGCTTCGTATGTCGGGCTCTTCAGCTTGCAAGTCATACACTGTAACAACCGCAGAACGGCTAATGATGGCTCATCTCCGAGGATAGATATGTAACTACTTGAGAACTATGTAAGCTTTAGACCAAGTACGTAAAGAAACAATACCTATCTAGTTACTCGAGAGAAATACCGGGGAGTTCATCATATGAAATAGATTAATAATTTCACAGCTTTGGGGTTAAACTTATGGCGGCTGAAGTCCAAGTGACCTATATTTTGAGGATGGTATATCTTCATGTATAAGGAGGTGATACGGGCACCCCGGAGAGAATGTAGATGTCTAGAACGCTAACTCGCAATAATCATAACCTATACTTCTAGTTTATATGGATTCCCAGAATTATACAGATGGGCTCAACTGTTTTCGCCTTATCTGCCGAGTGAACGGGATTGTCTTAACATAATAAGAACGCACACTTGACAACGCCTTCGGGGCTACTCCCCATATTTCCGCAAACAAACACGTTTGTAGCAGACTTCCGCGAAAACCCTCACCCGGCGGCGTGGCTGTTGTAGTAAGTTTGAAGCCTAGGCGCGTCTTCAAGCTATGGCAATCCCGTGCTTTCTAGATGCTCTTGTGCGATTCGACTACGGCTCTACATTGGCCATGTATCAGTCACAATGCTGCCAATGAGCTGTTGGTGGAATTATCGCGGACGGCCTCTGTTTAGAAGTAGGGACTCCATCATCTTTATTCCTCGTAGTACTGAAGGAAAATGCTGCCATAATTTTATTATGAGTATTCATTGAGTAATTTTACAGACTACCTACTTGTAAGTGCTTTGCCACAAGTGAGTTAAGCGGTATATACGGTAGAGAACTATCCCATAGCATAATATGGTTCACCGTTCTACATCTACGGAAACACTGGTAAGGGAATTGTCTGGGCGAAATACAAAGAAAAACAAAAAATGATCTCGTCCAGGCTCGAACTGGAGACCTTCAGTGTGTTAGACTGACGTGATAACCAACTACACCACGAGACCCTTGAACGATTCAGAAACCACTGCCTATGATTGGCTATCTGAACTGCTTACGTTGAGGAAATGCTAAACAGCTACTTATACAATGACTGCATTTAGTTGTTAATTGCACCTTACACAGAAATTGCCGCATACTAGTTAGACAGCATTTGATATGGGGTTAGGGGGCTCTTAGTTAAATTACTAGGTAAAATAAAATTCTATTTCTATTTTCAGGGGTTTTACTCTATAGAATCTATCGTTCTCATCTATTGCTCAGAACTTGTCATCATTTCCGTAGTTGGATTTTGACAACCCATTGTCATTTTACGCCCCGTATGCCCTTTGAGTTGTCGCACACCCCACGTTACCTACCTGGTATTCACACACCAGGCAAAGCAAAACTTACCTAATTTATCCCCAATGGATTAGTCAAATGATGTATAATTACACCCAGGAGTTAGGTATCTGGTGCTACGAAGTATGTACATCCATTTAAATACATGTAAGGGGTGGAGTATCTACTCGGGCAACAACAGTGACTCGTATGTTGTAAGTGGACAGGCATAATTGAAGTACTTGTCAACTTGTATAATACTACGCCGCCCGAGATCGGATTCTAGGGAGGTTTAGAAGTGACCGAGCTCCTTGGTGCCTCTTTTCATTACCTCTATCTTTTTGCTCGTGTTTTTTATTTATTTATTTTTTAGCAAGGGCCAAGTAATAAAATCTCAAGAATGGATTCAAAGCAATTCCGAGAAGCGGCCATATCGTCCATCGATGATAGTGAGTTTCAAGTAGCCGGACCTAAACAGTTAGTAACCTCGCTATAGTTGTGAAGTACTACGACAACATCGAGCAACGCCGTGTGGCGTCTAATGTCGAACCGGGATATTTGAGAAAGCTTCTGCCTGACGAAGCACCCCAGGATGGGGAGGCCTGGGCCGAGATCCAGAAGGACCTGGAAGCCAAGGTGCTCCCCGGTATCACGCATTGGTTCGCCGTTCAATCGAACATGACGAACCCACCACCTAATACGACAACAGGCAATCTCCCAACTTCCTAGCATGGTTCCCCGCCTCCAGCAGCTTCCCAGCCATGCTGGGTGAGATGTACTCCAGCGCCTTCACCGGCGCGGCATTCAACTGGATCTGCTCGCCGGTCGTCACCGAGCTGGAGACCGTCGTGCTCGACTGGATGGCCAAGGTCTTCAGTCTCCCGGAATGCTACCTCTCGACCGGCCCCACCAACGGCGGCGGCGTGATCCACGGGACGGCCTCGGAGGCCATCGCCACCGTGCTCGTCGCGGCGCGGGACAAGTACCTGCGCGAGGCGACGGCGCACATCGCGGACGAGGAGGAGCGCGAGGACGCGATCGCGCTCCGGCGCGCCAAGCTGGTGGCGCTGGGCAGCGTGGCGACGCACAGCGCCACCAAGAAGGCGGCACAGATCGCCGGCGTGCGCTTCCGTGCCGTGCCGGTGCACGCCGCGGACGGGTACAAGCTGACGGGGGCGGAGCTGCGCAAGACAATACTGGCGCTGCGGGCGCGCGGGCTCGAGCCCTTCTACCTGACGGCCACGCTCGGCACCACCGACACCTGCGCCGTCGACGACATGGACTCGATCGCCGACGTGCTGGCGGAGCTGGCGCCGCCCGGGCCCGGCGAGCTCTGGGTCCACGTCGACGCCGCGT
This sequence comes from Xylariaceae sp. FL0662B, assembly GCA_022376535.1. NCBI lineage: Eukaryota > Fungi > Ascomycota > Sordariomycetes > Xylariales > Xylariaceae > Xylariaceae sp. FL0662B. The sequence continues at coordinate 472,611 of JAJJKD010000007.1, forward strand.
ACGCCGGCGCCGCCCTCGTGTGCCCCGAGTACCAGGGCCTAGCGCCCGTGCTCGCGCGCTTCCACAGCTACAACGTGAACCTGCACAAGTGGCTGCTGGTCAACTTCGACTGCAGCGCCCTGTACGTGCGCAACCGCACGCACCTCACCGACGCCCTCAGCGTCTCCCTGCCCATCCTCAGCAACCTCTACACCGACCCCGGCCTCGTCACCAACTACCGCGACTGGCAGATCCCCTTCGGCCGCCGCTTCCGCTCCCTGAAGGTCTGGTTCGTCGTCCGGACCTACGGCGTCAACGGACTGCGCGCCCACATCCGCAAGCACGTCGGGCTCGCCGAGCGGTTCGCCGGCCTGCTCAGGGGGCGCCCGGACCTCTTCGAGATCTTGACGGGTCCGCGGTTCGCGCTTACGGTGTTTAAGCTGAGGGGCCGGGGTGACGACGCGACGCTCGAGGAGCAGAACGCCGCCACGAAGAAGATGTACGATGCCGTGGTGGCGGAGGGCAAGATCTTCCTGTCGAGCACGGTCGTCGGTGGCGTCTTTGCTATCCGACACTGCCCTGCGACGCCGTTCGTCGAGGAGCATCACGTCCTAAAGCATTTCGAGATTCTGGCCGAGGCCGCTGAGAGGACGCTGGCCCAGCCGTAGAGGAAATGAGTTCGGCTACAGGCTACAGGCTAGTTCGTTACTCTTTGTATTAGACAGGATGCACAGCGGATACCTAATAGAAAAGAATTAAATGCTGATTCGTGCTGACATGCATTTATTTCATCATAGTCATAAGCTCGTAAATACATAATGATATGCACGATCAACGCCACCGATCCAACCCACTAATGAACGCTGTCATTAAACCTCATAATATCGTAGTACGTTGACTCCATTTCCGCGATTTGATGCCAATTGCTTGCCCTAGTAATATATGACCGTGATTTTGAAGCGACCGAAAAATCCCGGAATAAACCCATCCAAACATGATGATATTCATGATCCTCGAATGCACCTTGAACATGCACTAGCGTAATGAATCCGTGGTGACCACCAAAATATTCGACGATGCAATAATAAGATGCCCAAATAGTGATAATAGCAACCACTGTAGGATAATAGTGCGAAAATACCGACTCTACCAGGAGTCCCGACGACCTCTCCGGCGAGTGCTCAGATCCCGCTCTCTCCGGTCATCATACCGATCATCAAACCGATCGTCACGACGACCCTCACGGCCGTCGTCGTACCGATCAAGGTATCGCTCCTCATGCCTTGGCTCGTAGTGCTGGCCGTCGTATCGGGGCTCACGCCGGAAGTCCGCCGACTGGTTGCGATAGGCGCGACTGCCGTCTCGGGAGAAGTCCCTAGACGGGCTCCGGTCATTAGCGGCACTGGCACAGGCACCGGCACTGCGATTGCGGGTTCTGCTGCTGCGTCTGTCGGCGCTCTGGTTCTCCCTCCGCCGGCGCCGGCGCCGCTCTTCCCGCTCCTTCTCTTCCCTGTCTCGTCGCTCTTCGCTCTTCTTGACTTGGTTCTCGATGTTCCACACCAGACCGACGCCGAGCATGCCGAGGACAAGGGGCGTCTCCCAGCTGAACGGATGCTTCTTCTCGAGCTCCTTGCGGTGGGAACGGTGTTCCGGATGGGCTCTGGATGGCAGGTAGCCGCGTGGGTCGACGGGTGACAGTTTTCCCATTGTTGGCTGATGCGTTTCCGTTGCCAAATGGTGTTGGTCTTTTATTCAGTTGCTCTGGTTGTCTATGACTTGTCTTTATTGGTTTGTTTGAAACAAGAGACCGAAGGCAAAATATGTGTGTGTAAGTAAGAGTGTGTGTGTGTGTGTGTAAGTGTGTGTGTGTGTGTGTGTGTGTGTGTGTGTGAGTTGGGTGCTCTCCCCTAAATACCAAACAAATGTGACTGCGGTGAGACCCAGGTCAACAGGTCCAACCGGTTCTGTCGCACAAGGGATATGCACGAGCAACGCGGAATGCCATCATCGAGCAAGGACGACCGGGTACGTGGTGAAAAGGGTCACGGGTCAAGGGTCTAGACGATTTCTTTGGCTGAAATATGATGTCATTCCCGCTTCTCTGGCGTTGTCATACCGGATACAAGCAGTACAGGGGATACAAGCGGTACAAAACTTCCGTAGGTCCCGTTAGCCTCGATTTCTAGACCCGTCATCCCCCAACAATCAGAAAGTCCTTTCCGTGTCGTCTCGTACCTGAGTTGTCACATAGGTACTTATACACTCCAAGAGTCTGAAATGTCTCTCTCTTGAAATGACCCCTTGCAGGGGATGACAGCACAGTAAATCGCTCAATTTCTCGATGATATTGGTCCATCCTGCCGTATCATCTAATATCCGCTGTGCTTAGCAGAGTCTGGCCCAATCTTGTGCCATCTCATACAATCCTCTGTTCTGTCATATTTGTTGGCTTCCTGCCAAGGTTCTTCAGGAAAAACCCACTCCGGTATATGGCACAAGAGGCCGCGTTCTCTCTGTTCTAGGTGCCGGCGTTCGATCGCTTCGCCAAAGGTATTATCAACTCGATTATGCGATGGGGTTTCAACCCCAGGCTGACACGGGAGCAACATTGGTACAAAGTCTTTTCGTGTGTGCTTTAAACAAGAAGCTTCGAAAATTTGCTCGGGTTGACCCCTCTCTTATTAGAGAAAAGTTCCTGGATACTTATCGTCACGTCTGTGTTGTCAGGCTGCCGCTGAATTGAGTTTACTATGTCTGCTCATATTGTCGTCATGATGAGAGACCCGCCAATCATGCTCTTGGGAGGGACACGCCTAAGTGAAATCAACCCATGCCGCTGAGCCTCACCTAATTACAATCATAATAACGTCTTATCACTTATACGCTATTTACGCGCTACTGCCAGTATAAAGGCAAAATCTATGAGTAGAGGTTAAGTTGATTATGCCAAGTCCAATGGTAGTTTTGTAATAGGCTTTATGTCTAAGTTTTCTTGTGCTGAAATAAACTACTTTTTACCATAAGAGCCTATTGAAATATATTACCTTGAGAGCATATCGAGTGATATATCGAGAGCTGTCTTTAGTGACGAGAAATTATACTATTTACTTCCTGGGTATTATCTCATTAAATGCGGGATCTTCAGTGTGGCTGTCGTGGCGTTAGAATAGGTCAAGATATGCACCAAGGGCCCTCGGGTTCTTGAGTTCTGCTTAGGAGCTATATGATTTATCAGTCTTATATATTTCTCTGGTATGATTCGGTATCTTTTCGAGAATGACGATCCTAAACATCTCTGACACCCCATTCACTCTGTGGAGCTATCCAAAGTTTACCAGCCGAACTCATGGATGTTATGATCTCTTAAGGCCCATTCGGATTTTCAGTGGGTTGCATTTTCGCAACCAGTCAGATCGAGTCAAGTCTAGTTACCAGCTCCCGCCATCTCGTTCATTAGATCCTAGGTGTGATGGGGCTGTGGTGTCCTACCACAGAATATAACATTCTGATGCTACCTTTTAGGTAAACTGCATGGCATACTTTCAAACTCTCGTTGTCTCTGCAAAACTCACGCTAGAAGCTCATTACAGACAGGTTATCTCTTGACCCTGGCTCCATCCTAGACGGGATTCGACCAGATGCAATGAAAGCTGGCACGATTTCGAGACTGGATATAACTGAAAGAAAACTAAAGACATCGCGAACACTGCCCCATAAATCAAAACTAAGGAAATAAACCACAGTTCTAGGCCCTCCTCTTCAGCCACCGGCCTGTTCCTCTCGGATACCTCACACACTCATTCGCCAGCCAGATCCCCCGTCTAGAAGGCACCCAGCCCTTCGACTTGAAAAACCTCGGCACTTCATCACAAGATTCTCAACCTCGTGTCTCCTGTCCGCGTGTTGATGTCGAACCTTTTCGGGAACGTTGTATCAGGCGCTGCGTTGGGGTTCTTGCAAACCTCGGTTTCCCACACGATTGAGTCGGTGACGGGCGTGTCGAATTTCCAGCCGCTATCGTCGTCTCTGCTCGCGTTGTAGAGGCGCAGCGTGGTGCGTGATGTCGGCGTATGGAGATCCTGACACCTCCACCACTCGTTGCACAGGGCACAGGACGAGTTAAATCCGAATACCCACCTGTTGCTGTCTACCCCTGAGTGTCCATCGATAAATCATCAGCCTTTGGCCAGCAGGTGTAGCTCGGTCATAGGACGTTAGGTCTTCTTACCTCCCGTCACAAAACCGAAATTCAGAGTCGACAATCGACACATAGTACCGCCAGGACCGTCTTTGGCAAGCAGGCCTAACATGTACTTGGCCTTGAGCTTGTTCCAGCTGAATTCCAGGCCCGCGGCCATCGTCGTGATCGGCTCGGCGTGAAGCATCAGGCCTCCGAGGGTGTAGTGAAAGGGAAAGGCCATATGATGGGCAGGGAAATGGGACCAGTTCTGAGTCGCCCACAGGAACTCCGCGACCCATTCACCGTATGGCCCATGGATCTCGTCCTCGTCATCCCCAGCAAAGTCATACATCTCGCGACCTTCTTCATTCACGTAATTGGGGTACTCCTGGCCGCCTCCGTAGTAGTAGTATCGATACCCTCCCTCGTTGGCTATTCCGATAATTATCTAGCACAAGCTGTCGTAATAGAGATGTTCACGTCGTGACGGCTGCTCTCATAGCTGGAACACTCATGAATATTTGAACCATCTTGTTCCTGTGTTCGACAAGCTTCGGAGCTGTTGGTTTTGTACATGAAGGAGAAAACATATTGGGTGTTGGGAGTCAGAGCATCGTCATCACCATGATCCATCGACTGACGTCGTGACGTTTGCAGATTTTATTAGCCAACGGGGTATGTGTCATGTGGTGGTACTGTCGGGTACTGCAGCATGTTAGCAGCTGGCAGGGAATTCAAAACGCCAACTTGAGGGCCGTATGGGATGAAAAGCTTGCTGGTGTGTTAGTTACATGTCAAGTTATACGCTTCCAGGCACGACATAAGGCAGTCGGCCTTTGGGGCTTTTCAAAAGACACATTTTGCAAATATGAACATCGCACGAGAACTTCATAGTTGCCAAACTTCATCGGCGAGTAAAAAGACCCTTGGTTGATAGCTCGAATCGGACAAAGACTTCATATGAACACTGGGGCTTAAGTTGGATTGAATATGGATGTAGCACAATGCTAAGTTTATTATATCTGCTCCAGATCGCACCGAGTAATACATATCCTGGTGTTTGCTGGGCACTCGATTTCGATCACGGCCCACCCCTGAATATGGCGATGTTTGTTTGGGCCTCTCCAACCTACAACTTTGTTGTCCAAGAATGATATAATCCAGTTCAGCAGTGAAACTTTCCATTTATCTACCTGACTAGCTGGTCTCTACGTTTAACATCTCCAACGACAAAACGACGGGAATAGTGCACTAATAACGTGGGCGGGGACCAACACCGGCCAACACTTTCTATTCGGCCATGAAGAGAAGTATCATGAAGATAACTTAAGTATTTTCATGCACAAAATGAGGTGATCTACCCATAGGGGGTTACCATTCATCTTTCTCTGTGTGTTAGCATCGACATATTACGTATAGATACTACGAATCAGTGCCAGCTTGGGCGAAGAGCGTCGAGATCCGGCTATGGCCATGTCTTGCTATACAACTATGGATGCCGGGTTTCTTGTTTATTTTACCAAACTTTCCTATTCATCCCTTTGTATTGCTTACCCAACGACCAGAATGACTCGAATTTCAATACCTACCTTCTTAGTAATTACTTAACCAGGACTCCCGCCGCTAACGGAATCTCATGTCTATGCACGAAGGCTGGAGGGACCTAACATCAAGGGAACGAACATTGTGACGGATTACCCGCAAGCTTACTAGCCGTGGCCAGAGCTCTTCGCCGAAGTAGCCTGCTTCAGACGATCCGCCCACCGCTTCTTTTCGACACAATCGGCGCAGCTTCGGAGGGTGGTGGAGGACCTCCCTTCAACGACGCGACCACACTGCCCAAAGCCGACGTCTTGGGCCTTAAAACAGGTATATTGCCATGCCGGAATCTTTTCGCCGACCTGGTGCTCGCCGAGGGCGCACCAGGTGATCTGAAATCCTTGCCGACACATGTCGGCCGTCCAAGAGTTGTGGTAGATGTGAGTGTTCGGTAGGTTAGTGAGATTGAAAGGGGTATCACAGGGAGAATAATGCTTTATTTAGTTCGTTGTTGATAATGCTGTTTTTCGGTGTGGAATGAGTTAGCGCTGGAAACTTCTTTGAACGCGCCGCGTGGCGTAGCTGGCTGATATAGCATGTGGTAGTGGTTCCAAACAGGTGTAGAATCTGATAATGATGGACTGTTCTGAGACAATAAAACCGCTGTTCTTTGAATGAGCTGACGTGGACAAAAGCTACCTTCGTAACATTGTTCATTGTGAAGGACCATGGCCTGGTGTTCTTGTTAAAAGTGTGAAAAGTCGGATAGAGTCGAGTCGACGCGGCTTTGTCCCTGAAATACTTCTTAAGGCGAGACAAAGAGTTCTCATAATACATCAGGAGATGGTCTAGTCATAAAATGGGAGTCAGTAATTGTCTTCTTTAGCAAGAATTATGGGTATGTCTCGGGAGCAGAAGTCCCCACTAGGAAAAATTGACTCCTAAGACATATACCCAAAGGGTAAAAAACGACTCCCGAATACTGACCTGGGCTGCCGAATCTCCTTAGTTATCAGATTGATTCGATGACTTGTCGCCTGACTTGTGAACTTTGATTATCACCGGAAATGGGGAGTATGAAACGGCGTCACCGAGTCATTCTAAGATAAGAGCTGAAAGTGGAAGTCGCCTGTATATACACTTCAGTTGACGCACGCGGGAAATATATGAAAAACTTAAAGTTTATCGAGACTAATGGTTGCTGTCATACTGCTGTACCTAGCGAAGCAGTGTTGAGTGTTTTATCTCTATACACACATCATAAGAATCCTAGCGTTCACTGAATATACACATGAGATGACATGTGCTCTCTTCTCTATGACCTGGGTCTATTCACCACAATGTAACATATGAGATTCTTCCAGTCCTTATTCAGTATCAGTAGAATTCGCAGTTGTATTCGAGTTGACGATCCAAGTAAGAAGTGGGCTCAGGGTGTTCGCGATGATGTCGTCGCCAGCATCATTGGGATGGACACCGTCTCGCAGGGCAGTGTTCGGAAACGGGTAAATATCGTTAACGTAGATCGGCGATTCTGTCTGGTTCTGGTCCGAAGCCCATGATGGAATGGCAGCGTTGAGGTTCTGGACCGCCTCGTCATTCACGAGCAATGGAACGATGGTGTCGACCTGGTGTTTCGTTATTAGCACCGCATACGAGAGCTTTGCGATATCTGCTACTAAAACTTACGATGATCGTCATATTGGGATTGCTTGCTCGCATTTGGGTGACCATGTCGGTGTATGCGAGGAGAATGTAGTCTTCTTGCTTCCCTTGGGCAATGTCATCCGTGCCGAGCATGAACATAACGATGTCGGGCTGGGTGGTGTTGAGCCAGCCCTCAAGATGGTGGTCATTGGCAATGTCAATGGCGAGGAAACCCGGGTGGCCTTCGTGGCGTTTGTTCCAGTTGGGGTCCGCCGCCTGGCAGCGATCAGCATTGTCGATTTTTGAACCCACGAACTGGATCTTGTCCGTGACATTGTTAGCATTCAGGAGATCCCATAACCTAGCCCTCCAACAGGTGAGCGCGGTAATGCTGTCTCCCAATGGCACTTGGGGAATAAATCCTGTTAGTTCTCCCTCGATGTGAAGAAATTATAAATGGAGCCTTACTGATTTTCAGCCGGGTTTGAGCCAATGCCGTGCCTGTAAGGCAGGTTGCTGCCGTAAGTATCTGGCTGATCTTCATGAATGTCAACGGTTCCCTCTTTATTAAAGAGGTCTACCTATATGGTTAGGTGTGAGGATAATGGGAGACGAAGACAAAATCTATAAAATAAACGAGCAAAATTACGATCTAGTCTTTTGTGACTACATCAATTAGATACTTTACTTGGACGTGTGCAAATCTACTGCTTCCAATTTCCGAAGTGCTCCGAGCATCCAAAATGGGATACAAAAAATGATTAGGCTGACTGGCCATTGTCGTTGTAATAAGCCACAGCTAGGTAGGGATTAAGTACATGGAGCCGGTAGGCTTTCAAATGAACGGAGATACCTGGGGAAGGTGTGCGCCGATACGATGCGTTGATATGATTTGATATAATTAGCCTGAAAAGGGAGGAGAACATGGGTAATAGAAATATCGCTACTATCTATGCTCCACCTATGAGGAAAACATACGTCAACATTTCCCTTCTACCTTGCTAATAGTTGTGTGGCTTCCTGTTTATCATCGTAATGCTTCATGTCACGAATTTGTCCATGAGGGCTTCTGTGCTGGTAACCTACTAAGGGAATATTTTATGGGGGCGATGGCTTCGATTTCGATCCTGGGTGTTATGAATGACGATTCTGCTGCTGGATATAGCTACAACACTGGCTATATACTTGCACGCCGAGGAGCCATCGTCCTTCGTAACGCTTTCTTCGCCTCCGTTTCTTCCACTAAAGGAAGCATGCCGTCTTCTTGAAGTCGGGCAAGAAAGTCTTTGCCATACTTGTATCCCAGTGCGTAGATTTCGTCGAACTTTCCAAACTCTAGAGTCCCATATTGATCGACTGGCGGTCTCATATAGATACACCCCGGCATTGCCTTGGCTCGCTCGAGAGCGTCGACACTTGATACATAGGCTAACCGAGCTTGGATTTCTGCTAGCGTGGGCGGATTTGGAATTGACGAAAACGGATTCCATCGGTTGAAGAAGGCCCACACACCTGACAGCGAATCTCCGTAGCTTTGGGGTGTATCGTCATCCAAAGCTCCCACATCGATTGCGAAAATGATGTCGGCACCGAGGGACTTCATGTGTGACACGGTCAAGTTGTCAATATATCCACCGTCTAATAACATGCTGCCCTCATCGCACAGTGGTGGCACTAAACCAGCCAGAGACATGGACGCTCGCACATACCGCCAGGCGTAACCGCTGGTATGGAATTCTCCTCTACTCTTGCTGATATTCGTAGTATTACAGTAGTATTCCAACCAAAAATCTTCAATTTGGTGCTTGCCAAACGTCTTGAAAATTCCACGGTTGAACTCGTGGCCTGTGGTGTACGATGCTGAGGGATACGTAAGATCCAGCGCAAAGCGCCATATACTCCCCATCCTGCCGGAGAATTTTTTGGCTAGGCCGAACATAGGCACCATGTCAGCATGACGGGCGTAGAGCGCTCCGATGAATGAACCTATTGACGTGCCGCCAACGATGTCAATCGGGATGCCGGCCTCTTCCATAGCCCTGATGATACCGATCTGTACAATACCTCTCGCGCCGCCTCCTCCAAGCACAAGACCGATCGACTTGCCACAAAGTCTTCTTGCGAGCCTCTGGAAGTCTCCTTTATAAGGGGCGTCCGGGGTATAATACGGTCTCTGGCGTATCTTCTGAACCGTGTATTTCTGAATCTCAGCCTGGAGAATCTGCACACGCTCCTTGAGCGTTGGCCCGCCTTTCCTTGGAGGAGCTGGGGCGACGGTCGTCGGGCCGAAGGCCATCTGTAAATGATAATGGCCACCATTGATCCATACTCGATTTCTCAGCCAAGATCTTGTCAAGCCTGGTGACGAGTACCGATCGGCGTGGAGAAGGACCAGTATCTTGCGGGCGGTTGAGTTCATACCAAGCATGAAGCGTTCGTATTCTCCAATCTCTGGAGATCCCTCGGCTAGGCCTACAAGCAGAATGCAATCTGCTTGGGTAATACAAGTCTGTGTCCAGGGAGAGGTGACACTCGTGTCTATCCGACTAGTGTTAGCCATGCACAGCAACAGGGGTTGGAAATAATAGGGGTCATATGTGTAGGTATTGTAGTCAGGAAAAAATTAGAGTTTTTAAAGCCTTCATAGACGGCGCTCGGGAAGAAATTTGCTCATCATTACAACTTAAGCACAATAGATGGAAATCGAAACAACTCACCGGCAACGTAGACGACCAACCCATATTTCTCCTCTAGGTCGGCGAGGTATTGAGACAACTTTAGTTTCCCCATCTTGTTGAAAGCATGTTTACCAAGGTGGGAGAGAATTGCGGATTGGTTGAGCGATGTAGCACCATTGGGGGTGCCAACTTGGGCGAGGGCATTCATTAGGCGATTCCCGAACTCGACAACGGGAATCCCGGACCTAACAGGGAGAATGGCAACCGTTCGTATGTTGAGTGTCGAAGCAATCTTATTGATGGATGTGCCGGAGGCAGCATCTTTACCTATGACATTGGATGGATTGTCGACTAGTACCCGCATCCTAGATGCGATGATCTTCGAAACCTTGATAGTAATGTTGGGATGCTCCTGAGCGAGGCTGTTGAATAGCGTACGAGGGAATTTGACTAATTCCGTATCACGGATAGCGTGCAAGGTTCCCGAGCGAGTCGACTCGGTCATGACCTCCAATTCCCCAATACTATCACCTTGGCCGAACTCTGCACGAGCATTCATCCCACCATCTTTGCGATCTTCCACCAATCGGAGTCGTCCATTAAGAACAATATAGATAGCCTCGCTTTCCTCGTCTTTATGAAATATGACCTGCCCAGCATTGACTTGGACCCATTCGAGGGCGAAATCGATGTGGAGGATGAGTCTTGGGAGTGAGCTTGTTAATCTTTTTGCCATAGTAAGGAGCACGATTGGATATTTCTCAACAATTTTCTCTAATGTGGAGCGGGGGATGAAGCCAACTAACACGTCGGTCTTCGCAATCACATCAATAAAAGATCGGTAGGATGTTACTGTGCCAATGTAACCGGCGAGGCCACCTGGCTTTACGAGGCCCACGCGACGACGATTTGATTTTGTGTTTTGCTTCCCATCTGGTGTATTCTTATTTGGGTCGGAATGATTGGGTAAAGGCAAAGCTGACGACGATAGTCGCGCAGCGTCTTGGGACTCTGCCCTGTGCATAGCAGTTACAGATGTTCTGCTTGAGGAGCTGAGGATATCGCTTCCGGCATGCTCTGAGGGGAGGCAGATGTCAAGGAACCCATCAATGACATAATATAGCCCGGGGCTGCGCTCTCCTTCCTCAGCTAAAATAGAACCTTGACGGAAGAAAACAATCTCTACTTCGTGCTTCATCTCGGCGGCTAGAGCTTGCGCATTCGCCGGGGCACTCGTTGAAACGCCGCCGGAAGTCATTGATTCAGCATCCCAATCAGCCGACCCATCAAAAGGGTCCATGAATCCAAACGCATTGTTAGAAAACACAGCTTTCTGCCTTCTTTGGTCATACGACACAAATCTTGGGGACCCCTCGGTGGACTCTGGTCCCCTAGATGACGAGTCACCAGCGCTCATACCCAGGGCCTTCAAAACACACTCTAACACGGATGCCCTGAACAAGTTATCTTCGTCCACAGACTCACGGGGATCAATGGATAAACGAGCTCGTTTCTGTGTTGCAAAAGGATTTAATGCTCGCTGTACTAGAGGATTCGCGTCGTCTTTCCGGAATGTGTCTGATGAGTGCCAGTGTTGGGTTATGGGGACTTCTAGGGTACCGGACGATCTTGGGCTGCCACCACGAGCTAGTTGGACGTTAGCCAACAGGTCACCCGGGCTGGGAGTGTGTATTGAAAGACGCTCGTTTGGAGGAACAATGGTAGATGCTACCACCGACTGAGGCCGGAGACGTGACATTGCTTGCAATGCTGCCTCTTTACGCAAACCCGTGGAGGGTCTGCGTTGGTGGCCCGTCGCTGATGCATTATGCAAAGCGATTCCCTTCCCGCCTTCTTCACCAGCTCTCTCCCTCTCCAGTTTGAACTTCTCTTTTAAACGATCCAAGGCGTCGCCTCGAAGAAGGTTTGGTAATTGGCAAGTAGTGTAATTGAGCATGTCATTCTCCATGTGAAGGACCTCATTCGTTAGACCGAGGTAATGATATGCTGTAGCAAGAGTGACGCGCTGAAATCTCGACAGGATGACATGGACTATATGAGCAGTCGCTTTAGGATAAACTCTGATCAGACGACGGAATGCACTCGCAGGTATTATCGCTATTGTCGTATCGACCGTGGCTCTTCCGATGATGTCAGGATGGACGGATGTGGCCACCCTTTTCACAGCAGGGCGGGGAGGATGTTGAGCCATTGGAGACTCGTCGAGAGAGATGGGAGGAATCTTTGATAACCTCGTTCGACCGGCAGAGGAGGGGCTCATGACTTCGGGCTCGTTAACAAGGGACGAGGGCGCCCCGCTAGTCCTAGCAAGATCGTGCGCCCTGTCCGAGAAAGCTGACGCATCATGTTGACGCGGAAGACTAGCGCTGGATGGCGCACGCTGATGGTTAAGACGCGTATTGCCAGAGTTGGGCTCTGAGACGTCATCAGAGGGCACTCTAAGCTTAAGATCTTCTGTGAATAGAGACATGATCGAGAATAAAGACGACATGGGGTTGCCATTTCGGACTTCAGTCAATAGCTGGTACCGCTGCTGACCGGGAATAGAGCGCTCATCTTCTTCAGTGGTTGAAGAGTCTGGTGAGTTTTCGTAGGGCATAGCCGAATTAGAAGCTCGGCTGCGGTGAGTTGAAGACTTGACGAAAATCTCAACGAGGCCATCGACGACCAGGCAAAACCCCTTTTCCTCTTCAAGATTTAGAGTCTCGCCGGCAATCAGTTTTCTGGTCTGCATACTCCGGGTCAACTCATGGAATACGGGTCGTTCAAGGTATCCAAAGATCCTGATAGCGCTAAGAAATTCGTCCAAATAATTCGACAGCCCCGGTTTCGCGCCTTCATCGTGAGTATCCGGGACAAGGTCCAGTTCAGGTTCCTTGCGCTGTGGCTCTGGAGGAAGACGTGAATACATGTTCAAATAGCGATACCTGACAACCCAAGTGACCGCGGAGAACATGAGAAACAATATCAAAGCCCTGTTCAACGTTAGTAAACAGTGGGGGTTCTTGAGAACGGGAAGATAATTACAGAGTAGTAGCATTCATAGTCACTGTCAAGCTTGTAGAGAAAAACGTGAATAACAGCGTTGGCACGGATATCGTGGTGAGCTTCAGACTCCAGTATAAGATGGTCGATAGAATATGGAGTATGAACAATATGAACCTGGCAATGAGTCCGAGCCATGAAGAGGAACCGGCGACCTCGTCTGCTCGCGTGACAGCCGAAGCGACGGCGGTCGACGAGGTATTCAGGATGTTCGAGGCGGCCTGCGAGATGGCCATCCCGCTAGTTGTCGCGCTGAAAGAAGCCATGGTGTCGGCCAAGGATTATATCGACCTCTCAATAGCCAGCTATGAGGTAGTAGAAGCACATCGTCAGAAGCCCTACCGTCCCGTAGGGTGGAAAAGCTGTGGTCTGGGTCGGGCTAATGACCTGGAAGTTGACTGGCTGGAGCTGGAAATGTGTTTCCAGTGCATCCGCGGCGCCACGGACATTTGTGCTGGTAGATGATACCTACATGTATGGCTTGAGAAGCAAGACATTGTTTTTATTACTGCAAAAAGGTTGGCAGCTCCGAAGCACCTACCTCGTACTAAATGAGTGGAGGTCTATTTTCTGGTGGATGGGCACTATCGGCCAGAGACTTCTCCCGTGCCCCGGAGCTACACGAGGCATGTACCTAGGTACCTACGGACAGACCAATGAGGGACATCATGTACCTCATGTGGGTTGCCCAACTTGCACTGGGTGTTCTGTATGAAGAGAGTTCGCCATCTACTCATTCATGCAGTACTAGAGGAAATAACTGAATGCCATTTATAGCACATAACATAATCTATAATAGCTGAACAGTTTAGGTTTAAAGTTCCGGCTTAGTCGACTCCATGTTGATGTAACTGCATCAATGTGTATAAGTAGCGTTGGGTCTAAAGGTACCTGATAGAATAGGCTGTGGCTAATCCGTATGTACCTAATGTATGTACAAGTACATTAGGTACATAGTGCTCACTAACGAAACACTCAGATCAGTCCATTACATGTAACCCCGCCAAAATTCGAAAATATTGAATTCCACACCCCCACGTTCAGGTCTTGAAGGTTTCTACCACTGCCAAATTTCTGACTCTTACATATCCAACGAAAGAGCAACCCACAAATATAGTTCGCACCCACACGCGCACACCTTCCGAACCCCCTCAAGGACGTCGGCGTTCGATCCGAGACAATTAAGACATAATCAAAACATCACTGGACTTCACGGGCCACGGAGAATCTTCAATCTCGCCTAAGCGCGATCTTGGGCCAACAACCGGCCGCCTTCATTCAGTCGTCTCGTCTCCCCTTTACCACTACTACTGTTGCCCGGCATGTCGTTGACAAACTGTCGCTTTTACGAGCAAAAATATCCGGAACCGGATGAGTTCGTTATGGTCAACGTGAAGCAGGTTGGTTGGCTACCTTTGCCAGACAGACGAACGACTTCAACTAACCTTTGCAGATCGCCGACATGGGTGCCTATGTGAAACTTCTCGAATACGACAATATCGATGGCATGATTCTTCTCTCGGAACTTTCCCGGCGTCGTATCCGAAGTATCCAGAAGCTTATTCGCGTTGGGCGCAATGAGGTTGTTGTCGTGCTCAGAGTTGACAAGGAGAAGGGTATGTGTAACAAGCAAATACGGGTGGCGATGGAGCTCATGGGCTGATGGAGACTAGGATATATCGATCTTTCAAAGCGCCGTGTCTCTCCGGAGGATATTGTCAAGTGCGAAGAGCGATACAACAAGAGCAAGATGGTCCACTCGATTATGCGACATGTTGCAGAAAAGACCCAGACGCCCATTGAGACCTTATATGAGAGCATAGCATGGCCCTTGAACAAGAAATACGGCCACTCGATCGACGCGTTCAAGCTCTCGATAACGTGCGTAGCTTTGCCCTCTATTGCGGTCTCTCCACACTAACTCTTCTTCTTAGGAACCCGGACGTATGGAACGACATCACGTTCACAAGCGCTCCCGTGGCGGAGGAGTTAAAATCGTACATCGGAAAGCGTTTGACTCCCCAGCCTACCAAAGTTCGCGCCGACGTTGAAGTCACTTGCTTCGAATACGACGGTATTGACGCTGTCAAGGCGGCCCTGAGAACAGCCGAGGCACGGAATACCGAAGACAACCAAGTGAAGGTGAGACTAGTGTCTCCTCCACTGTATGTGTTGACGAGCACGTGTCTGGACAAGAATGTGGGCATTCAAAGATTGGAGGAAGCGATCGTCGATATTCGCAACAGCATTACGAACGCGGGTGGCCAGCTGATCATCAAGATGGAACCGAAGGCGGTCACGGACTCGGACGATGCCGAGCTGCAGGCGCTCATGGAGAAGCGGGAACGTGAAAATGCTGAAGTCAGCGGAGACGAGAGTGTCAGTGAGAGCGACGACAACATCCCGGAGACCGTCTAAGACGAAGGCGCAGCAACCGAACCTTTTTAGCCAGTCGATATATCTATCTAGAGGTCTGCAGCTAGGTTGTGGGCATCTTGGGGATTTTGCCATTTACGGGTCACAAAAGTACCTAGCATGCGAATAGAGCATTGTTTCGTAATGAAAATGGACAGTTTCAGAACTGAAAATCGAGGTTCATATCAGGGAACGGAAACTCGAATATCGGCTAGCCAGAATTATGTCGGTTTTGTTTGCAGTGCTTAGGCATTCCCATCGCCGGATGTCGTAGTTTATTTTTCTTAGACCACGATAACTACTACTTGCATGTATACCGATTTTGTGTCCCAGATATCTACCTAGTAAGCAATTATCCGGCAGCCTAGCGATAATAATGTAGGATGCCCCCGCCTAGCTTAAGTCAATTGCTAGGTAGTGGGGTATCTATCTGAAGCTTCTAATTATCGGAATTTTGTTCTTGTGTCATCTTCTTCCTCTTCGTACAAATTCAAATCTAGTATCTTAATTCCGACTCATGCTGAATGGCGCTCCGATCGATATGGGCACGACAAGGCAGTAATCGGAGCCGAATCAGGAGGGTTAGCTTCCATCTTTTCGCATTCGCGACATGGATTCCCGTGCTGTCCATGATCCACGACTACGTTGGTGAATTGTCCTGGATCAGCGGCCCCTCGATGTACCCATTCCTGAACGCGGAGAAAGACCAGACGACGAGAAAAGATGTCGTGTTCAATTTTAAATGGAAGGCACAGAACGAATTGAGACGCGGCATGATAATTACTTTCTGGTACGCATCGGGTTGTTCAGAGGTTGGTTGGCTGTTGCGTTATTACTCTACTGACCGTAATCGGCACGATTCCAGGAACCCGTCCAATCCGGAGCTCATGACGGTCAAGAGAATTATCGGACTCGAGGGCGATATCATAAGGACGCGAAATCCGTATCCCGCTCCCACCGTGCTGGTGCCGCCGGGGCATATCTGGGTCGAGGGTGACGGGGGCGAGCGCGAGAGCCGGGACAGCAACGACTACGGGCCGATCTCTACTGGTCTGATCATTGGGAAGGTTACGCATGTCCTTTGGCCATTGCATAGAGCTGGTAAAGTGCGGTGGTGGGAGTTCGCAGAAAACATTAGAAATCAGCAATAAGAGAACCGACCATTTAACCGTGCTTATTATTAGAGATACATACTGCTTATATACACTTGCATCGGGGCATATTGTAAGGCTAGGATGCTTATAATAGCAGTCAATATATCGTTGAGTAAAGTAAGTATAGACGCAGTCAACTATCGACCGTCAGACATCATATAGGTACATCTCCTATTTACACAATAATTCCATGTCCGCGGGTGTCTATCATCGGATCGCGCCGCATGCAATTATCCGAAACCTAAAGGTACTAGGTACGGTAGCAGTATATGTATGGACCCACCGTCAATCTCGGTACCTGAGTGTTAAGCCTCCGCGCACGGGCCAACGACTCACGTCAGGTCAAGGTGATAGACGGTGCTAAGCCAAAATTCTATAAACCCGACTTTTCCGTATGAATGAATAAGTGATTGCCTTGGAGCGCAATCACTTGTAATCCAACACGACCTTTGAGGGTGGCCGCTAGAACGCTAGGCGATGTACATCAGTCAATGGTCTACGAACCTATCGCCTGCCACGATCGCTGCGCCCTCCGAACGACCCGATTCCGCTGCCGTCGCGAACGACGATGGCCCCTCGGAGCACACACCTCTCATTTCAGATCTCAGTTCTCTGACCCGGGCGCATGGCCATAAGATGACCGTCGGTCATGGCGAGCTAGAAGGGCGGCCACCCTATATCCATGTGGGTACCACGGCGGTGTGTTAAGACTCGAGCTTGTCGAGCTGATCTCTTTGTTCCCAGTCCATGATCGCTGGAGGGTTTGGTGGAACTACTGGTGACATGTTGATGCACTCTCTCGACACCGTCAAGACTCGACAACAAGGCGATCCCCACGTTCCGCCGAAATATTCATCCCTAGGGTCTTCATACTATACGATATGGCGGCAGGAAGGCATCCGACGTGGTCTATACGGAGGATGGCTCCCGGCGATGATGGGATCCTTCCCCGGCACGGTTCTCTTCTTCGGAACTTACGAATGGAGCAAGCGCCATATGCTAGATTACGGGATCCAATCTCATATCTCCTACTTGACAGCTGGTATGTATAGGAGCTACTATAGGAATGATTTAGTTCACTGGATATACTAACTTCAATTTAGGTTTCATTGGTGATTTTGCTGCATCCATAGTCTATGTACCC
This sequence comes from Xylariaceae sp. FL0662B, assembly GCA_022376535.1. NCBI lineage: Eukaryota > Fungi > Ascomycota > Sordariomycetes > Xylariales > Xylariaceae > Xylariaceae sp. FL0662B. Next base: position 490,413 of record JAJJKD010000007.1, read on the forward strand.
TCTGAAGTGTTGAAGACCCGTCTTCAACTTCAGGGACGTTACAACAATCCTTCTTTCAAATCAGGATACAACTATCGTGGAACTTGGGATGCTGCCAGGACTATCGTTCGAACCGAAGGGCTTTCTGAACTCTTTTCCGGATATAAGGCGACGCTATACCGGGATCTCCCCTTTTCTGCCTTTCAGTTTATGTTCTATGAGCAATTCCAAACTTGGGCTCGTGAATGGAAACAGAGCCGCGAAATTGGAGTTCGACTGGAGCTTCTAACCGGAGCTGCTGGCGGTGGACTAGCTGGCGTCCTTACCTGTCCCCTTGATGTGGTCAAGACCCGGCTGCAGACTCAGATAGATCCCGTCCCTGTAGGGCACAAGACGAAAGTGGACGCCAAACCAGGACTCGGAGATACAACGCCAAAGCACCCTCAATCTACACCTCTACCTCCGCCAAAGCAATATAAACGACCTATATCAACATCATCTCCTTCGACGCACACACCGCGACCAGGCGCCACTCCACTAGACGAAGATTCGATTTTCAAGGGTCTAAAGTTGATATATAGAACAGAGGGCCTTGGGGGATGGTTTAGAGGGGTTGGACCACGCTTTGTCTGGACTAGCGTCCAAAGCGGTTGCATGTTGTTTTTGTATCAGACCATCTTACGACGACTAGAAGTATGGCTCCCCATGGAGAGACCCGATATGCCTGCGTAGATTTTCTGGATCGCCGGCCTGTATCAGACACTGTAACAACTCAAAAAAGCATTTACACGGCGTTCGGGGAAGAAGATACGGATGAAGAAGGGGGTTAAGATAGACATATACACACGGGGTAGAATTAGGGATCTTGAATGAATCAATCAACTCCGGAGCGATTTACTTGCTAATACTTATGAGATAAATGGGCATGCTTATAAGTGAGCTAACTGCGAACACAAACAGTGCTGACAGAAATCTAACGCTTGTCATTGGTAGCTTGCTTACGTAAAGCTAGCTTAAATGTATATGGGTTCACATAGGAATGCTGCGTTATTTGTATTCATCTAAGCGGGACTTTTCAGTAAGAAACTCTTTTCTGCCAAGCCAATTCCATCGGACCAGGTGGTGGTGCGATCCATTCGATTACGATTACGATTCCGCATAACGAGCTTCTCCAAACGATTCTCATAATTCATCAGACCATGAAACATTGAAGCTATGGGTCGTTAGCTTAGTACTTGATTCCGATATGGCAACTCATAGCTTCGCATCATGTCACCTCCCTTACCTGTCCCGTCGAAGGCTGCGATTCACGCCCTCCGAGGGATCGCTCTCGGTACATCTTGTGCCCTTGGCGTGATACTCGAAGACCGAAGACGACGAATTAACACTCTGAGAACCATTATCGCGAACAAGGAAAAGCTGAGGTCGGCGAGGCAATATCATGGAGCTCTTGATCTGTTCGCGTCACAATTCGAGGGTCAGGATCAAGCTGTATTAGTAGGGATCGACATTCAATGGAAGCCAATGCAAATCGATGTCCAGGATGAACGAGAGCGTCCTACTGTTTTCTCAACTCCCCGGAAAGGTCGAGATCCTCTTAGAGAACTACAAGAACCTGGAACGGTTCCGGGACCCGATGCTGAATCAGAATCGTCCTCACATCCGGTCACTCGAACACAATCTTCGCCGCCTCCACCCACACAACGAGCTGTACCTCATCGAGAAAGCTCCTGGGGACGACCAACGTCCATTCGAACGAATACCACCATTCCGAAAATTAGTACCCAAGCATCTTTGCAAGCAGCACAAACATCGGCTCCTGAATTGAGCGCAAAAAAGCGCGCCGCATTGATTAAGGATATCAACACAATTCTAGCCAGCAACGATGAAGAAAAATTAGATCGAGCCATTGACAAGTTCTTGTCCGCAACTCAGACGTACTACTCCTCTCGACCATTTGATGATGAGTGGCTTGAAGTCTCGAGTCGACTATCAAAGGAAAGCCAAGCAGATGGCAGATGGGAGGACGCAAGCAAGATCCTAATTACTGCTATCAACGCTGGCCCGCTTGATGAATCTCAGTTTCACGCCCATGAGCCCCTCAGAATAGTACGGTTCTACCTGGGACCAGAAGATGCGAAGATACCCTGCTCGAGAAAAGCTCTGGCTGCAGCATCGGCCCTTTTCCTAACTACGTTCAAGGAGAAGCCTCGACTGTATACAGCTGAACTAGAACGTGTTGGGAGGCGGCTGGTAACCAAATCACTTTTATTTGGTGACATGGCTACCGTTAACGGTGTTTTCTGGAGGCTCCTCCCTCTCATGGAGGATCCAGCCCCGTTCACGGGGTGGTTCATGCAGATGCTTGATGAGGCGAAGGCCTACAAGAGCGTGGTCAAATGTTTCTTGCTTAATTTTTCGAAGATGAAACCGAACGAGGCCTGCTACAACAAAGCTCTCGATTGCGTTGTTCATTCTGTGGAGGAGCTAAGAGGCCTCAAAGCAAACGCAATGATACGTGCTTTTGCGCGGATGGATTGTCCAGGTAAAGGGTTATTGCGAACTCGATGGATTATGAGGATTTTGCAAGCTGAATGGCATCGCGACGAAGACTTCTCAAGACTAACTGCGCTCTTCGAGGAAGTCATGTCTCTTGATTTGCTCAGCAAAGTCACCCACCCAGAAGGTATCTATCGTACCATGGTCGAGATTTCCATCAAGGCAAACGAGGAGGCCGTGGCACAATCGTATTACCGGAAACTGATCCAAGACTACCCTCATATGATCATGGACGTGCCTTTACGAGGCTTCTTAGCTTTGGCAAGAGCTAAGGCTGGAGATTGGGACGGTGTGCTCGACGCTTTTACCGAAATGTATCGTCATAGGCACGGACAGGAGAAGGTGTACGACGATGCTTTCGTCATGGTTCTTAAAGTTTTCGCAGACAACCACCCGGTTGCAGAAGTCCGGGATTTTGTGGCGAAATACATGAAGGATCTAGGCGTACGTATGCATCATTACATTGCCACGCTGGTGGCGAACAAGTACGGCGACTGCCACGACATGTTAGGCCTCGTGTCGTGGTTAGAGCTTTGCAGCAAGACCGGATTCGGCCTGGACACTGGTTGCTGCAATACGGTCCTTCATCACTGTCGGACACAATGGGGACTTTCCTTCCCTGAATTGCAGAAGCTATATTTGAAAATGAAAAGGTTCAAGCCTGAATTCCCCGACCGTGTGACCCGACGAATCATGAGCCAGGCGACGTTGGCAGCAAAAAAACGTGCTGGCACATCGCGCAAGGGTTTAGGCGTACGCTCGAAGATCATCTCCGTGGGCAGACGGGCATACGCAGGAGAGACAGCCAACCAACGAGATGTCTACGAAGCTATGAATCAGGAACTGAGCAACGGCAGGACGGCATCAACGGTCACAATCTATAAGCGAGCTATGAGCTTTGGGATGCCGTTCTCCAGTCACTGCCTTCGTCTAGCCGTGGCGGCAGCCCTGAAAGGCTCAAACGGCCCTGGTTCTGCCATGATGCTCATTCATAATGCACATCAACAAGGTCATGACGTTAGCTCTTCCGTATCGACCTACATTAGATTTCAACTCGATAATTTCCGGGCTAGTCCGCAAGAGATTATGTTGCACATGCGAAACTTAGTCTCCCGATTTGAAGCATTACACATCATTATTGACTCAGAGGCATTGACCCACATGGCCAACGTCTGTATCAAGGTCGGCAAGCACGACAAGGCGATCACATTGTGCCAGGTTGCCATGAACAGAAGCGGCTCGAGTAATCTCTGTTTCTCGAGACAAAGCTTCAGGACACTACTCATGGCGTATTCCCAGACATTGGATCCGGAGGGACTGAGGGAACTCATCGGTCATCTCCTCGCCAGTCAGTATTCCGCGGACAAGGCGGTACTGTCGTACTTGAGATCGACCAAGCGAACCGTACAAAGGTACAAGCGACAGCCTACAGTCGTGGCTTTGCAAGATATCCTCGAACGCGCGATCAACGCCGTAGCACAATCTCGGACGGAAAACCGAATGGAGGGGAAAACCATCTCTCAGGAGACTCTGCGGATCATGGGCGATGCCGTTGCCAATATGCAAGACAGCAAGAGCGTTGGCTCGCTGTTGCAGAGTCACGATGACGACGAAGAGCCACATCGAAGCACTCGACTGCCTCGGATTGTTGCCGTCGGGGTATAGTATTGTACATACATAAATATACCGTGTATATACGAGATCAATGTACATGTGATACAGTTCATTACTGAATATATGCCTATATATTATGAATAGAGGGCTCTTTCTTTTTGTTACTAGCCTCGAGCAATAATCCGAGCTCAGAACCTTTAACTATGCCGTACAGGTATTTAAGCAGGTACGAAGTATATAAGGGGTTGTTTTTGTCGGGGGTCCAATTGGATATGTAGATATCACATGAAAATACCTTGATACAGGTAGCCTCTATGACGACAGGTGTTGACATCTGAGCACCGTACCATTCAAAGAAAAAGGATATGGCCGTGTTTCATTGGTCAATGGCTTGGCTGCTAGTGCGAGGTATGTCCACATTAGGTAATCTCGAAAGGTGAGTGATCTTCTGCCCCCACCGTTAAGCAGTGGAACTCTACTGCTACACTAAGTACAGGTGGCTTAGGCTGCTTAGAAGCTTGGGAGCTTGCATGTGCAAGGGACCCGGTGGAGCGGTCACAACAGAAACCCTTTTAAGTCCCTTTTATTTTGTTAGAGCGAGAAAACGCAGTCGTGGAATGGGACGATTCCTCGAACCATCATGATCTGAGAGAAACGTTGAAGTCAGCCTACGACGCGAATCCAGTTCCTGGTGCCAAATTGCCTCAGCCAATCACCCCCTGATTAATTACGCAAGGCTACCGAATAAATAATTCGGTCCGTCTCCGAGCCAACTTTGTTTCTTCGACAACCCTTTCGGACAGACAGACACGACAGCCTCTTGCCCATTGCCCATTGCCCATTGCCCTTTGATTCCCGCAACCCGACCCTTATTAATCATTCTCCATGAGCACAACTACAGTCGCCATTGACGCGCTCGCCGAGCGGCGGACCAAATACCATGAGGCCGATGTCGTCGTAGTCGGCGCTGGTGTCTTCGGATGCGCAATCGCTTATGCCCTCGCCAACCAGGGGAGGAGTGTTATACTTCTAGAGAGGTGGCTGAAGGAGCCCAATCGAATCGTAGGCGAGTTAATGCAACCTGGCGGCGTTGAGTCCTTGAAGAAATTGGGACTCGAACACTGCATGGACGACATTGACGCCGTGCCTTGTTTGGGATACGATGTCGTTTACTACGGCGAAGATGTCCTGATACCATATCCATATGTAGATGAGAAAGGAAACATATCTTCAGAAGCTCCAATTGGCTCTGCCCACCATAAAACAGACTCCGCCAGGCCGCAAGGACGAGCCTTCCATCACGGCCGCTTTATCATGCAGTTGCGGCGCGCCTGTCTTAAGCACCCTAACATCACCGTATTTGAGACCGAAGCTTTGAGCACCATTAAAGGCGACCACAATCCCGAGATCCTCGGTGTGGAAACGCGGACCACCAACGCCGACACCGGCGAGAAGCAGTCTGACTGCTTCTTCGGCCAGCTGACCATTATCGCCGACGGCTATGCTTCTAAATTCCGGAAGCAGTATCTCGGGGAGGCTCCCATCGTACGCAGCAAATTCTACGCCCTGGAACTGATCGACTGCCAGTTACCACACAACGGCTACGGTCACGTCATAATCGGCGCCAAGACACCGGTCCTGCTCTATCAGATCGGCACCCACGAGACTCGTGCCCTGATCGACGTACCGGACAAGCTGCCCGAGGCATCGCCGGCAAACGGCGGCGTCCGCGGGTACATGGCCAACGTGATCCTGCCGAAACTACCGCCGTCGGTGCAGCCGTCGTTCCGCGCGGCGCTGGAGAAGGACAACAAGATCCCCGCCAGCATGCCCAACAGCTGGCTGCCGGCGGCGCAGCAGTCGACGCCCGGCCTGCTGATCCTGGGCGACGCGCTGAACATGCGGCACCCGCTGACGGGCGGCGGCATGACGGTGGCGCTCAACGACGTGGTGATCATGGCGGACCTGCTCGCGCCGGCGCGCACGCCCAACCTCGGGGACGCGGCGGCGGTGCAGCGGGCGACCGCGGGCTTCTACCGGCAGCGCAAGCAGCTGACGTCGATCATCAACGTGCTGGCGCAGGCGCTGTACAGCCTGTTCGCGGCGCAGGACCCGCAGCTGTCCAAGCTGCAGCGCGGCTGCTTCGAGTACTTCCAGCGCGGCTTCACGGCCGCGCCCATGGGCCTCCTGGCCGGCCTGCTCCGGCGACCCGGCGTCCTCGCCGGCCACTTCTTCTCCGTCGCCTTCCTCGCCGTCTGGCTCGACTGGAAGGCCACTGGGCTCTGGAAGCTGCCCCTGCTGCCCTGGAACGCCTTCTGGATCCTCTGGACCGCCAGCGTCGTCTTCCTGCCAGTCATGTGGGGCGAGCTCGTCGCCGCGTAGTACTTGCTTGCTTGCTTGCTCACCTGCTTACCTTATCCGCCTACCTGCCAGCTTTCTTACTTATCCATGTACACACGCCTAGCCTAGCCTAACGGGGCGGCATTCGATTGGGTCTGAGTAGTTGGGCAGAGATTGGAGATCTTCTTTTGCTAGAGAAAAAGAAAGAAAGAAATACGCGGAGATAGAAAACTACAGTTATACAGTAATGTGGCACGACACGAGACGGATTTTTCCCTCTCCTCTCACGCGCGAGTGAGTCGAGAAGCGAGTCGCTTGGCCCGACGATGTGCCCGAGACAGAAATTGAAAGGTGGGGGGTTCTCTGCTCGATAATTGATGAGGTTAGGCTTTAATAATTCAGGCTTTAGAGGAGGAGGGGAGGGAGGGCAGATGAGCGTTCCTAATAATGATGTATAAACCCGGGTCTTAAGACTACGGCTTACGTGGTTGTAGTTGTGTGTACATATTCAGATACTTAATTCTAATGATCCCAAAGACTTGCGACTACGGTTCTTTACTCATAATGGTCTGGATGTGTTGTGTGGTTGTTGTATTGCTGGAGACGCTGCTTCATATTTGTGATACAATGGCCCCCCTGAAATCTTACGTAGTCTAAAAATCCTGCGTAGGTTCTGTGCAGGTTGGTAGGTTGCAAGGTAGAAGATTAAACGGCACTACATTCATCGTGCTATACGAGTTAGCAGCTATCTTGAATAAGAGTGAGTTCCTATGGATGAATAGATGGATGAATGCCCGTTACTACAAATACCTAAGCCCTCTCACGACAGTAATTCAACTTGGAACATATTAAACTCCTACCTACCTAATCTTCTGAAGCTTCACTTTCAGTCCTTGGCATTGAAAATTCGGGTTTGCTGGGGAGGTATTCAGGGAGATAACACGGTCGACTAACTACTTGTCTATCAATTACTAGGTAGTTAGTCAGTCAATAATGAATAGCATGGTATCGAATATTTAGTCATGATGCTTAGGTGAAAATCTTTCTCTGTATTCCCGCCGAAACGCCATAAAATTCTACTCTATAGCCATCATGATGCAGCAACGCCGCGTCACAGAGAGGAGGCAACTAAGAGCAAGACCATCACATCAGCCGTCTCCGGTACACGCCCAACATCCAGCTGGCGCGCAGCACAGCCAGGCCGATAGCCATCTTGATGCTGTCCTGTATGACGTTGAGCTTGCTGCCGCCGACCTCGTGCCAGTCGATGGGCACCTCAGCGACCTTGATGCCGGGGCTGCTGCCAATAACAGCGCCGTCGCTGCCGAGGACGGGGACGGCGGGGGCCGACTCGGCCAGCATCAGCATCTCGATGTCGAAGATCCAGCCCTCGGCGTGCATGTAAGGGACGATGTGCGGGAGGGCGGCGCGCGAGAACAGCTTGAAGCCGCACTGCGTGTCGCGGATGCGCGACGTCGCCGGCGGCGTCAGGATCATCAGCACCAGGTGGAACGACCGCATCAGGAAGTTGCGCAGCGCCGACCGCTTTACCACCGCCTCGCTGCCCACCAGGTGGCCTCGGCTCCCGATCGCGACCCCCCGGCGGCTGCCGTCCACCACCTCTTCGCAGCCCTCGATCAGCTTCGCCACGTCGCTGAACCTGGACGCGCCGTCGGCGTCGGCGAAGAGCGCGTACTCGCCCCGTACGTGACGCAGGCCGTGGGTCACGCCGCCGCCTTTGCCCCGGTTCTTCTCCAGCGTCACGACGCGCAGTATGTCATGCAAGCCGTGCTCTCGCGAGAAGCCCAATGCCACGTCGACCGTCCTGTCCTTGCTGTCATCGTTCACGATGATAATCTCGTATCCCGATAAGTCCTCCCGCGGCGCATTTAGTACATGTCTATGGGGCGTGGAAGGCCTCGAAGTAGGCTTGGGGGTGGCATTCGGGTTTAGGCGATTAGAGCGGCCGAACGTTTTGTCGAGATACTCAACCGCCTCCTTCAAAGTAGGCAAGATGCGATCCTCTTCGTTGTAGGCGGGGAAAACTACGCTCAGGCACAGTTCGGCAGGCTCGATGGATCCGGTACTCGCAATGCTGTCGTGGATGGGGTCGTTCCTGTCTTGAGTCTCGCTTTTGTGGCGCTCCGCCAGCCATCGATCATGCCAACAAGGCAACTGTCGTGTGACAATGCCAGGCCCGTTTGGAATCGTCGTTACATAGGTCTTCTCTGACGGGAGGACGGGTCGAGGTTCTGGTGCGATGAGGTGAAGCAATACGTAAAGCTGCCTTGATGTTAGTCGGAAATACCACCAGCCATGGTAATTTAGTATCGTACGTACACCGTAGAAAGCGAGCACTATTAGTCCAACACAAGCGGCAAAGAGGATATGGACCGGAGTCTCCTTCAAAGTCGTGATGAGCTGCTCCATTGTCGCGGTGCGATCGCAAGGCGCGGCAGACAGAACTGGGGATGTGACGTGATGTATTCACATTGGAAATGCTACATATGTACCTAGGTAGTACGTTGTAGCTTTTCATCCCTCAGAAAAAGAACGACAGGTAGGCAAGGAGTGCTGCATTGGGAGTTGGAGGTTTGCTGGCTGTGACATGCAGCAGCTACGACCAAGTTCAAGATGACGTGTGCCTGAAAAGCCACGTTTTTGAGGCTTCTGATTGCCCGTATGTATGTACCATACCTAGAGGTTTCAGGCGTTCGTCCACCAGTAACCTAGCTGCCCTACTATAGGTACCTAGGGCTAGATAGTAGCGGGAAGACCCCTGAACCTCAAAGATTGGCGCTGTGTCCCCACTTTAGAGCCTCCCCACTTACAGGCAGGTATGTTGTACATGTACCTACCTCGTACCTACTGTAACAAGATGGTGTCAACTTCAAGCCTCAACTTAGCAGCTTAGGTAACTTATTACTGCTTTTCATCTGCATACAGCATTGTTGTACTAGTTATGTTATCCAGGTACTTAGGTAACTTGTCTCTTCCAGCTTCAAGAAGCTCATATGCTTGGCCTCTGAGGATAAGTTTAAAGGTGTGCTGAGATATTACTGTAAGAGACTATTATATGTCATTAGAAATGCCGTACTTGTTGTTAGCAGTTCAGATGATGTGTTTTCATTCTCAGTAATCATCATTTTAAATACAGCAGTTGAAACTATAAGAGATACATTTGATAATGAGAGCTTCGGGAAATGACGGGTATGTGTATAAAACCTAATAGCACCCTTTAGCTAATAATTACTTGTATATTATGTTCTTTAGTTCATATTCTTGAGAAAGAAACAGCAATGTCTTCAGCCTCATATTTTCGGGTCGAAGCAAAGAATTCACTTGCATGGTCTTCTCTGGTTTTTGCATAAAGAGAGATAGTAATGCAAATGATGACTATGGAAGAGCTGACAGCATATCTTATATATTTGAACCCTGAGTCACTACTTGACTCATATCTAAAACGGAGCAAAGTCAGGAAACGCCTAAGCCCCAGCAGGCACAACTGTGCCTAAGCCGAAGCTACTGGTGGAAAGACAAAAGGCGTATTTCAGCATGGGTGAGAGCTCGTCCCTTAATTCTAACGTAGTTCATCAACTTCAATGTGAGCTACAGACATAACTACCTAATATGTACCTCGTCAACTATTGGCATGTAGCAAGCATTGATCTCGGGGGAAAACACCCTAAACTACTTTACAAGGTTTATTTGAAAGCTGGGTTGGGAAGTAAGTATATGTAAATGCCTAGGTAAAGAGGCAGTAGGTATCTTCTTTCATCCTTTTAAGCCCCTTTCACAAAATCGGGTATCAATATGCCCTAGAGCGAGTTACCTATGCAGTTTCGGACGGCCCATACGACTATTCTAGGTTTCCCAGTATCCATAGTAGGAGATCACCGATTTAACCTAACACAGGTTAACTAACATCAGACGCTTTAGCGTTTGCAAATATCAACTAATGAATGTCTATTTAATGTCTACTCCGAGCCACCTAGGCACTTACCAATATATAAGTGAATATTCATTATCCCTGAATAGGTACCTCCCTATTTATATATATTCGTCCATAACGCGACCTCTAACCCGCTAAAGATTGCATGTCTACCTACTTATATAAATATTGGCTGATCTAGAAGCATCAACCTTCCACTCTCCTTCTCCTCCTTCACAGCCAACGATGAGGTCTCAAGACCTAACTCAGTTATACCTCGAATAGCTCAAGAATTTTTCGTGGCTCCAGTTATCCGACTGCTGGAACTCTGCCTGGGAGTCGGAGTATGATCAAGTGTTTCTTAAAACTCATTCCTGGCTCTTCCAGTGATGAGCGTTTTGTCCCGTTGAATATCTCCGCTCAGTCATGTATCCATACAATCAAGTTAACGAGTTAATAGAGCCCATGGGGGCCAAATCCTCAATAGACAGACTTGTAAGAATCCTCGGCTAGATCACACAACATAATACATCATGTCCGTAGGGTAAAGACTGTTTAAAAGCATGGAGGACTTGCCAGGCTCTTAGACATAGGCGATAAAGCTTTCGAGGCAGCACACATAGGTACCGCGCGCCGTGTCCATGAGGAGATCGATGACCAGTATCGTTTAGATCGCGATTCTCCTCGGAATAAGATGTATTTCGACCCCAGAAATATCCCATGCGTGACCGCGGGCTATTACGAATACCATCGGCGTTTCAGCGGCGTTCGATTTAGCAAGGAGGACTACGATAGATATCAAGGTGGAAATAGTGAACTGAACACACTCTGGGGGAAGCGGGCGAAGGATACCAGGGTATGCTCTGTCACATGTCAGTTGTCCCTGGCAAATCGGCAATCGGCCTGAATCATTGAGGATTTACGTTGCGTATTTGTTAGGATGGAAAACGGCAGACTGAACAAGTCATGCTTATGGTCGAATCTTCTTGGCCGTAGTAGTTGTCTAGAAGCCTACTACCACCCATGAACACTAAGAACAAGCTGGCAACCTACTCTGAGGCTCTTCTTAATAGGAGTTGACCACGACCTGGAAAGCCAAGGTAGATACACACACACATATTGCCGTCACATCCCGGTAGGTACCCCACGTTGTTACCGTAAGCTTCATATGACTACTTATACAATATCCAAGCCGAGTCTCTGTGACGGTCATCTCTTGTTACGACCAAGACTCCACGCCGCAAACACGCATTTTGATTATGGGTCCCGTGCTTGCCAACTTGGTTTCACCGGTGATTGATCCTCTGAGAAACCAAACCTGCACAGCCTTCGAAACCTCGGCGCCAATCATTACAGGGTCTAAGTTTCTGACGTCACGCTTGCCATAGTAGTTCTGCAGGAAGCGTTATATCGGATGCAAGATGCTAACAAGAACCATGGGATGATAGCTACGAGGTAGTTAGATGTTGTTGGTTTGTTTATATTCTCAGAAGTGCCAGCAGTTATATTCCTCTCCCAATTGATGCATTGGCGGTTCCTAAATTCACTTCAGATCACGCCTTCTGGCCTACCTGCCTGAGCAGCTAAGCCTATCTATCCCATTATTGTCTGATTATTCAGGTTCAGGGCTTTCACCTAGGAACTATGTAACGCTGTGTGATGCTTTTCCCCCTCGGGTATATAGAACTATTTAAATTTAATTTCATGCTGAACCCTATGATTAATCATTCCTACTATCACCGTAGGAGTAAATGACCATAACGATTCTTGACGGAACGTAGCGAGATTGACAGTGCCCTAGCTCGAAAGGCTTGAAGAAGACCTAACATGACAACTATCCAATGAAACATACTTCACACACACATACGAGTCAACACTTTTTCCTACGCAAGCTAGAAAAAAAAAAAAAAGATAGCAAGGAAGGGGGGACAATCAACTCACTTGAACAGCCACATCGGCACAAACGTCCATCTCTTGACCGTATACGCCACCAAGACTATCCGCCCGCGTCGGCCCCGATACTCCACCTGGAGGGCCAGGATGCTCATGACCAGGATGGCTACGGCAAACGCGAGGTCCAGGACCGCGAGGATCAGATGCGAACTCCGGCGTCGCGTCTCGGTAGACAGCAGGACCCTCGACCCCACTTGGACGCGCACCGAGGCAATGGAGAGGATGAGGTTGAGCAGCGTCGGAAACCAGCACAGCGTGAAGAGGGCCTGGAGGTGTCGGAGGACCAGTACGTTGGCGTTGCGGTCCTGGCAGTAGATGATGGCGGCGAGGCCGGTAACGGCGGTGAGGAAGCGGAAGACGGACAGGACATTGACGGCTTCCGGTATCCAGTCGTCGGCCGGCGCGTAGACTGCGGTCCTGGGGCCGCTCATGGCTTCGGGATCCGGGCTATAGACGGCCTTCTCGGGGGGCTGGAGGATTGGTGGCGCTTGGAAACTCCGATTCGGGCGGGGTTGGTCGGGCTGGTGATGGCTGCTTTCACGATGCCGGGGAGAGCCTGATGATGACGATGATGGACTATGGTCTGCTACCGGCGCATCGTGTCGTTTCGTCGGGAAAGACGCGAACTCATCGGACGGATTGAGGAGAGGCCTCGCGGTTTCGTTATTATCATATCCTTTATTCGGCTGCCTAGCGTCGAGGTACGAGGTCATCTTGGCCGTTAGTAGGTCAAGCTGCAGAAGCAAGTGGACGCACAGTCAGACACCAGGCATTTTTGAGAATTTATGAGAAATATTACCGAGCTTGATAGGGGTCCAGGGGTTCATGGGGGGGTTGGCGATATGTGGGAACTTTTGCGGGCACAGCCAGACGATCTTCGACCGCCATTACAACAATCACGGCGGCGCATTGGGTCTTAGCATCGTCTCGGAGGCTAATCCCAGTAGAAAATGATACAAATTTGGCATGACACCTATGGACGTACATACTGAAGGATTGGCATTATTATGTCACGGATGATGTGCATGACTCAACCAACAACCTCAGATGATAACATATTTGCAGCAAACGATGCTCCTAGTGAATGGCCGAGTTCTTGCGGCTCAGCCATGTTACTAGTACGTAGAAGGATCAATCAATGGAATACATAGGACGGCTTGGCGCGGCTGATGGGATCTAATAATACATATATGATAGTATGGGATGATATGACATCCATACAAGGCAACACTTTATCTATTTGCGTATAACAGAACAGGGCTTAATTCAACAATGATAGGGGAAACTATAAATATATAATCAATCCCTGAGTAAAATACGTACTAATAGCTGATAAAAATGTATAACTATATATTGAACTCCCAGTTGAACTAGAGTTTAGTTAAATTTCCGTGCATACGGTCGAGATCCGTGGATTCCTTCTAGGCGGGGGATTGCCTTGGCATATTAGTGCCCATTATATACTAATCAGCAGTGTGCCCATCACAATATATACGGCTGACGGACGAGATAAGTTTGACTGAGCGTACATATCTAGGCAGTATATAATTTAAAGCCGTAACAAAGTCAGTGAAGCTATCATACCTATGCCGACTAGCAGTTACACGATCCGGGGCTTGTCAAAGAGTTCAACTCTTCTCGGCAAATCCGGAACCCAAATTCTAAATATATAATCCTATAACGGAATATACCGACACCACTTTTTTTTTCTGAATGGGTTACATGCACCTATCTACCTTGAATAGCCTCGTCGAGCTAGCAACTACATGCACCTCAGACTACTCTACTGCATATTCCATACATAGACCTTAGAAAAGCTCACATCTTAAGAGGATCCTATCTAATTAATAGTGGCAAACTCTGTCATCCGAGGCTAGATGCTTCACGTCATACCATCAATCGGCAAACCTCAAGATTAGACAAACAGTCAAGCTACGTGAAATCCCGCCCACTTGGTAGCTCCTTGCCTATCCCAACCCATAAATAGTGCTAAGATCTTGAGGCCACATGGAAACTAAGGAGGTACTCCATATATCTTGGGCTTAAGGGTACTACGCTGCACCGTCTCGGTTGATCCGAAGCTCCAAGTTCAGGGTTTCCACGGAAATCAGATAGACTCTTTCAATCTCCTGCTCCCCCATCCCTCTCCATCATTGCTGGGGCTGCAGGTGTTGTTGTGGTCAGTTTCCTTGGTGCTTAAATACTGGCGGAATACCCGTTGTTCGGCTGCTCGCAGGCCTGTCAAGAGGCCAAGCCCGAATCTTTGAAATATTGTTGAACTAATTTGTTGGAATCGTCACCTTGATTCAAGGCGACGGTCTTAAGACACTATTCTGGTGCAGTAGTCGTCTAGCACATGAGCACTGCTCCTACACTCATGTCCGAACCGGTTTTCAGCTTGGTTGTCCGTGAGTGTCAATATCAGCTTGCCGGTCAGCCAACATCTTGCGTGCCCTTGGCTTGCCTGGCTATTTGTTTGTCTTCTGTCTGCTGCTCCTGATAAGATGACGATAATAGGAAGCTACTTTTAGGATTATTCATTACATTCCGTGTACGTGAAATATCCAGCGTTATTAGAGCATCGTCGAAATAATGCGCAATATATTCGGTTATTGCTAATAACTGATCCCTAGGAGCTTGAGTATACGATCGTGTTGCCTAGTGGCCACTTGAGTCAATTTTTCTGTGGAATAGGCGTGATCTAGGCATACAATCGACTATGTTACTTGACATCCTTGAACATCTAACCCGCTAGGCCCAGGCGCTTTATACACTTGTCGCCTGCCCCTTATGAAACAGGCAGTTAGAGTCCTTTATCCAAAACTTTACCTATCAGCCAGGTAGCTGCTCATGAAACGCCCTTACATATACATATGTAAGATAGTCAATCAGGACGAGCTGTGCCCGGTATTACAGGTAGGTAGGCAACCTGGCAACACCGGCTTGGCAACAACCAGAATCTGGTAAGCATTCGAGATCGAGTGTTCGTGGTACTGAAAACAAACCTTACAGAAACACCAAAAGCCTATGAAGTAGAAACAAGACGTTTTTTTAACGTCGTCTCCGAAATTCCGCTAACCCCCATGACCAACAAACCCTGTGTGGGACAGTTTGACGCATGCGGCCTTCCGGTGACGACGTGCAGCTGGGAACGCAAGCAACCGACGCGGAGAAAATCGATACCAGGCAGCCGCTGCGTAACAGTGCAGATAGGCTGAAGAACGTCCCACACGTCCCCCTCTGCCTGCCTCATGCCAAATCGAGTGCTTGGTGTGGTGTTCGCGCGTCACGGGATATCGTGCCAAGAATCCAAATCTGCGCTATCATGCGTGTGTGTGTGTGTAGGGTATGAGGAACCTACATCCTTCTGAAGAACTGCGAAAAGCAATATGCAAGATAAACTTGCATGATTCTCGATAACACGGGCTGGGATACCTGGGTACCTAGTTCTCGGATAGCTGCATTGAACCGACCGTTCAGGTATCCCAACGTTCTGCCACCAGGGTTCCGGTCTCCAGGTTAAGCTAGTCGCCGACGATAGGTAGGCGTCGTTTTCGTGTGGCGCTCACAGCCCACGTGGGAACTACCCTTGTACGCAGGCAATGGATACGGTAACGTTGAACGATCCTCGCCCGCATTCAAGGTGCAGGCGGTGTTCCCGAGCAGTTGCATCGGTGTCTTGTCAAACTTCGCTGCTACGGATATGTCCTTTTATTGTTTTGATTGGCTGCTATAGGGGGTAGTTACGTCTGATAGTATTCGAATAACGTGGACGCTTGATGGTAAGTATTGGGTATGGAAGGCTGGAAGGTCAGGATTCTGATATCAAATGGTACATACGCATTAATACTCTGAGCTGTGAGGATTTGGTTCGGTGCGGTGCGATATCGAATCCCCCTGGACGCGAACGCGGAACATCACTTAGTCAACACGACCAGACCGAAACGAATATATGCTTGCGAATGGGCCTGCCTCGAGTATCGTTATCGGCACTTTCAAACCCCGGCATTCTGTTGTCTTTGTTTGCCAATCGTGTCTAACACCGGGCGCCACATCGTTACAATATCGAATCAAGATCAACATCCACATCCAAAAACCAGAGAACGATGAATGCCTGAGTGTGCATGGTAGCAGGACAGATAAGGCACCGAATCGCCTTCCAGCTGCAAAAACGCGGGTAGGGAGGGAGAAGAAACCGGGTAATAGAGTGATCATCCTCAGAGGCTGGAGCCCTTGGTGTCGTATTGAACCAGAAGATCTTCTCGTATGCCTGCAGACTGTGTGTGAAGCATACCATGAGTATCATCGATTTTGCGAACGCGCTGCAGTATTGGCCGAGATAAGAAAAAGCAGGCTGATTCTAGAATCCGGGACACAGAATGCCTAGGTACTTACGTGTATGCGGTGTTGATACGTGTGTACATGCGGACCAACAGGCAGTAGCGTAGAAAGGGGGGAGTTCGAACACCGGCTTCAACTGGATTAAGAGCCTCTGCCGCCGCACATGACTATGAAAGAAGAGGTGACTATTCAGCGCCAGCTGACCCTTCCCGGTCATAGCTGCACTTTACACGCACTCCGAAGTGCCCTTATGGCCGGGCTTATCAGTACAATCCGGTCGAAGCGGATTCGTTGGACTGCCAGACGGCGCCAATTATATTCGAGGAGCGAGTGACACGCTGTCGGCAACAGAAACACTTACATTGAGCGTTGCATGTAACCGAGAAACGTTTATGTAACCTCCCTCGAGAACTAGAGTCCAGAGGCTCGTTCTCGTCATCCTTTCCTGTGCTCCTGATCTGAGGCGAAATTTGCCTCTCATGGCAATAGCTCTCATCTCCTTTACTTTGTAGGTCTACCGAGGTTAGGGAACGGGACCAGATCGTCCGGATACTTTCGTTCATAAAGGTCACCTAGCTGCTCATCTTCTGGAAGTGAATACAGCTAGGAGGTACATAATACAGACGGACTCCCCTTTGTGTAACCTTAGGAAAGAATAGTGGTGTGATGATGGGAGTCACCAGGGCAATCTTTAGAATTAAAAGGGGAAGCTGATAAGGGGAAGACCGGACATAAGTCATCGTGGACATGATCGAATATCCCAGCTCGGCATGGCCCTCTGCCGTAAGCTGACCAGATATCATTTTCTATCTGTGTTGATCTAATGAACCGAGCGGCAATATAGCCCTCGGGATAGGCCCGTCCAGAATGATAGAACGCCTCGCTATTTTTCAATCCCCCAATCCAATGACAATCTGCCAGTGTAGAAATTATGAAAATAACTAGGTACAAAATGCCGGTTTCCGCCTATGTAACGAATTCATATGCGTGTGATGATTAAACCTGAAGGTCGCCGTCAAATGCAACTAGAGGATATCATGAAACCCCCTGAATGATATATTTACAGCTATTAAGCAATAATGAGAGCTCGTATGTGTTAGAAGCTATCTCGTAACTACTGCCCCTGAAAGTTAAGAGCTATGAAGCATTTACGATTATATCTACCGATATCCAGCTTGATCGGTTTATGGGGATTTCAGCAGATGTAGAAAAGCCAAAGGCTGTTGACATGCTTCGCCTACGCAGTCGTAACACGTGTTTTGCTGCTGCTTCGAAATGACCATGGACGGCTCTTACTAAGTTGGGCCTCAGGATTCTTAGTTAATTTCCGTGATGTTTTCCGCATAGAATCAGTGGCTTGATCTGCAGCCTCGAGTAATGGCTGTTGGGTAGGCTGGTCCGTTTGATCAAGGTTGCGGGCCGCGGAGAGAGCTGCAGGTGCACTTGGCTTGACTGGACGTACGGTCTCAATTGACATTTTTGTCGCGTTGTCGATGTTGCTGGATGGCATCTCTACATCCATGGGTCGTCGCGTTTTAGATAGTCTCCTTCTGTGCGGGGGCCGTGCTGTAGCTGATGGAACTTGTCCCTCTGAGTTTGTGACGGTAATATCTACAGAGGCTCTTTGCTTCTCTGTAGACAGCGTTTGCGTTGGAGCCACAGAGGCTACCGGTACCTGGGTGTGGTTTTGTTTTGAGCTATTGTAGATGTCTGTAGTGGATGTAGTAGGCGTCGAGGCAATAGAGCTAGGCGCCGAGGACGCGGCGATACCAAGAGATGCCGCAGAAGATGCGGAGGAGACAAGGCCAGATGTGGACGATGAGGAGACACCTGAATCAAACTGCACTGCAAGGGCTGGAAGAGCTGGAACAGGTGGAATAGATGTATCTAGGCTGAATGCGCGTCGATTTGAGGGGCGAGGTGCCGCAAAATACGTACTTTTTGCTGGCGGTGGATAATGTCGGTCGGAAGTCTGATTAAGCATTTCGGCCTTTTTTCTTTGGCTAGCAGGGTGAAGACGATGGACGTTCTCACTATTGGAGGGACCTGGTTGTGAAGGACGTGGTCGATGATCGATATAATGGGTATGAGGACTCATAGCCTTGCTCCCGGTTGATAGCTCATCGCTAGAGCTACTCGAACTCCTTGAACTTTCATCAATATATACGCCTATCTAGACATTAGAGGTGCACTAGTAGTCTTGCTGTACTTGATGTTCCTACCCTTGCTTGGCAACTCGCTGGCTTGTTCCGAGGGTAGTTTTGGGACCGCAGCTGGGAGCGGTATAGATTCCCGCTCTTTCCCTTTTATACTTCCTGGGTGGCTGAAGTAGTCTATACCCTCTGAGTAGTTGACCGTCTTCTCACGCCAAGATGCTGGAATGCTGCTATAGCTGTGATTCTTGGGAAGCGGAACGACAGGAGTTGCATGAGGCGAAGGGTATGAGACATAGGATAGACTGCTTCCAACTCGCGGCATGCCGCCCATGTTCGGTCCATTTGATCTCATGGCCGTTCTTTTTTTATTCTGTTCCATAATCTTAGGTCTGTCGTCGTGTTTCCAGCTTGAAGGGGATCCTGACAGGGCATCAATGGCAGCATGCGTGACAACGTGCTTATAGGGCACATCCACCGCTTTATCCTTCACCTTCTCAGCCTGCTTCGCATTGTGTTCCTTGGCTTGAGCACGTCCCTGCTTGATCAACGAGAACATTGTCATAGTTCGATTCGAGAGCACTCGTAAAGCGCAGGAAACTTGAGCGGGATGTTGAGAAGTGATGGTTGAAATGCATATATATCGATGTCTAGTTGCACAGGTTGAAGGTAAGCTGAGAATATACCAGCATTAACTATTTCTCAGTTGGCCAAGAATCAATGTCACATTGAACTGGACCACCTTCGTTGCCCAAGGGTAGGCGGGTTAAGTACCAAGCGACCAGGCCTGTCCCGCAAGAGTGAGCTGAAATCGAAATGGAATCGTACTCGAGATCTGTCTTACGTGCTGAACGCACTAACAAGGGTGCAGGTAACCAAGCCTCGCCGTACTACAAATGCGAACGCCTGCTGCTAGCTATTGCTCTGGGAAATGACAGGGCAAACAACGGTAATAAGAGTGTAGATAGCTGTCGAAAATTGACATAAACGAGCCATACAGCGACAGCGGGCGTGATTGTCTCACCGGAGCGAGGTCATGTAGATCTTCAAGGTTTGGGAGGATAAGCTATCTTATGGGAGTAGACCCTATGTTCGAGTCGGTAGCATAAACAAGCTGGCGTGAGAGAGAAATATGTATACTTATATATAATATGGATCCTGACGACACTCGCTGAAGAGGAATTGGGGTATTTTTATCTCGGCATCGCGCAAATAGGATTCTTCAGCAAGTAGATAGCCCAGAATCTAGAAGCTGACTTTTTGAGTGGGATTCTTGGAATTTATTGCTGCTGACGGACGTTTCAAGACGAGAAAATGGACACCTACCCCAACGGGACCAGACTCGTCGGCTTATCGCGAGAGTCGCACTCTCACACCCCATACGTACGGCATCCCACTCGTCTAATGTAAGCATTTCAACCCAATAAGAGCAGAGGGACACTAGCTCCATCATTCTGTATGGAATTGGGTTGAGGCGAACTGAACTGAAGGCGGGAAGCCCTATCGAGTCTGGCAAAGACCGTTAGCAAGGAGGAATGGTAAGGGGTTTTTTTTTTTTTTTCCCTTTCATTTGCAGTACTGCATGCACAATCCTGGCTGCCTGGAGGTTCGTATTCCACTCAGGCGCTGCTGTGCCTAACACTCAAAGCAGGTGTTGTACAATGCCCTGCACTTCAATGCTCGTACTTGTACGACTATATGTACATGTACGGCTTGTGATGATGATACTCGTTATTTCCATGGCGGTCACTTCGTGGCGTTGACTGTTGGCTCCGCAGAGTGGAAACTACATCATATATGTAGTGTATGTATGTACCACCGGGCTGATTCAGCTCGTGGTGGCGTGAAGGTGTGATCGTCAAAATTCGAGCACGTAGGCATTCATAGGCTGTGACAGCAACGCCGTGGTGCTACGTTGATATATTGGAAGATGCATGGTACGGCGTCATGATCGAAACTGGACCCGTGGGGGCTATCATCGCCATCGCCATCGGTTTGGGATTCAGATTAAGTTGATAATCATGACCGGGTTGGATTCTGTTGAGCTGCACAGCCAACCAAACACAAGAGGATGACAATGTGCAAGTCCAGGGGCTGCCCGTGAATACGAAGCCGGACGTCCATGTAAGTATGTAGAGGAATCCGTGCCGGGCAATGTACTGTTATGTATGTACATACCTAGGAGCAGTCGGCGGTAGGTACCGAGCTGGTCTTACCCATCCAGTGGGTCCTAACAGATCGCGGGCATTAGGGGATCACTAAAGTTCACTGTCCGGGCCTTGGCTGTACGCTAATATGTACCTACATACACAACCTATACTTGTAGGTACCTAGTGTATTTAGAACGACCCTTGAACTTCAATCAAGTAATCTTCATACATATCTCTCTCTTTATCTCGCGAATATATCCAACGAGATTATCGCAGCCTATGATATTAGTTTAATAGTTCCGAAGCAATGTTATATGTAAAGGTCATATCTATGTTACATCGTGTCCTGTATTGATCCCTCCAACTCTTCCCTACTATATGGACAACGGTGCATTCATCTTCCGTCTAATGACCCAGGTCCATGGCACAACACTTCGGTTGAATGACCTAACATGGTGATTCATATACCTTGACATGAGCCCTGATTCCCATACGGTGCGGTTAATCAGTATAAATAGAATAAATTGACATAAATATATGTTTATGAGTTGATCTGGTGTGGTCCAGCGAATTTATCTAATATGGATGGCGGTGGACATCGTCTATGGGTTCATATCAAGCTTCATGCTATCCAAACCCATAAATGTATTGATTGCGATGTTAATAACACACTTTCCTGAAAATACAAGGAGCCCGCACCTCAAAAATACCATCTCCTTACATAGCAATGCTATCGGGTCTTTGGCTTCAAGAACCTTGGTCTTTATTAGCACAGCTTCAATCGTTGCCTGTGGGATTATTGATATAGAATTTTCCAGAGCATTGTCAAAGTCCACGCCTATATGTATGCTCTCACTAATTTATGACGATTGGTTGCCTTACCACTCTGGTGAATGGGTCTAACTTACGATATCAGCTGAGGTTAGAAGCTAAGGGTAATACCAATGTTCTAATAGCAAGTGTCGTGATCATCTACAGAGATAATACACTGTTTCTAGTTCACATTCCAGCATACCAATGAAGTTCATACACTATGAAATATTGAGCCTACGGGCGCCCGTGAACTGGGATGATGAGGATGGACCGAACATCACGATACCTAGGCTACTAAGGATGAGATGTACTTAGGTTCTATTCCTGATGGCGCTTAGTAACCAGCGTGATATGTGGAATTACTTGCAACAAACGCTCGGTATTATTCAACTCTGACTGAGATTAAATTCTCAATGGTTACATATAGTCCCAAATAGCACCCAACGGAAAGTTTAGGGAGAAGGAAGAAGGAGGTAGGTAAGAGGATTCCATATCCCCTCTGCTAATATGGCTAAGTATTATAGGTTGAACAAGAAATAAAGCAATGTAGGTTTAGCAATGAAGAACGGTAAACGTTGGAAGAACTTGTCTCCATAGATTGTTCTATGTGGGAGCTAGATAGGCTAAGTGGTGTAAACATTCAAGTCAATAAACTCTAGACTATCAATGGATATCTGTAGATCTGTGTGAAACATTACCTATGACTACCTAGCTTACCTAACGTAGACATCTATCATATTACAAAGTTAAGCGAACGGCTACCTAGCTGCCTAGGTACTGGCTTGAGCCGCGGCTGTGTAGCCCCCTGATACCTGGTTAGGTACCTATGAATATTCGGAATGATGCGAACTGCACGTCTGGACCAGCAGCAAACTCGCATGGATAGTCCGAACTCGCAGCTATCAACGCTTACAGTGCATGTACCTAGGTACTTATATATATGTATATGTACATACCTTAGCGCCACAGTCACCCGTCCGTTTGGTGTTTGCGATGGATGTCTGAAAGCTTCAACCCAACTTGAATCTCTCCTGTTGCCCCGTCCAGCCATCCATCTACACATACACAGTACCTACCAAGGCAAGGTAGGGAGAAAGAGAGAGAGGCATCCAAAAGTTGCCCGAGAAACCAACGTCTTGCGCATTGAGATACTTGGACTAATTTGCATCTAGCACTTCCCACCTCTTGCATTTTATTTACATGTTTGTTGCGACGCATGCTAATCCATCATTTGCAATTCGTTGTGTACTTACTTAAGTACATGGCTTCAACTTCGTGTCGCCCCATTAAAACCTGACTACGAAGTACATATACTGCGTCTACATACGTCACAATCTGGGTCCGTCCCTCACCCGCCCTGCCACCCCCGAAAAAATAAAGCCCAGACCAGGCGGCAAGGCCCCAGTGTTGCCAGTGCAGCCGCCAGTCCAGTCTCGGACAACCAGACTGCCAGACAACCTGACAACTCACGGACCCTGTCGCAACGAGCACAATCCTCTTTCTGATGTGACATCTTTCCATCTCACGTCGCTCCATCCATCTCAAACAGTGCATACCTACGGACCATCATCCGCATCCACACCCACGAGCCACATATGCCCCTGCCCCATTTCGCCTCGTCGTAATCAATCAGCCGCCTCTACCTTGCGGCTACCTTGCGGCTACCTTGTCGCGCTCTGTCATTCCTGTTCACCTCCACCCCCTCTGGCCGTAATTTTGTCGCGTGCGCGCCCGTCAATTAGCGCGCCAGCATTGAGAAAAGGTGGCTGCGCTCACACTCCTCAGTCAGACCGACACCGAGCTCTCCCTCCAGCAGCATCTAGATCTCGCGCCCGACCTCCTGCATTACAATCGCCTGGCTACCGAGGTGGAATCCAACCGACCGTTGACGATGGCGGCACAGCCCGTGCCTCATCCGTCGACGGACAAGAAACGAGTCAAGGTCTATGAACTACGCAATAACGACTGGTTCGACCGTGGCACCGGTTTCTGTACTGCTGCCTTTAGCGTTGTGAGTCATTGCAAATCTTTGCTGCGACGCGCTGTTTGCTGTCGCATTACTATATTTCTTACCTCCACTGACCTGACGCGAAATATCTAGTCCGAAGATGGCCAGCAGCGAGATCCCCGAGTACTTGTCGAGTCCGAAGACCACCCTGACCGTGTGTTGCTGGAAACAAGAATTTGCAGGGAGGATGGCTTCCATAAGCAGCAGGGTATGTTGGTTTCACCGCGAACATTATGAGGACTACGAACATTAATCATTGTCTTTCTAGAAACCTTGATCGTCTGGACCGAACCAAGCAATGGCGTAGATATGGCTCTCAGCTTCCAGGAAGCTGAGGGTTGTGCCTTGATATGGTATAGTTACCCCTTGTCGCATCTTCTTAGACATGCCCGGCGGAATCGGGTGAACTAAGTTCGTTGCAGGAAGTTTATCCATAGCGTACAACAACAGTACCATTCTGTTGTTCCAGGTATATATCTAATGGGCTACTATTGTTGACGGGCGACACGCTAATATGACACCAAATAGACGACAGCTTATCGGACGATCTTGCAATGGATATGCCAAATCCAATTTCTCTCCCGCAAGCCTCGATGGCCAACCTTGCCGAGATCGAGTCGCAGATCCGCGCGATGAGCACGACGACCAATGGTCGCGAGTCCCTCACCAAATACGTGCTTACTGAGGATTATATCGGCAAATTGTTACCCCTTGTTTCTGATGCCGAGGACCTCGAAAGCCTCAATGACCTACATCGTCTCTGCAATATTATGAAGATCATCATCCTTCTTAACGACACTAGCATTATAGAGCATGCAGTATCGGACGAATGTGTGATTGGCGTTGTTGGCGCTTTGGAGTATGATCCGGATTTTCCAAGCCACAAGGCCAACCACCGCCAATGGTTAGAGGATGCAGGTCGCTATAAAGAGGTTGTCCGTATCGAGGACCCCATGATACTTAGGAAGATCCACCAGACCTATCGACTACAATACCTGAAGGATGTCGTTCTTGCACGTATCTTGGATGATAATACGTTCTCCGTGTTGAATTCCCTCATCTTCTTCAACCAGGTAGATATCGTACAGCATCTGCAGGCGAACGGAAGTTTCCTGACCGAGCTGTTCAACATATTCAAATCTTCCCAACCGGAAGTGAGGCGCAAGAAGGAGGCTGTTCTATTCATCCAGCAATGCTGCGGAATTGCTAAGAACCTTCAGCCGCCGGCTCGGCAAACTCTTTACAACAACTTCCTTGCCCATGGCCTTCTTCAGGTCATTAATTTTGGCCTCCGGCACAGTGATGTGGGCGTTCGGGTTGGCGCAACCGACATCCTCGTTTCCATGATCGACCATGACCCACAGATGATACGTTCGATGATATACCGACAGCTTCATGATAAACAGCCGCCTTTGACGGACTCCCTCATTGACCTACTGTTGGTCGAGGTTGATTTGGGTGTCAAGTCACAAATATCTGATGCTTTGAAAGTACTCCTGGACCAGGGCCCACCGCCCCAAGCGGAGGCATTCGCCAAAGCAAACGGCGAGTATGCGGCTAGAGTTGCGTCGAGAATACCACCAAGCGCGGATCCTCAGCAGGACAACTTCCTCAACGGGTTTTACGAAAGTTCAGCCAGTAAATTATTTCAACCCTTGCTCAGCCTAAAGGGCCGAACGAACATGGAATTTTCAGTCCAGCAGGCCTCCATGTTCACCTACCTCATCGAGATCCTTTGCTTTTTCATTCGACAGCACCAGCATCGTAGCAAATTCTTTGTCCTTAATAATGACATCGCCTTGCGCATCAGCCAGCTTCTGAATTGCCGAGAGAAGTTTTTGAAGCTTGGTAAGTTCCCCAGGGACTGGCGTTGCCGCCAACGCTAATTTTTCTGCAGTTGCCATCCGATTCTTCCGCCAGCTGATTGGCTCCCAAGATGAATTCTACGTTAGACACGTTTTGGAGAAGAAGGTCATCGGACCAATTCTTGGTGTTTTAATCGAGACCATGCCTAGAGACAACCTGCTCAGCTCTGCATGCTTGGAGTTTTTCGAGTTTATTAAGAGAGAAAACATCAAGGACTTAATTAAGCATATGGTAGAGAACTACCGAGAACGGCTACATGTGTTGACTTATCTGGAGCTCTTCCGGACGTTGATCGTTCGGTACGATCAGACCGGGGGATTTACCGCAAAAATGGACTATTCGATGGAGGTAGACGATGAACCAAGAAGACGGGCAAATATCAACCCAAGGACTGGGGGTTTGGTGGAGCACCTCGCCATGGACCAAACTGACGACGAATACTGGAACACTTCGGACGACGAAGAAGACTTCCAGCCAAAGCCCGGGAACCGAGCGTCGTCCACGAATGGAGAGCCTTCCAACACGAAACCGTTGGTCGACTACGCGTCCGACGAAGAGGCAGATGAGAATGTAGAAGCCGGCGCACTTTCTGCTGATGAGGATAAGCCGGAGGACGAACCGAAGAAGTCGAACGAAGGTACGGCAAGTGTTGCACCTCCGCCAGAGCGTCTATCCGAGAAACGACGGCGTGAGGAGGATGAGGAAGACGACCTCAGTAAAATGGTCCAACACAAACGTCGGAATAGTTCCTCAGCAGGCTCGAATAGTTCAAATACGTCGGGCATTCTCCGCAAGAGAAGGTCAGTTTCCGGTAGCCGTGATGCTGGAGGCGGATCGAAAAAGATCGCCATTAGCATCTCCCCCAACCTGAAGGCCGGCGCTGGACAGGCTGGCAATCAACCAGATGATGGAGTGTAGAATATCGAATTTCTTCAATACCTTTACGTACTGGCATGACTGGGTTTCATCGATCATTAATGATAGGAAAGGAGGCCGGCGTCTGGCGAGAGAGTATCTTTCATCAACTCGTGTTGGTCGTGATAGAGCCTAGATACTTGGAGCAGTCAAGGAGCGGCAGGATCAAGGGAGAGAAAAATGAACGGTTTGGTGCTTGCCGAGATTACAGATTGGAGCTGTCTTTCTTGCAGCATGGTTGTTGCAAGTATGGTCTGCGCCATGGCATCTGGTAGTCATGGGACAGGAGAATGTCATTGTCAATGTACTACTATTACGAGCCCATCTGGCATGTCGTCCGGTATCCGGCGTCTATTGATACTCTAGGTAAACACGAACAAAATCAACGATGCTCGGGGCCCGTTGTCTGATTTCCGTATACATGCTGTGCTAATATTTTGTTAATGGCTTGGTTAAGGGGACGATAGTTTATAAACCCTGCTATATACGGACGAGGTGTATATATAACGTGCAATTATTTGGTCTATTCAACTAGTTCCAACCTATAGTTTAGCCTCCGGCTCCGTCTCGGACGAAATCTCAATGACGAGTTTCCCGAACTGCCTGCCAGCCCTCATGTCCTCGAACAGCCCGTCGATGGCCTCGAGGTTATCAAGCCCCCTGACGACGCGGCTGACGACGGGCCGTATCTGCTTCCGCCGCACGAACTCGACCATGTCGCGGAACTCGGCGCGCGACCCCATCGTGCTGCCCCGCAGCTCGATGTTCTTCATCACCGCCGACATTAACCAGTCCATCCGGGGGCCCAGCGTCATGCCGTAGGACGCGATGACGCCGCCAGCCTTGAGCAGGCGGACTGTGCGCCCTACGACGTCGCCGCCGGCGCCGTCGACCACGGCGTCGAGGTAGGGGCGCTCGGGCGGCAACTGCGCGGCCAGCGCCTTCTCCCAGGCGGGATCCCGGTAGGAGACGCCGCCCGCGGCGCCGAGCTCGGCGCGCGCGCGCGCGATCTTTCCCGGGTCCCCCGAGGTCACGTACACGCGGCACCCGAGGGCGACGCCGAGCTGCAGCGCCGCCAGCGCCACGCCCCCGCCGATCCCCGTCACCAGGATGTTGCGCCCGGCGACGGCGTTGCCACTCTTGCTCACGAGCGCCCGCCACGCCGTCAGCCCGACCAGCGGCAGCGCGGCTGCTTCTGCAGTTGTCAGGTGTGCCGGACAGAGCTCGACTTCGTCTGAGGACACGCAGACTGTGTGGGCGCGGGGTTAGCGGGGGTCTTGGGTATTGGTGATCTACTGGACTTAGGGAATCTACCCTCCCCCTTTTTCTTTCCCCTTGCGAAAACCTTGTTACGCATACACACACACTCTCTCTCGCACTCACTCTCACGTCGGCGTTTGGCAGTGGTAGTAGGTAGTCCCCCAAACACCTTCCCAAAACAGCGATCATCGCAGAAGAAAACAAGGAAAGAAAGCCAAAGAAAAGGCAAAAAAAAAAAAAAAAAAAAAAAAAAAAAAAAAAAAAAAAAAAAACGCACCATAATCCTGCGCCATCCCGACGGGATACAGCGCAGCGCCACCAATGACGCTGAAGCGGCCCGGGTCCTCGGGGCCCTCGGGGGCGGCGGCCCAGCCTCGGCAGGGCGTCAGCAGGACGCGGCGGCCGAGGAGGGGGGACGATTGGGGGCCGACGATGGTGCCGGTGCCGTCGGCCAGCAGCGGGTTCTCGAACGACAGTCCCGGGTACAGGTGCTGCCGGATGAAGAAGTCGCGGTGGTTGAGCGCGGCGGCGTGCAGCCGAACCAGCACTTCGCCCGGCCTCGGCACGGGCCGCGGCACGTCGTTCAGCTGCAGGCTGTGGTTTTTCGTGCGTTGGCGTGGGCTTGGTCTTTTGAAGTGGCTAGGAAAAAAGGGGGGGAGGGGGAGCTGCTGGGAAAGGGTGTGGGTTGGGATGGCTTGGGGATGGGACGTACGGGTAGTAGACTTGGCCCGGCTTGCCTTCGACTTTCTTGATGGTGAGGGCTCGAGGCATCTTGGAGGTATGTGTGGGGTTTTGCCGATTCTGTTTCGGGATGTTTTACATATGGGATAATACCTAGGTAGCAGTTGGCGTCGGTGAGTCTTGGATTTCGATGTGTTAGCCCAGGGAGGAGGGACCCTGAGTTCAAGTCGTTACATCTAGGTCGTTGTTGTATGTAGTTCGCTTCAGTGCCTACCTAGGTAGGTTGGTAGCTTGTATCCCCGCTGTATCCCCGCATTCGCAGGGGTGAATGTTAAGCTTAATTAATAATACATACCTAACCCCACAACAGACAGCCTCGGTTCATGTAGAGATATGCAAATGAGCACTATATTTATTCACGGAATGCATGGATCGAATAAACCTCTCTAATCATATTTTAACATGGCTGAATAAAAAAGGTAGAAATACCGGGAATTCGCTGATGCTAGCTAAAGCAGCAGCTGTTGAATACCTAACCTAGTATTGCTATAACTGAAAACGGTGATACTTAGATCTATAGTTACTGTAGCGAGTGGTTTAGCTTGTTTATAAGTGTCAGCAAGTAGTTGCAACGAGTTTACATATTTAGGGGTATATATTCCTTTAAGCTCCCATCCCGATGGAACTTGTTCTAGTATTTAAAACGTACAACGAGGGATGTATAATAGGAAATAGATAGCATGTCACTCTACATTAAAGAATTATAAATATTCCAACATAGTAAAGGCCGAAAGATTGTCTGTCATGCTATCGATTAGCCTACAGGTATGGTACATCAGGCGGGTTGCAACCGCATGCCTCGGAATGGATATGTATCAAAGTTGGCGATGATGAGCCCCCTGCTGATTAGCGCATTACCTGCTCCAATGACTTAAAGCGGACCCGTTTTTAGGTTCGAGCTAGCAAGTGTACATATCCGCGTACTTATGTATGTATTTCGTACAGTGCAGCGGCATCAAGTGACCGGCGGCACGACCAGATCCCCGGGTCGTTCGTTAGCTTCTACTGTGTCGGATACATAACAGGATGGCGGCAGCCAATGAAATGAATGGTTTCAGAATACTTCCCCGTACAGTCTCTGGGCAGTATGACACTAAAAAAAATGACGTGTATTTAGTAGGATATTATGTCGGAGGTACTGTACACTAAAATTCCTCGTACGTGTACGTCGCCGAACGGCATGGGTGGGTAGGCCGAGACAAGATCCCCGAGACCCAGTATCCCAATGATCGCCGTCCGCTTATGCGTATGTAGCATGGGAATGTATGGATCTCGGGTCCACAACCGAGAGCAACGAGAAGCTGTCCCGGGACCCCGGAGA
Source organism: Xylariaceae sp. FL0662B (assembly GCA_022376535.1). Classification (NCBI taxonomy): domain Eukaryota; kingdom Fungi; phylum Ascomycota; class Sordariomycetes; order Xylariales; family Xylariaceae; species Xylariaceae sp. FL0662B. The sequence continues at coordinate 520,357 of JAJJKD010000007.1, forward strand.
AAGCCATACATACATACGTTTCACCATTCCTAAACGTTCTGGAAACCCAGGCGAACATCTTCCATACATCTGAGAACCATGTGTGGTAGTCTTAAGTAGTCAGGTAGTATTACATACCCCCAGCCCTGTCATGCTATGTCCCCTTCCGGCACAGCGTAGCAGCGGCTCGGTCCAGAAAGGGCTATAGTACGCCCAGCTAATGGCATGCTGCGTCGCCGACCGTTGGGATCTTGGGAACCGGCTAAAGACCTGCTCGTTGCCAGAAGCGCATTTCCCAGATTACAGTACAAGTGCCTCACGCACACACACATTCACTCTGTGTTTGTCTAGTCTTGTGGGGGCTTTTATTCGCAGTCATCCTAAACGTATGTATTTCATATGGAGCAAAAGAGGAGGAAGCTTCTCTGACTATGGACTACCGTACTAAGACTGTGACTAAGGAAGATATGAGTGGATACCAGTCGGCGACTAACATGACTTAGGTATTGTATCATCGCCATCCGTCGAGATGTTTCCGAGATATAATAGTTCTCTTTGTTGAGCTCCGACTCGACTCTTTGTCGACCGACAACAATTTCTGGAGTGAGCAGCCGCCCCGACTTACCAATCCGTATAACACAAAAAGACATCCGCTCTGAGCGTCTACCTGGATACTCTACTTCGTACGACACATAAATAGACCTATATCGACGAACAGGGCTTAGGAATATGTCCGTCAAGCCTTTCGCCACAGGCGCTGCCTTCGGCGCGGCGCTGAGCGCGGCTGCTATTCACCAGCCGGCCGTGATCATCGGACAGATGAATCTGCAAAACTGGCATATGCTCACGACATTCTTGACCGCCTCGGGTACCAGCACGTAAGTAAACTCTCTGGCACTCCCTCTCTTGCCCTCTCCTTGTTGCCCTCTCCTTGTTGCCCTCCCCGCCTCCCCAATCTTCGTTTTACATGCATACGTTCTTTTCTCCCCTCCGAAGCCTAAAGCAAGCGGACTTACATGTATATACACGTTACACAGACTTCTCGTCACGGTACTGCAGCGACTAGGCTACCTCAACCTGAAGCCGCGAAGCTGGTCCTCCCTGGGCCTCCTCGGCCCCCTGGACGGGAACATCGTCGGCGGCTTGCTCATCGGCGCCGGTATGGCGCTATCGGGGGCGTGTCCGGGGACAGTGTTCGCACAGGCCGGCGCCGGCGTGCGCTCTAGCGCCTACACGCTCATCGGCACGGCGCTGGGCGGGATCGCCTGGTCCGGCTTCCTGCGGGCGGCGATACTACGCTGCCGGTCGAGGGGGCAGAAGAAGGAGAAGGAGAAGGAGAAGGAGAAGCAGGGGCAGGCGGACGCCGGGGAGCGCGCCCTGGCGCTCGACGAGTGGACGGGGCTGAATCGGGTGGCCGTCGTCGTCGCGCTCGAGACCGTCTTCGCCGGCGCCGTCGCTGCCATCGTCTACCTGGCCTCGCCCGCGTCGGACGGCGGCCTGGTAAAGCCCGTGGAGGGCGGTCTGCTGATCGCCGGCGCCCAGGCGGTCTCCATCGCGCTGAGGAGAACCCTCCTCGGCACCTCTGCCTGCTTCGAGGAGGTCGGCGATTACTTCTGGTGGATTGTGGGGGGAGGGAGGGCCGAGAGGCCCAAGTCGTGTAGCTCCGTCGCGCTCACGACGGGCATGGTGGCGGGAGCTCTGGCAATCACCTCCCTGGCGTCGCCGCCCGCCGGCCCTGCGGTGCCAGAGGTCGACATCGACCCGATAAGGGCGGTCTCGGGCGGGGTGATGCTCGCTCTTGGGTCGAGAATGGCAGGTGGCTGCACCTCGGGCCACGGCATATCCGGGATATCCCTCCTCTCGGTTTCGAGCTTTATTACGGTGGCGGCTATGTTTGCTGGCGGTATGGGTCTGGCCGCGCTCATATGATACGCCACCGCACTCGATCGAGGTGGATTCACGCACGCACGCACGTATATAGTATATAGTATATCTAATAGCTACTACGTTTGACTAATAGGTAAAGATAAAAAATATATATATATATATATAATTTTGATATCTATCTTCGTACGCCTGTTCTTATCCATGCTACTGTGACGGAGAATGCATCTATCCTCGCCTATATGGCAGACAATTTGTTAGTACATACCGAAGCTGGCAGCTGGAGAAACTATCCCCCCTTACATCTGGGCCCAATAACCCAGTATCTGGGGAAAAAGCAACCTTTGTAAATTGAAGAACCGCAGCCCCGGTAGACAGGATCCGGATCTCGGGGTCCTGTGCATACCTACTTCACTAGGAAGTAGCCGACGTTTCACAGAGGTCTAGGGTGCGGAGTAGGCTTTGCCGAGTGATGGCTTACACGACAGGCCTAAGGAAAAAGGATGTGAGACAAGACGTAGGTGTCTAGTGCGCGAAGGTCGGGGAACACAGGCCGGGGAGGTCGATTCCGGGTCGGCGAACAGTAGTAGGTGAATGACCCTGTTACTTATCACGACCGTGCGACGGCGTTTCCGGTAGGGGCAGCAGCCGTAGCAGCAGCGCCTACCCCCTGTCGAGGAAGTCGGCGAGCGAGCGAGCGAGGAGAAATTGCAATGTCTCCGCTACCTATGTAGGGGGTTGGGGGTAGGGATTATATAAATGGGCGCGTATGTATGAGACAATGATACATGCTAGATAAGTATCACCTCTTTTGCAGATTGGAACGTAGTTATGTAGGCATGGTATGGTATACATGGCAAGTTCGACATCTGACCAAGTCAAATGCCCGGCTGATTCACATATATCTATGTACAAGCACTTCCGATGAGGCTGGACCTCCCTACTGGTAGAATCATCGCTGTCCCACACCCCCAGGGGCAAGATCATGGTATTTCTTCGTTGTGCTGAGATCTCGCCACTATTACGAGGTAACTATGTATGGTATCAGGGGTTTTGCCGGGCTTATTACTATCGGGATTATATATGATGAATACATACATACATACATTTACTTATTTACCTAAACTAGCATGGAAGCATGTCCTTTTGATGATAGGGGAGAGTGGTGCTGATCAGTGATCGACCGTCGGATTACTTAAAGAAATAATTTCGAGCTAAAGTATTTATATGTACTGAGTATACAACAAATACTATCTGACCTAGGATATCCCACGACACGCGAACAAGAATGTATTACCAGAGCCGGTCCAGACACACATCGAGACTCTAATATGCCTGCGGATGAAGAGACTCAATAGGTCTAGACGCCTTACACCACTATCCAACCAAGCAATCTTGGGGTAATGGTAAGTTCAAGTTTCTCCAGAGGAATTTGAGGTCTTTCGGGGTCAGTTATATATGACATGTAATCTTGACTAAGCTACCGTAGTTTTATTAGCGCTGGTCCAACACGCTGTGGCGGCAAAGCAAGTTATCATGCGAACCACCTAGGTTATGGAGAGAGCCCCAATACGAGTTTTGCAAGCGTCTTGTACCGTTCACGGATCTGACAAGGAATAGTTCATAGCAGCTTCGCAGGTTTCTATTTAGCTAGTTTGACCACGAAGTGCTCGTGTATAATGTACATTGTGGCCAGGGGTTATTGAAATGTCCCATGTCCATCGAGAGGAAAAACTAAATGTGAAAGACACGTCCTGAATTTCAATTCCTGGTCAACGCCTATTTATGGTTATTTACCATCGTCTGGGGTTCACAAACTCAAGTCCAGTGAACTGTGCATTCCATGATACCAACCCAGCATGCCAATATGATGTTGCAGCAAGTCTTGTACCAGAGCTCATAGAGGTGGAAAAAAATTAACGACACATTAGTAATTGAGCTCGCCGCCACCGCCGCCCGCAACATGATCCAGATCTTCGTAGCTCTTCAGACTACGTCCTTGGACGGCCTCGCGAGGGCCAACGGCCGCTCCACCAGCAGCACCATCGCCCCAGCGGCCAGCACCACCTCTTCCACGGCCTGCACCTTGACCATCTTGACCCCAGCGTCCCTGGGGCTGGCGTCTATCGTAAGGTCCGGCACGGTTCTGGAATCTCCCGACATTACCGCCGCCGCGTCGGACGGGACCACTACCCCTCTCCTCACCTCCAGCGTTCCATCCCGTAGCTTGCATACCATGATTTCCAGCGAAGAGGGGAGGCATGCCGGGGAGACCGGGGAAGCCAGGGAATGGCGGCACCATGTTGTTCATAGCGAAGTTCTGCAGATTGAACCCACGTGGTGTGCCTTGCTGTGTTTGGCCATTAGCAGGCGGAAAATGGCCGTTGCTATTGGCATCTGTCCTGGATGGGGCGATATGTGCAGGGTCAAGAACATAGGCATTGATAAGGTCAAACTAGATCTGCCGTCAGCTAGAATTAATTGCGCCGAGACAGTGATACTCACCTCTTGCTTTATGGTCTCCAACCAGTCTCCATGACGCTTTTCAACGTGCTTCTTCCAGAAATGGTCCTCCTTGAAGAGCTTGGTGCATTCTGGGACCTTACATCTCCACTTATGCTCGTCTTCTTGCTTGACAAACTTGGACATTTCATCATTCAATGCATCGTCAGTCGGCTTGCCGCCAAGTTTCCGAATATCCACCGATTCCGGCTCAAGAATCTGCATAATCTTATCTTCGAAAGTCTTGACCCACTTGTAGGCTCGCTCTAGCTGCTGTTCAGTTTTCGAAGACGTACTGCGGAACTTGCGATCAGGATCGGGCGCCTCGCCCTCTTCCTCCTCCTTAACCTCGTTCCGCTTCTTCGAAGGGAAGGGCTCTCCGCTTGCGCTGGCACGCGCGACGTCCTTAGCAGCGGATGATAGAGTACTTCTTGGTCGACGAAGATGGCCGCCGGGGCACTTTCGGGTCAACTCGTGAATCGAGTCACTCTCGAAAACGCAAAAGAAACAGAAGTTGAATACGCGACGCAGGTACTCGATCAAGAGGTCAAGTTGTTTCTTCTTTACTAGAAGATCTTCATCATCAACTTCGTCATCAACAGCGCCTTCTTCATCCGATTCACCCATCTCGCCCTCTTCTCCTTCGTCCATGACATCGTCGAAGTCGAGGTTGCGCTCCTTCTTTACTTTCTTCGTAGGGGGTGCAGGACCGCTTGGTTGAATACGTCCAGCGCTTCGCAATGTCTCTACCCTCTCTTCAATTTTGAGGGCAGCGTTGAAGTCCGAACCGAAATCTTCTTCAAACTTGTTGACTAATCGTTGAACAAGACCGAGATCTTTTTCGATTCTCTCAGGGGAGGAGAAGAGGTCCCACAATGCCTTCTTACGAGGATTGCTAGGAGGGTTGTGTACACCAACATGGCACACAAAATCGCCACGAACTTCGTCCTTGACAGTCTTCCCATTTACGGCCTCAAGAGCCTTCTCAGCTGTGGACACGGGCGCGGGCGGTGTGACCTCGACGTCTCCATCATCGTCTTTCGGATCGGCACGCTCAACAGGCGCAGTGGTATCAGATGAAGGATGTAGCATAACCCAACCGATGCGATGGTACCTCTTTGAAGGATTAGGATCACTCAATGATAGCCATTTGAAGCCGCCTTCCTCTTCTCCAAGGTGCTCCTTGCAGAAAGACTCTAGGTTCTGACGACTGACATGAGGAGCGATGGTCTTGATCAGAAGAGTAGGCTGATACAAATTCTCATCTCTGAGATCACTGCCAGCGGCAGGAACCAAATCGCCAACGCCAAGGACTTCGTTCACCGCGGTGGCTTCACCTTCTTCCTTTTCAACAATACCTCCTGCCCCGTTACTTTCGCTCCTTGGTAGTCCCTCGAGGGAGAACTCATCAAAGGTGCCGGATTCTAAATCTTGCTCCCATTGGCCGTATGCACCGCGCCGGAACTCGTTGAGTTGTGCGCGGAGAGCATCACGAACTCCAGGAACATAGCGCTCTCGGAACCACTGTTCCTTCTTGTGCTCGGCAACAAAGCTTCTAGCCATCTTGGCCTGGAGTTCTTCTCGGTACGCATCATATGCAGCCTGGATCTTGGCCTTTTCCTTCTCGCGATCTTCCTGGGTCTCTCGACCACGCGGACGCTCAGTTTCACGTCGCCGACCAGTGCGCGCACGTTCCTTTTCATCCTTGATCTTCTCGTTGGCGCGCCACCACTCGCCAAAATAGGAAAACCCAACCTGGAATGGTAGTTTGACCGGATCCGTCAGAGGGTTGACAGTCGGCTGGGGAGGCTGGTTACCGCTCTGTCCTGGAACGTAGCGATCAATGTTCGACGGGGGCGTAGTGATGCGACGCCGGTCGTCTCGATCACGCGTTCCTACGTAATCATCTCTACCACGTCCTCTAGGTTCATACCGATCAACGGGTAAAGGTGAACGCGATCGGTTGCGTCGGCTACGATCGTGGCCTACAATAGTCAGCTAATACTTTCGGTCAAAGCCGCCTAAAATTCGAAACGAAAAAAAGAGCCACCCTATGTATACGTGATGAAAGGGAGAAGACCCATCAGAGCTTGACAGGTACATAAAGCAAGAAGGGCCGTAATAGATAAGTGACAACGCACCAGGAGACCGTCCGCGGTAGAAGTTGTCGCGAGGCTCTTCTTTGGCCCGATCGTCGCGGCTGCTCCAACCGCGGTCCGGAGGCGAGCGGCCTGGAGCATCACGATACGTGTACGAGTCCATCTTTCCCGATGAAAATGCCGAGATCTGATGTTGTGTGGAATAGAATGTGAGCTTTTAGTCGAGATGATGATGGCGAAGTATATGCAGAGAATTCGGTCGCGGTGGAGGGTTTGTTCTTGCTCGTCAGGTAATCCCAAATGCTTGCGAAAAGATCTGATGCCTACTGTTTGGCGACGCGTTTGCTGTTAGAGAAACCATTCTGACAATGTTTGGGGAGAACAATGAGAGCAGAAGGTGTAGTATAGCGAGATGAATAGGGTCAAATGGATGGATCGGCAAGCCGAACTGAGAAGCTAAGCGTGGGCAGGAGCGTAGGCTCTGCAACAAGCAAGCAAACTATAAGGAGGAACAAGAAATATATTAAAAGTTTGCGTGTGAGGGAGCGAAATGTTGATTCGGGACAAGGAGCAGCAGTCAGACTTGGGGGAGCATTCATGAGGGCAAAGGGGAGGGACAAAAGGGTGTCGGGAGAGACCATTGACAAGAAGATAGTGGTCAAAAAAGGATAGACGAACTGTATACGAGTGGTGTTGATAATAGACTTCTTCCTGGAGGGCGCGATGTCCCAAGCTGGATATCTATTTGCTGGTATTGGTCAAGCCGCGAGGCCAGCTTTTGACTGAGAACGGAGAATAAAGCGGAGGCTGAACGAGGAGGCAATTGAATTGCCAGAAAGCTAAGGGCGCATGTTTAGTCAGCGAATATTGGACATGTGGCACAGCATGTTAGGAAAATTAATGGGTCTTATGCACGTGGTCCGTGGGTGATTCGCATCTTCAACCTACAGTACACTACATACAACATCATTAGGTCCACCTGATACCACCTGACACCACCTGACACCCCTTGTTTACTTCCTAACTTGGTGATATATACAAGTAGGCTGAAGCTTCGAGTGACAAGTCTATATTCAGAATGCATATAGCTAGTCGGGCCAGTCCTAGAACGCTTAAGGCATCACCTAGGTTAGTATTCAATCGAGCATATAAGAGTCCTTATAAACGTCCCAATAAGAACGTCCTTGACTTCACCAAGTATTATTGATATTGAGCCATATAATGAAGAAGAAAAAGAAAGAAAGAAAGAAAAAAAACAACACCTAGATATCTTAAGGGGATCTGCTTTGAAATTCTATCATGTCTAACCTATGAACGACGTACCTAGTCCTCACGTACTTGTGACGAACCATACGCCGATTCTATATATGTCTCGAGTTGCTCCCTGTACGTATATAATATTACAATTTACAACTGATATAATTCCCAGGGCCGGTGTATTTTACCATTATCATTACATTCGTTGCAATCATGCTTCATTCATGTAAAGACCGTCCTCTCAATCATCACCTCTTGAGAGAGTTCCATCGCCGGCTCTATTCCACGAACGCGAAGGGGGTAACAGCCGCAAGTCTAAATCAAAGTAAATTCAGGAATCAGGCGTGGAAGAAATCTGTTCATTTCCTGCCGCCGTCATTATCGCCGCCCGCACGTGCAACCCGCCAAACTTTCGTGCGTGCGTCGAATTCGTGGAGAAAGGAGAGGCAGAATGAAGCCTCGTTAGCTGTCTAGTAAACGCAAGTGCTGTGAAGTCAATGTTTTCAAAACGCCTGCCAATGCTCTGGAACGATACGAAATGCCGAGTCTAGTCTCCCTCCGCCTTCTTACAACGTGAGCTATCCACAATGATAACTCGACCCACTTGTTGAGTACAACCCTCCCCTGGGAGAGGGCCAACAAGCATCGGGGTCTACGAGAGACTGACGAGTTTTTGCAGTGTAACAAGAACCCCTAAAAACTTTAGTCAGTAGGGATTCCAATGTTAATCGAACTTCGTATGTACTTACCGTTAACACCTTGAGTCAAAGTGCAAGTAGCTTCGGTATTACGGCTACCCAAGCTCACCGTGACAACGTCTTTCACTTCGCCACTGTCGTTCAGCGTATTGGCCCACTTGAAGACCTTTTCATCTTCCCGACCGTCGCCAATGACAAGAAGAAAATCGATAGGATTCTTCTGGGAGGCCACTGCATCCTTTTTCATTCCCTCGAAAACTTGAGTAGCAGCGGTCTCTTTGGTCCAATCGAGGGGCTCAACCGCAACACACCCATCTAACTGAAAAGCGTGGACTCGTTCCTTCTCACAAGATTCGTTGATGTGGCCGGTCCAGTCGTTCGCTTGTCTCTCGGCGTTGGCGTAATCATCGGCATGCTTGTAATGGAACATCAATGAGCAATTGCGGTCTTCGATCTCCGATCCAGGGGTGCGCTCCAGGTAGTATTGGAGAATAGGTTTGACTGATTCCTTCCAAGCCTCAATTCTTTGACGGTCCGCCATCTCGATCCAAGAACCTTTCATACTATTCTTGACAAAGCAGCCATTCTCGGCTATGAGGCCTAAGTTAGGGACCAAGCGGAAAAGGCGATCGAGTTCTTCAGGCGTGCGCCCAGACATAACGAATACAGTGTTGCGTGGATCCTCCAGCAGATCGTTCAATATACGGGCGGAGCGCTGATGATGTATCAGTATGCTTGCATATAGAAATTGACAAGGTATGTTTACCTACCTGTGGATTCATAGGAATGATCTCGTTCATTGGGCCGTAGGGAATCAAAGTGCCTTCCAGATCGAGGATAAACAGTCGGTTTTGGCTTCGACTATACCGCTGACTAAGGTTGGTCAAATTCAGCCTAGGTACCGACATCTGGTCATGGCGGTGTTGCTCCTCATAGACTTGATCAAGCGATGTCAGGAATGACTTGAACCAGTGGCCTCCAGTGTGGTGGCTGATAATTTCACGGAGTGATTTCCAACGTGCCGCTTTTTCTTCTTCAGACATTTCGATCGCGCGCTTAATAGCATCAGAGCATTGCCGGTAGCTCCATGGGTTGACGGATAATTCCTTGTTCCCAAAGAGCGACGCGGTGCCGGTGAACTCTGACAAGATCAGGGACCCATGCTTTGCGTCGCTGTATTTCCCATCCTGGCAGAAAATGAACTCATGGGAGGTGAGATTCATGCCCTCACGCTGGCTGGTGATCATAAGAGCGTCCGCAATGGACAAAAGGGCTAGGTATTGGGGATATGGAATATCCTGTTTCAGATATACGAGAGGCTGGTATGCAAGATTGGCCCAGTTCGAGTTTACCCGGGTGACAATGTCCCCTACGGCAGCATCAAGGTCGGTCCGCTCACTCGTAGACAGTGCAACTTGGATCAAGACAACCTTATCTCTCCATGAAGGATTCTTGTTAAGAAATAGTTCGTAGGAGAGGAGCTTCTGGCGGACACCGCGGACGTGGTCAAGCTTATCGCGGGCGACAATGATTTTCTTGTCCTTGTAGCGTTCTCTCATGATGTCAATCCATCTCAATACCTCCTCATCCTGGCGGTGGGCGTCAATATTTGCAGGGTCAATACCAATAGCACGATCCATCACATTGACGAACCGGTCTTCCAACTGGACTCCTTCAGGGGTCGCCTCGACGGCAAGAATGCGACTGCAGGTTTGGAGAAAGTGGCGTGCATATTCGTGAATTTGGAAGCCAATCAGGTTGGCACCAAGCATGCCTTCAAGGAGTTCTTTTCGAACGGCGAGACATCGGAAGACCTCTGAAGAAGGGAAAGCAACGTGCAAGAATAGACCAATCTTCGCATCCGGAAGCTTCTTGCGAATCATACCGGGCACCAACAACAGGTGGTAATCATGTACCCAAACTGTATCACCCCGCTTCCAATTCTTGACGATCTTATCAGCGAAGGCTTGGTTGAGATTCACATAGAATTGCCATGAATGATCTTCATAAGCCTTGCTCTTCGGATTGTCCGGGATCTGGTAATGAAATACAGGCCAAAGGATTTGCTTGCAGAAGTGCAAATAGTGTCCGTCAAAATCCTTATCTGAACAGAAAACTGAGAGCATGTTGAACTCAGTTGCTAGCCTGTCGTGGATGTCCTCCTTTTGTTGTGTACCCTCGAGGGCATCCGTGGGCATTCCCAGTGTTCCTACCCAAATGTATTCACCTGCGTCTCCGCCGCGCTGTGCAGCGCCGGCGGCGTTGCGGAGACCACCATTGCCTTGGTCGGCATTGACAATGCGCCAATTAGCATGGGCAAAGACCCAATCATGGCTGTCGCTTCGGGTCACTCGAGGCTGACGTACGCCCTGACGCCCGAGTTCCTTGGCCTTTTCTGTCCTAGCATGGTCGAGGAGGGAAGCCGGGGGCGGCGTGTGTGCTCGAGACTTTGGCTGGTTTACGCGGCCGCCCCATTTGGGAGATTCCTTGTCCGTGGGCGCCCGGTATTCCTCGTCATCCGAAACGTTGTGTACATGAAGTCCGTCCTCGTTAATGAAGAGCTCATCAATGGCGACTTCGTCTTCCTCCGTAGGCGTCTGCGGAGGGGTATTCGCAGGATGAGGAAAGAGACTAGGACGAGTGTCGAGAGGCAGCCGTTGCTGCTTACTATTCAAATAAGCTCGTTGACGGTGGCGCTCGCTTGCAGGTGATTCTGGAAGCTTGAAGTAGACCGTTTTGGGGAGAAATCTATATGACACCCATATTAGCTCTCATGCCATGGGCTGAGAACGAGGGCCATCTGGATAGAAGTCGTCTTCTCCGCTTCCTGATAGTTTGTCATAGTGGCGCCTCATGCGGGTTGACTGCATTTACCGTGACCCATATTGGCTAGCTCCGTTGAGGTAAATTTGGGAACGAGTGTTCCAGATAGTACAAGTGCAACGCCACAAAAAATAACCTTCCATCTTGATGGCCAAACACCTAGCCGAGAACTGGCTGGCTGGCTGGGTTGATTTCAAGGGAAGAAAAGGAAGCTCAACTTACAATGAAACTATGAAGACGGTCATGATGCGCAGTTGACTGGCCTCGAACAGAGCACAACTCGATCGCTTGCAATGTGTTGAATTTGATATCACCAGAGTATACCCGAGAAAGCACCTCGAGTAAGTATGGTGATATTATAAGGCTTCAAGTTACAAGTTCATAGACGTTATGATACGAACTGCCTGGAACAGCTGTTGCTGGTCAGGGGAGTTGTGTCGTGGCTGGATTGCTTTCTTGCTAAGACGTCTCAGCAATAACCATGAAAGAGGTTGGTGGTGAGAAGGAGTCTGACTTACTTCCTTTAAAGTGGGATGTGGAAGTAGATGCAGGGGAACAGGGGGTCTAGAAAGGATATAACGGTGTTGGCGAAGTGAAGAAAAGTGCAATCAGAGAATGTGTGGTGAATCAATGATATGATATTGTCACAAAGCTGCAAGCTCTGTTGGTCAAATTGATGTCAGAATAATAAAATGAGCCAGAATAACAAATTCCCGCCATCGGAACTAAACTTAGAAATTTCCTATACGTATCTGCTAGAATGATACGCTGCGCTGGGACATAATCGCTAAAATATGAGAATTCGGTGACGTATTCTGTTACTTGGAGTACCAGGTCCAGGGGAATAGCTCCGTAAGCTCCCGTGAAGGTTGCACCATATGGCCTAGACAAGTCCACGCTAGTAGCGAAATCCAGTCTTGGCACTCGGACAGGGATGTCGACCCATGCTAAGGCCCTATGAAACTCTGTTTGCTGCCTTATTCAGCTGAATTGGCTTATTTGGCCTTGCCAACAGCTGATAGGATAGAATCGACAATTCAATGTTCCTAGCAATCTCACATTTCACCTTTTGACGTCTTCATTACTCAATGTCTCTTCTTAGCTCCTTCAAATATCTGGATGTTTGTATTTCTCATCTATGTAGTGGGACGTTTTCCTCCGAATCGGACCCGAATAGGGCATGCACGAGTATATCATAGCCGTATGAAGAAGATACTACATGTAGACTTGGGCTTTCTAGTACTTTCTCTTGCTGAGTTCAATCAAGTTTTCCCTGGGAAAAGGAGGGTTTGTTCCGAAGCTCAAGCAAAGACCAATTACTACGGATCCGTAAGTAGTAAGCCAATTGCCAATATCGTCGAATCAAAAGCACAGACTCCACCACACCCATGCCCACTGCCCAATCATCAAAGGTTATCGACACTTTGTATGTCGTCTACTTTCTTTCGACTAAAGACGGCAGAATACTAGTCCAAAGTCAAAATATCCCATCCCGCCAACCCGCCATCCTCCTACAGGATGGTTTGGAACCAGTGCTTTTCTGATTAGCCAAACACTTGGCAAGTAGCGCCATTGGAAGATGTGTTACTACGTACCCAATTTCCCAGTTGGGCCATGTCATATTCCTGTAAGATCTAATTGTGTTATCCGATCCAACGCAATTTATTTGATCAGCAAAACATCCAATGTCAGGTGATCTACGATATCTAATTCTCTTTTGTTTTGAGCCCTTTTTATTACCTGCCTTTCCTCCCATCGATAGGACCCGAGTCTCTCCCCGCTTTACAAGAGATAACGGCCTAACGCCGCTATTACGACTTGGTATCCATCATATCCGGATCTTACCTTGACGCCCAAGAACATAGCTCCTCCATGATCTCGAGATGTGCGAATACGGTCCCTCCAATTGAGCACCGTAGGCAGGCTTAAACGGTGCGGGGTACGGTGCTTGACACATGCATGGCTAATAAGTGTGCCAATACACTAGGAAGTACTCCGTCCTGATCTGTATACCTAATACAGTGGATTAATTCCTCGATATTTCCTCGATATTTCCATCCATTGCTAGGCAGACCTGCATTGCAGTATATGCACTTATCAATGTATTGCATGTATTGCCACAACTCAGTTGATTATCTATTTCAAAGATTATAAAATAGATATAACATGTGTATGCAGGTTTTAAATGAGGCTGTTAATTGTGAAATTATACTAGAGTAAAGTAGATATCATGCGATCTTTGCTGGGGGGGGTAGAGACCGGTTATTCGGGTCCAAGGAAACCAGATGAATAACACAACATATGCAGAAGATCCCTACTAAACTACCACATGCCAAACGTATCGAGGGGTAGAAGCGTGGCGCGTGAGAATGAATTGAAGGATTGAATCGAGTCAAGTTCCAATGCAACGTAGAAAAAAAAAAAAAAAAAAAAAAAAAAAAAAAAAAAAAAAAAAAAACAGGTGCAGCAAGTAATATGTACTAGCTAATATTAATAGACTAATCAGATTGAGCGTCTGGCAGCTCCTAGAGGCAGAATATTGTATCTAATTGGGGCGGTTTTTCTGATTGTATGTAAAACACCGGAGCATGCCGTTATGGCTGTGTGACCAACTCGACGTTGCAATGCTTCCATATTAGCTTCAAAGCCAATTCGAACTTAACTTCTTGTAAGTTAACCCCGCCATGTGGAAACTGCCTAGGTCCATAAGTTGGCCGGTTACATAGATTGATAGCTTCATTATCAACAAGAAACGTACGAGGTACATGCAACCCCTTCCCCCTACGTGCGGGAATGCAGGGAGGTTTGGGCGGCTTCCTTCGGCGGCCGACGTCCACTGCATGCCTCAGACTCCCATGCCCCCCACATGCTGGGGCCGTTATGCCGAACAGACACGGAGCCGTTTTCCACCCATCTAGAGTGAGGAGAAGCGGGACCCGATGAATTACCTAATTCCATACTGTACATAGTACGTAGGAAAGTCGTCAGTGCGTCGGTCTAGCCTCGGGTTAAGCGCTGCCTAGCTGCCTAGCTATTTCACGTCCTCCCATCGAATGCTAATGTTGAGAATACGATGATGAATTCCCCCTCTTTCTGAGTGGTCCAATGGAGAGTTACCGGAAAACTGGGTTGACTCGAGTTTCCCTTGGCGATCACATGGTCCGTCGCTCTGCATGATGCACGATTGACAACTCGAAGACGGTCTAGACCAAACCAGGCAGACCATCAGGCAGACCAACCGTGGGTAGTCTTTATCAATCGATGTACTATAGTATGGGAGGGACACGCGATGGTCACCGTCACAGAACTTGCATGTAACCAACGGATATCTGACATGTGCTATATAACCTGCGGGCCGTCTGGACATTGGAAAGTGGGATATGGTGGATGGTCCCGCGGAGGGCCATGCTCGTGGCGCAGACCGCGCAATTGTCAGAAACTTTTTCTCCACCGTCCTGCACGGATATGCCAATTAACATCACGACTACGACCCAAAGATCTTGCTCCGTGCTGGCTCCGTCGATCCGGCTTGGATGCCGAGGTACTACATACGTAGTGCGTAAAAAGTACCTTCTTGTACTGGGCATCCATACATATCAATCTGACAGGCTACTGACCGACAGCATTGCTGCAGGAACACTTGACGCCGGCAGAGTCGACAGCTACTTCATTTGACATTCCTGACGGCGATCTTTCATGTACACCCACCACTTCGGTCTGTGCATTTCAATATCCCGCAAGCAAGGTTGCTATGGCGAATTATTTTCAGCTGTCGACTTCACGTGCCACGTTCCTGTAGCTTCTAAAGAACATCCAACGGGCCTTTGGAATCGTCTAATCCTGTGCGCTGACTCAGCGCCAAAGGGTGGAGGTAGATAATATATTCGTAACTTCTTGCCTTGGCGCAGCAGCATTATGGGAATCCTGTTGGATGTCCTGGCCACGCTATCCCAATCAATTGCGCCAAAGCCGCACAGCTTTGTCCTTCCCTCCCGACCCGACCAAGCGACCATCTTGAGACCAGTCCAATGCGTACACCTCATCTTCGTGACCGGGTAAATCAACAGATAGTTTGAAAGACTGCATATCCCACACTTTCAGTGTTGTATCCTTCGAACCGGAGCAGAGAAGGCGCTATGATATTCTAAATTAGATATGGATGCAATCGTTGAGGGATTTTTCGAGAGAATTCCCAGAAGCAACCGAGCGGGACAGCCAAGCTGCGAGGTCTCACTTACAGAATCAGCCGAGAAGGCACACTGATATACAGGCCCAACCTGCCTGAGGTTAGCATCTCCTTGAAGATGAGAGGCCCGCTTGCCCGGCCTATCAAATTCGCCGAGGCGGCTTGCAAAAGTAGCTAGAAGTGTAAGATATCGTTTAGAAACGTAGCAACTTACATGACCCCGAAGCGTTGCGAGAAATTTCCCATCACTGTTTATTGTATTAGTAATGTCTTGCTAGCCTCAGGTTTATCGCAACTGGCAGATATGTCTCGTGATCATTTAAGCTACAAGGCGTGGAACAGAATGGTGAGCAACCTACCGACTCCATATCTTGATATGATTATCCCAACCAGCACTGGCAATCAAATTCCCATCCGGAGAAAACGAAACATGATTAACTTGTCTCTGGTGTCCTAACAACCGTGCCAAAGGCTTCGTTCCTTGTGCTGGGTCCCAGAGGTACATAGTGAAGTCGTCGCTAGCCGAAACAATTCGCTCGACTAACTTGCCTTGTTGTATGGCCGCCTTTTCGAATCGTTCTCTCGCTTTTGTTCGCTTTTCCTCGGGAGAAGCTGGTACATTCTTCATGTGATCATAATATCCTGTTCGGAGAACGAAATCTGTCGATAGCGCAAGATGATTCACCCAATGGGCATGGGAAACAAGTGTGTGCTTTAGTGTCCCGTTGATAGCATCCCATACCTTTACCGTTTTGTCCTGGCTTGATGTGTATATAAGATCGGACCCGCCCCATTTCACGCAGCTAACACTACCCTTTATCGTCGTCAGCTTCCGAGGATATTGATGACTTTAAATAGCAAAACCCACTTTATGCCCAGATAAAACATGTTCTGTTCTGCCGTTATTGACGATCCATATCCGAACGGTGGCATCCTTGCTCGCGCTCGCCAATTTCGGCGTATCGTCACGCCATAAATGGAATGGTTGCCATGCGATGCTCGTAATCCACTTGGAATGGCCATTGAACGGTCTTCCGAATGGTTGGCCGGACTCATCCCATATCCGAACTGTCTTATCCATGCTCCCAGTCGCCAGATGGTGCCCATCTGGGCTCCAGGCTAGGGCTAAGACCCAACCCGAATGGCCTTTGAGTGTGTACTTGGGCGTCCCACTGTCTGTGTTCCATATTCTAGCCGTGTTATCTCCCGAACCCGTAGCTAGGAGTCCACTCGTCTTAGGCGAGAACTGTGCTGCCAGAATAGCCTCACCATGCCCTGGTATCCTATTTGACATGCGAGTCACTGCCTGGACCTTGAACACTGCCTGCGGTTCAGCGGCTAGGGTAATCGTAGTCTCAAAGGGATTCTCAATCCCATGCTTTCGAAGGACGGCAAGAAACTCGGAGGGGGTCGGGTAATTGTCAATGATCGTATCGGTGCTTGGGATATGGATTCGAAAGCGATACGGGGTGAATTCTTCTCGATCCTATACGACGCACACATTTCAGCCCCTTGCTATCTTGGTTTCTCGTCAAGTTTCGAGCTCTGGAGTGCAGCATATCGTACCCTCCCTAGTAAAGTATTGAGCAGCAGAGAGACGTTCTTTTCGGTTGCATCGGCCAGTGGCACTTCTATCGTCTCCGCCAACTGATTTCCATCATTGTCTGTAAACCGTGCTTTGAATGACCCAGCTTCAATGGATGGAGGCGTCACATCTTGCTGAAGCTGGGTACGCTCTAGCGCCTCGCGACGCTGTCGCTTCGAGGGCGGCGGAGCTAAAGTGGCCATGGTATAAGAACAGCTGCTCGGCTTCTCAGGTTAAAAAAAGACGTACGCAGTCGCGTTCAGAAATAGAACAGTCCAACAATATTAAGGAGAATTGTTATTTCAGTAGTACCCCACATTCAGTAGTACCCCACTTATAGTTTGAAATATATTGCAGCTATTGCCGATACATATTTTTATATATGATTTGTATGTGTTTTTAATGTATTCACATGTTGCAACGCTCTTTATAACATCCTTTTACTTATATTTTCGATTGCGTACAATTTCAATTGCAGCTGCTTAATTTTTACCTCGTTTTTGGCCTCCTTTCGCGAAATAAGCATAAAAACGCTGTTTTTTTTAATCGTCTCTGAATTGATTATCTGCTTAGTCATCCATACCTATAAGGTCAACTACCTCCCGCACTGCCTCCCGCACTGCCTCCCGCGCTGCCTCCTGCGCTGCCTCCTGCGCTGCCTCCTGCGGGACCTCCTTTAGGAGGATCTGGAATCGGCATCATCACTAATAGTAAAGGTTAAAAAGGTGGTGAAAAACGTGGAGGTGGTAAAAAACGTGGATAGATAGGTAGTTGAAAAGTTGATAAAAAAGGTAAATAAAGAGGTAGATGGAAAGGTAATTGAAATGTGTGAATAGATAAGTGGCAGAATACCTAATTAGGCAAGCGGTGAGAAATTACATGTATTTGGTATATGGCAGAATACCTGATTAGGAAAGCGGTAGGATATTGTGGGGTACTACTGAATGTGGGGTACTACTGAAATAACAATTCTCATATTAAGAGTCAGTGCAGACCAGATTTCATGAATTTTATTGCAAGTTTCCCGTCATTCTTCATCGCGGACTAGTGGGGTTAGTGGAGCAGAACAAAAAAAGTTGAAGATCCATCATTCGTTATCTTATCGCGCAGTCGCGGTGAGAACCCTGATGGCTAGGTACTTAATTACTTATGTAAGTCATTCTGTCACTGTCTCCAAGTTAGAGACGGCAAGTTCATCCCTCAAGTAGTACATATGTATATACCCTATCAGCTGCGAATACACCCGCAGGATTATATGACAGAAAGTTTCTGCAGGTCCTGTCCAGGAGCCATCCTGAGAGTTGGAAGCCACAAGTGACATACCTACCGTACCTCGTAAATTGGGTAGGTTCAATGTTATTGTCCCTCAGTATCCAATCCACATAACTTTTCTTTCAGAAGCAATAGTCTCTCGAGACACCTAGAATATTTGGTAGAGATTCGTCCAATCTCTCTCATTCTTGTAACTATGTTCTAATTCAACCTGCATGGTTCATCGTCTATCTGGACCGCTATTCACAATGTCTTCAACAATGCTGCCGCCAGCACAACCTCCCAGGCCTCCCCCAGCTTCTACTCCAGCAACCTCTCCACAGTCACTTAATTCCTCTCGTCCTCCCTCCGTTTCTAATAATCCATCATCTATGCCTCGTACACTTAGTGTCCCATCAAGCTCCGTAACCTCTACCGGCCAATCCCCATACCCCTCCTACAGCCGAAGTCGTTCTATTACGAGTTCTTCACACCCCTCGAGGAAACGCCGTTACTCCAGCACAGCCTCGGGGCGTAAATCACGTACAACCTCCTCTATCTGGGGCTCCGATTCCCATGAAATCATATGTGCTGTCAGCGAGGCTCGCGGCGTCTCCCCAACTGTTGGTCTCGCTTTTATTAACATCACCACCAACGAGGCTGTCCTCAGCCAGATCTGTGATTCACAATTCTATGTTAAGACAGCCCATAAGATGCACGTGTACGGTCCCTCGACAATACTGCTAGTCAACACAGCGTTCCCCCCAAATCCAAAATCCAATCTTCTCACTGTCCTCGAAGAAGAACTTCGGGGTACGCCAATCCACCCTCTTGACCGTAAGTATTGGTCTGAAACAGCTGGCTTTGAATTCATCCAGACTCTGGTGTTCAGAGAAGACCACGAGGCTATACGAGTGGCCATTCAGGGCAATTATTATGCCACATGCTCATTTGCCGCGGTAGGCGTTATTCTTGCTTGTTTCTTACGCATTCCTCTCATCCTTCCTAGGCTATCAAGTATGTAGAACTTTATTGTCATATATCGATTATGTCCCATTCGCTTCGTATCAAGTATCAGCCCTCAGAGAATACTATGATGATCGACATCTCTACTATTCACTCTCTCGAACTTATCCAGAATCTGCAAAATGCCAAATCGAAAGATTGTCTGTTTGGGCTCCTAGACGAAACCCTAACCCCTATGGGCTCAAGAATGCTACGAAGCAATATTCTTCAACCCTCAACCCAGGTCGAAAATACGCTAATGCCCCGTTACGATGCACTGGATGAACTCACAGTCAAAGAAGATATGTTCTTTGAGATTCGCAGGGGTCAGGCTAGCCAACATTATCTTAGTAGATGTTTACTAACCTATCCTAGCGCTGAAGGCGTTCACAGATGTAGAGAAGCTTCTAACGACTGTAAGTTATATACCGAAAAGCTTTCTCGGTTGCTGACTAAAGCAAGCTCGTTATTGTACGCAATCAATCCTCACTGTCTGCTTCAGAACAGGCCATCAACTATATACTCGCTACTAAGGCATTTATTATTGGAATCCCAGCTTTATATGAGGCGTTAGGTTCTGCACGTACAGATCTACTAACCAGAATCCGAGAAATCTGCCGCCCAGAGCTTACACAACCTGTCGCAGATCTCATCGCAGCTACTATTAATGAGGACGTCACTGCAATGAAATCGCCTCTTGACATGCGAAACCAAAGGACTTATGCTGTTATGGTGAGATTTAACTCGATCGATCATCTTGACTCCTCTAATTCTATATCTGAAGTCTGGGGTACATGGGCTCTTAGATGTTGCTCGTAAGACGTATAAGGAGGCAATACAGGACCTCTACCAACATGTTGATGACATCAACAGTTAGTATTACCCAACTGATGTCAGAGGCTTTCTGACTCCATCGCACAGAAGAACATGAAATTGATGCTGAAGTCCACTACAATGACAACCGTGGGTTCTGGCTACGGCTGAGACAGAGTGACTTCGAAGGTGGACCTTTTCCGGATGTTTTCATCAACACGGTCTACAAGGGCACTTGGATCGAGTGTCAGACACTAGACATGGTTAAGTTCAATAACCGCATCGCTGATTCTCATAATGAGGTTATCCTGCTCAGTGACAAAGTCGTACAGGACCTTCTAGATGCAATTCGAATACATGTGCCAACTCTGTTTCGGGTGTGCGAGAGCATTGCTTTGGTCGATATGATTGCAGCTTTTGGTCAATCTACCACCAGTAGAGAATACATAAGACCGGAGATCACCGGCACTTTGGCCCTCAAGGATGCACGGCACCCAATTTGTGAACGAGTAGGTTCCTCGATAAGGTTGAATGTGTCTTCAGACTGATTAAAACACAGGTCAACCCTGAGCGATTTGTTCCCAATGAGGTCTATGCCAATGAGCAACACCGGTTCCAGATAATCACTGGCTATAATATGAGCGGTAAAAGCACGTATATAAGAATGATCTCCCTTTTGCAAGTCATGGCCCAGATAGGCTGTTTCGTACCGGCACAATATGCAGCCTTTCCGGTGATACAACAACTCTTCGTGCGAACGTCCACGGATGACAGCATCGAGGCTAATATGTCTACTTTCTCGCTCGAAATGAGGGAAATGGCATTTATACTAAGGTAATTCTATTATTCCTACAATAGTTTTTCTCTGACATGGGATAAGGAACGTCAACGAAAAGAGCCTAGTTATCATCGATGAACTTGGCCGAGGGACTAGCACAAGAGATGGGCTTGCCATTGCGCTTGCAATATCTGAGGCCTTGATCCAAGGAAATTCTTTCGTATGGTTTGCAACACACTTTCAACAGCTCGGTAAGTGAAGAAGGCAGATGCATTTGGAGTCTTTCTCACTCGGATGAGTAGCGTCGGTACTAGGTAGCAGACCAGGTGTTCTGAATTTGCACCTTGCTACTGAAACCAGCGAACTAGAGGGCGACAAGCCAAAGATGACTATGTTATACAAAATAGCCACCGGATCCGTACAAGAAGATCAATATGGGATCAACCTTGCACGTGCCGTCGGTTTCCCGGAGCGTTTCATCGGAGTTGCAGAAGACATATCAAAGAAGCTGGCGGAACGTATTGAGGATAACAAACAACATTCTCAAACAAGACAACTGATCCAGCGACGGAAGCTGATACTTAGCTTACATGAGACTCTTTCCCAGCTGCGGGAATCTAATATGGATGATGACGCACTAGGTAGTTATCTCAGGAGGCTTCAGGAGGAGTTTGTCACCAGGATGGACAAAATTGAGCGGAATAGACAAAGCGATATGGCAGGATCTGATGAGGAACACGAATAGATTTGAAGCATCGTAGAAATCTTTAGTGGATGGAGATGTTTGCACGAAATGGCTGGATTATGCTCACTAGTAGTGCTGGTGCTTCACTTGGAGTGATGCAATGAAGGGTGTTTAACATATCAAGTACATATGCCAAATTATATATTAATTAAAGTTCATTCAGCGAGAGATTGTGTTCCATTAACAACATAATAATGGCTTCTTCGAGTAATTATTCCCAAGAGTACTACGTAGTCAGAAAAATGATCGCCGAAAGAAACTGCCTTGGGTATCCTGTTCAAATCATCGCAAGTGTTGGTAATCTATTTCACCTAGCCGACTTCATTACCCCTATACTAGGGAAACTTATCACGAGGTATTTATTATTCTCCGGTGTCTATCTAATAATCTTGGCTTTGCCACAGCCTTCATGGCAAACTCCTAATGAGGAACACTCAATGAGAAGTTTACCATCGTCAACCAGGTCGCCGATCGTGTCAGTGGCGCCACTGCTCTCGGCATCATCTTAAAGCGCTACGGTGAGGCTCTGATTGCAGTCACGTCAGCATTGTTTGGTACTGGCCGAGTGGATTGGGTCCCTATTCCGCCTTTGTGATCAATCATATTAGGTACCAATGTCATACTTTCTATATTTTTCGTCACCCGGTATAGGAGGGCAAGTGTAACTGCCCGTGAGAGGTGCGACGTCGGGATATGCTTAATGAAGCCTGTTGATCTTTGTTTGTCAGTTTATGGAAGGCAATAGGATCGTGTCATCTGAGTCTTGTGTAATATTTGGTATCATCTGGGAAACGGCTGGTATCATGACCGGCTATCAATAAGCAACGGATAAGACAGCAAAATGGAAACTCATACCTTGTTACAGGTTAAAGTCCTCGTATGGGTTTACCCCGTTGATGGGGTTAGGGTTAGTCTCGTTGTAGTACTTGTAGTACGCATCACTCTGATGCCGTTTCTTCACACTTGGGTGTAACGACTTTCGTGGTTACGCGTCCTAAAGTTGTAGTAGCCACGATAAGCGTTATTTCTCAACTATTTGAGACAGTGTATTTGATGGTACATGTCGAAAGCCCCAGCGTACGCATTATCGCCTAGTCCCCAATCCCTATCTTTGGACTTGGGGACTGTAGATGGTCCTTATCCAGTTTTCCTACGTCGTCTCTGGTTAAGGGCAAGAAGCGGCTTAATTCCCATTCATCCCATGTTTCATCGGTTGTTGGATTGGGTAACTCTCATTCTATCTAGGCATCCTCCCTGGAGGGGAATTGAGAGCCCTGGGTCACTCTAGGCCGCCTTTCCAGGTCTAGTAAATCATGAAAAGGGCCTGTACCTGCAGTTAGCCTGGAGGCTTTACGAAAAAGTGGTTGCATAGGCGATATGCCCTAGCGTTCGAGTGGTCTTGCGACTCCTCGCTTGGTATCAGCTTTCTTGCTTCATTTTCTATGTCGAATGAGGATGATGTCGACTGAGATGTCTTAGAGACACGATCCGTCGATGAGGATACTGGAGAATAGGAGAACGTTAAAGAAGACATACTTCAATATTCTCAGGAGACTCAGATAAGTCGCTGAAATAGAAAGCACTGGAGTTGTAAACTCAACTTGGCTAGAGGAGGATACACATGGTAAGTCACATATCGAGTTGAACCTGTAGTGTATAAAGAACTGATCCTGTTTCCATACTACGTAGCTTTGACAGATCGTGTGAATTAGCAGAGTGGGCATTTTGGGGACCGATTGTGTGAATTTGTCGGTACTATAGTCCGCTGTATAACCACTAAACGAAATGAGCCGCCAGGAGCTTTTCCCTTCCTTTGTATTTGACATGGCTTGCGATGTATCATGGCGGAATATTCGGCAACAGCATTAATGGGGTTGGTTAGAGAGAAGAGTCACGGTGACGGACGGGTATCACACAAACGATTCCATATCGTCGTACAACAGTATTGGGCAAACCGTGTAGCCGGGACGAGATGGGTTGACTTACTGTTCTGACTGTATAATGATCATCATTTGCGGATTAGGGAAGGCGTGTCAGACACGCTAGATCAAGTTTGCATCTCGCAACCGGCCCGGGGTCCGGGAGGGAGCCGAAGGAGAAAATATCTATGCTACCTAGGATGTAATGACGAGCCACTAAAGTACGTCATATCGGGTGAACTTGATAAACCGACTACCTACACGGCAAGGCCAAGTCACCAGTTAGGGAATAAACATCCAATGTAGAAGTGCAATGCCGTGGATGTAAGTTCACGCCGCTTGTAGGCGGAGTTGCAGGCGCAGTAGTTGGCACTGAAAGACGCTGGCCTGCAGGCCGAAGGAACTATACCTATAAATTGTGCTAGATTCGAATCTCTTTCACCATACTTAACTATACTCAAGATCGCCAGTTTGTTTCCCTTCTCAAAATCATCCATCTTATTCAAGATTGAAAATGCGGGCCGCAATAATCTATCTCGCCGGGCTAACTTAGTTACCGTCACTTTGGGAGCCCCTGTCCAGGGAAGCTACTCTTGGTACTATTATGGACAACACCACTTGATCCCCACAAGCTAACAAGGAAGTAATACAAGCTACATAGGCCGTCGTTAAGAAAGCCCTGCACTTGATTGCATACGCTTGGAAGGGAGTTGGAAGGTATTAAACCTATTAAAGGTCCTGGTGAGCTCATGGGTCAGGGGTATTGGTTGTCGAGTGATATGAGATGAAGACGCAGCTGTGTCCAGGCGTTAATACAGACCTACCTACAAGATCCACACAGATGGGCGGAAGAGCGATTCATTGTAAGCCTCAATTCCGACAGACAGTACATACAAGATGGATTAGATGACTAAGGTAGTAGGGCACCGAGAAGCATAAGGGGATATCTAGTGTGCTTTAGAGATGTTAGTTCAGGGGTAAGTTTGTCTGTACTTCACGAATACGATAAAATTCAAATCACGAGTATCGTTGAGTATGAAACTATCCCAGATAGGACAACGGGACAAATGCTTCCTGAAGGCATGTGAGACGCATGTTGGTATGTAATACTGGACGGTAGATAGAGTGGAAAGGAATGCCCAAAGTCTCCTGCGTGTAGAAGCGGGGAAGCTACTGTATATACTGTACCCCCAAGAATAAGACCTATGAGGGATACTTTGCTGATAGATTCTTGTATTATTTAATCCAGATCAATCATAGCTTAGCCCTGCTAACCTCGATAAGTCTCACAACGCTAACCCTTCTGAGTCCAACAACTTTCACGTATTTTCGAGTCCATCATTTCGACTAATATGATAGTTCAAAATAGTGTACGACGGCGCGGTAGACTAGTAGAAAGAACCAGTGTTTCAAACGGCTAGTACGTTGACCTTGATAGCTTCAGCTCATGACATGGTGCCTATTTGTACTTCCTAACCATGTCCAGAAGAGCTGCCTCAACCTCGTTCGGATTCGATGCAGAGAGGAAGTGCGCGCCACCCTCAAGGAAGTCAATCTTGGCCTCCTTGGAGGAGGTAAATAGCTCGATATGTTCTTTTGGCACTATCGTGCTGTAGACTGCATCGGACAGCCCCTATTTTCTTATCAGCATCAATCTCTCGATACCCAGGCTCTCGGAATACGGATATCGTAAATTAGAACTTACCTGCAACCAATGAACAGGGCACTTAATATCTCCTATTCTGAGCAGGAGTCCGTCTCTCTCCGCCAAGCAGATGGCGGATGATCTGAGTTTCCGGCGCCCCTCGTCTCCTGAGTATACTTCTTTGATGATTTTAGTCCAAGTTTCAGAGATACTGGGTGTTGCCGAGGCTCCAAGGCCCAAACCAATCAGCGCTCCGACCCAGTCATCGTCGACGACGAACTCTGGGGTTGGCGTAGTGGAGGTCCATTTCTCAAGAAAGGGCTTCGCGAAGGGAACAGGGTCCCTAGTATTGAGAATTAGTTGGTAGGTTTGCACGCTTGCCAGTGATTGCTTACCAGCAGCCTTTGGTACGAGAGTCGGCCGATTCGCAGTCCATCGATGTCCCTAGAGGCATGAGACCCAGTATCTTTAAGCTGTCAGCCGATAATCTAGCCACCACACTCGTCATGCCACAACGCGTACATACCCTGTCTGGGGCTAACAGAGCCATTCGGACAATGATCCAGCCTCCCTGGCTAGTGCCCAAGGCAAATGCTTTCTCCACTCCAAGCTTCTCCATCGCCTGCAGGGCAATCAACGCCGTATCCCAGTACGTGAAGTGCTCCAAATTGCAGGTCGTCGCGCCATGTCCCAGAGGCTCGATCGCTAGCACGTTCATGACACTGCATTATCCCGAGTCAGCATTTATTAGTCTTTTGATGTCGACAGCCTGGCGATCTGTCGGGAGTTCCAAAACCTGCTTTGAATATGCCTAATACGAATGTTTTCCCAATAGGGAATTTTTGCCCCTGAAACAGGACAAAGAGGGGAATAGATCGCTCTTCGTGCTACTCACTCTGTAAGCTTCGAGCTTTCCATTTGTGGTTTGTAGAGATGGACGGTGGTGTTCATCGAGTTGATCATGACGCAGGTCGGCTTGGTGGAGTCCAGCTTGCCGTTCGATATAGCATATCCAACTTTGGCACCCCAATGGGCGACTTGAACGGTTTGTGTGGCGGCCATGATGTCTCGTCGATAATGTCCTGATGAGATACCTCAACAGAAGACAGAAATGATGATTCTGTGTATAAGTACTACGTCTCTCTCGCGGATGCCGCGATTAACCATACATAAATCCGCATTATGAACATACTACGTATGTGTTTAATGATCGTCTCATGAAATTTGGGGCGGGTATCAGTCTACAGGGATGAACCTTCAGCTTTACCGCTTGTATCTAGACTAGTATACGTAGTAGTATAATAGTTCCGCACGGCGGAATTACTAGCTCGTCTGGAAACAACCAGTAACGGGATTCTCGTTCTCTTTACCTATATTCATGGAAGTAAAGTGGTCTCAATATGATGATCGTTGTCAGCTTGAGATATCATCATAAGTATTGAATGTGTTCGAAGCAGAATTATACGGCGTCGCGTAGTTATCGCAATACGTACGTACGGTTTATAGTATGAGGTAGCTGGACGCCAAGTATATGCAGCTTCAAGAGGCGTGGGTTAACGTTGAAACGGTCCATTAATTGGTGAATTGTGACTCCTTGACTACAACCACAGTTCTTGGTACAGCAGTAGTTCGGAGTATTTCGGGTATTTCGGGTAACTGTCGCTTTCTAGAAACACACGTAGCGTAAGTACACTTCCTAGATTGGCGCCAGGCATCTACACTAACTAGTTACCAATGAGTAACTATCCATATAATTTTCTTCGGAGATACGTCAACCTCGCTAATATCACCATACGATATCAACAGATGTCAATGCTTCTCCCCACAACTGGAGGGGTTCAGACGTATTTCTTCCTCGAACATTAGGAGAGCAATACCTCTTCGCTATAGCTGGTTAGTGTAGATGCCTGGCGCCAACCTAGTAATATACATAGTGTACAATTATCCTTGTGACTTGTAGTTCTGAACTTACGGATTCGTACGAGTACACTTCTACATACATATTTTTCTGTACTACACATGGACATCGTTACATCGTCTGATTGTTCAATGGGATATCATTGTCTGGTGATGGGATGTTTATTCGTATCCTTGGTTCTGCTATAATTTACACTATGCGTAGTATGTACAATGGTAATATACATCACAAGCTCTCCAAGGACCGTTCAAAGGAGATCGCTTCAAGTAGGCTTGTTTTTGTTGTCGTTAGAAGTTGGAAATATTGAATTGATAACCTGATAAGGCTCTAAGTAAGGCTGTCGAATATCCACGGCTCGGGCAAACGGCAGTTTATTTTTTTTCCTGGATGATCTCGACCCGCAAGTGGACAAGACTCCATTGGACAGGGAGCGGTATTTCGGGTTTCTAGCTTTTAGCGTGGATCTAATCTCATAGTATAATACGGACATATGCATATATTGCCGGTATCGAAGCCGGCGAATCATGCACTTATGTACTCGTAAGTAGTAGCGTCAATCAAATATGGCAGAGATCCATGAAACTTCTACGCTCGGGTATCACTTTCCAGGAACCCGTAGTCTAGAACGGAGCCGTTTCGAGGCGTCTCGACTTCAGGGAACGCGACTACGCCGCAGCAAAGACCGCTCATGTTTGAAGCTCACAATTTCCGCGTAGTTCTCTACCTTGCCGCTAACGTTCTCACGGTGGAGACCAACCGGCTGAACCTAATGAGGCTTAACTTTCCGGCCAAGATACCCGATCGTCTGTTACATAGTATACCCGTGCCGAAGGGCATTCCCTATTCCCATAGGGTGGTCCCTGGACTTTATCTTCATCCCTGAAACTGCTAAGTTAGCACTCTACTATGTAGATTTTTCCCATTTTATCGGATGATTGCAGGTTTTCTTCAAGGCGAGGTAATAGTAGACTGACATGCTCCTGTTCCCATGTATGTGATAACCCTCCAATATCAACTAGATCCCGTAATGCTATGCTCTTTAAAGGTCAATTCATTGCAAGAAGGCGTGGTTTGGTAAGTAGTAGATCGACCACCATTTCCACCTCTAGGGTAA
Source organism: Xylariaceae sp. FL0662B (assembly GCA_022376535.1). NCBI lineage: Eukaryota > Fungi > Ascomycota > Sordariomycetes > Xylariales > Xylariaceae > Xylariaceae sp. FL0662B. The sequence goes on from JAJJKD010000007.1 coordinate 548,558, forward strand.
CGGCATCTTCTACTATGTCTAAGTAACATCTAGTCGACGCTAGTGGCCCATAACCTTTGTAGTCTACCGTATGTAGTGAATAGAGTCCGGATATGTAAGGCGCTATCTGAACTCTTCTCCATAATATGAAATACGAAACAATTTTAGTGGACATTTGAAGCTTTTCAGGGGTAGAAAATTTTTAGATCGTTATACATATAATAGTGATTGTTTTTTTACGTAGTGCTGTTGGTCTTCTTCCAAGACTCTATTTTCTTTCGTGGCTTACCTAATTTTCGTTTTGCGGCATTACCCGTGACGATGGCAATCAGTATCCCAGGATACGCCGACAACCTTCAGCCATGGTGCATCTCGGTGGTGACGGCGGTAACGGTGCTTGCGCTGGTGTCTGTTGGACTTCGACTGTTAGCACGATGGGAGAAGAGGCAAGAGTTATGGTGGGATGATTATATGATTGTTTGGTCGATGGTTAGTGCCAGGATCCATGGAATATCCCTTCGATAGTAAGAGAATACCCTAATCAGTCATCCAGATATGGAACTTGGTCGTCGTCGGATTTATCGCCGGCATGCTCCAGTATGGTATGGGAATTCACGTTGAGCAGGTACCGATGGAGCATATTGTCATGGAAGCGAAGTTTCTGCTTGTCGCAGAGATCCTCTATGTGTTCAACCTGGTCTGGACGAAGCTTGCTATCTTGCTGATGTTCTACCGCATTTTTCGGTTTTCGTATTTCAAAACGGCGGCATATATCATCGGGGGATTTATCATCATTTGGGTCATCACCATCACCTTCCTGTTCATCTTCATTTGCGTGCCGGTAGAAAAGATGTGGTACCCAGATTTGCCGGGACGATGCATCCACCAAGTCGCGACCTGGATCGCCAACGCCGCCTCGACTATTCTAAGTGATATCGCTATCCTCGTGTTGCCTATGCCGCGAATATGGCAACTACAGCTACGGAGGGCAGAGAAGATTGGTCTTACTTTTGCTTTTGGCCTTGGCTTCTTGTATGATTGACCTATGGCTCTTTTTTTAAGCATGAGAGATAGATCACTGACTTTTCATGAATAGTGTGGTCTTCGCCTCCGCTTATCGTGTCAGCGTCCTCTTCTCGTACAACGCAGCAGATCCTTCGTACACACTGGCCCCAACAGTGGGGTGGACGGCCATAGAGATGTCAGCTGGAATCGTCTCGGCCTGCTTACCAACCCTTGTTCCTGCCATCAAATTAATCGCTCGAAGTATTGGACTAACAAAGTTCGTGCCGATAACCACTAAAAACAATAGCCGTCCGACGCAGCCATCACTCGCTACAGTTGGGGGGACTGCTCCACATTCCGAACGCCGTAGATCTATCAACGGGAAGGATGGCGACTTCTATCGTCTGTCAGACGACGCAGGTGTATCGACCGACGACGAGCATCATCGTGCCAATCCTAAGCTGCGACCAGACCACAACGTTACTACTCTCACTGTAACAAGCTCGCCAAATGAGAGATACAATGGACGAAGGCTGAGTGGCGATGAAATCCCCCTGAACGGCATTCGAGTTAAAACGGATTTCAAACAAGAGAGGAGCTAGACAAAATTTATGCTCCGGTCTTCATGTGAAGGATTCTAGGAGGGAAAATATGGATGGAGTCGGAAAACTAAAAGGCTGAACATACTTCTTTTGACTTCGAGCTGGTAGAATGCTCATGTACATTAATTTACTTTAACATTAACGAAATTCCTACCACCGGGTTGCATCGATTCAAGCATGTCTGAATTCGCAACTCATCTTTCGTCTCATCCTGATCCGTTATAAGCTTGAGCTTGGATCGTAGATTTGCCATGCATTGTGGGAGCCGTACTCAACCCTGAGACTTGATATCTACTGCCCAACTGAGACCGCGCCACGAAAAAATGCCCTGGAACATATCTATCTAGTTTTTAGGGTTAGGGGTATCCGCCTCTGCTCGATGGTAGCTATCGAAAGTTTCCCTGCATGGAACTTATGAGGCTCTTACGTCCTGTACCGTTTCGAAATTAGTTGTTGGGCGGCTGTATATTGGAATATCTGGTGGCTGGTATGTGAATATACAGGTGGCTGGACGACCCACACCAGTGGCTATATAGGAGGATATCCCCTCCTACCTGTGATACCTCTCTTACTACTACTATCATCAATATAACTGATGTACACACTCATAACCTGCGTATCTATTTCAAAACTGTAGAAGGCGGTACTGCTCACTGCGCCGTGATCCTCGTCCTTCTGAAGGTTTCTCGGCTGTATTGTTTTCGGATTGTTCTACATTGTTAGGATGACATTCTTTTTCACTGCAGTCTTGTGCTTTGTGTTATTTCTTTTTATATTTTTCTTCTAGGCTTTATTATAAATGTATATATATTAAAGGGTAGACATCCTCGACTATTATTGCTTATTTTTTGCTTTCTAGTTATAGTTGGATGGTGCTTCAAGCTTGATGGATGTAGTAAGAGGTTTGTAGGTAGTTATCGTGTTCCTCCTTATAATTTGCTATAGTCTTGATCTTACATAAATTTTTAGGCCAATGTCTTGCTAATATATACGAGTATCCTGGATGATATATAGGCAGATTCTAATACAAGGATTTGATTCAGTATATAGGGCCCTTGATACATAAGTAAACAATTGCCTACGCTGATTTGTAGTTCGAAAAGGTATTTAATCATAAGGTAGATTTGTATGGATGACATGGGTACGTATTTAGAGCTATCACGTCTTAACTGACGGCATATACAACCTACAAGGATTATAAGTGCTAGTTTGGCGCCAGGCATCAGTCTAAACCGAATAAAGCTGTCAGGTAGATGTTCCCTAATGTTTATATAAGAGGTATCTTTAGCTAAATCACTTCCTTCAACTGTGGTAGGAAACAATAACATCTGTTGATATGGTGATCTTGATGGAGATAAGGTATATGTTTAGATCATTTGTATGGGAGATACCTATTAGTCGTTTATAGTCTGGACCGATGCCTGGCGCCGAACTAGCAGTAATAATCCTTGTGAGTTGTAAATTGCATTCTTTCGCAAACGAGCTGCATGCGCTCTGATACAGTACCTATCATGCCGATCTCTTGGCGAATAAGTTGAAATCATTGGCTCTTTTTCTTAGTAATCTAACCCCATCTCCTTTTCTATACATATACTCCGCTGTATATTGGTTCCATTGGCAACGATCTTGACAATCGTCAATAGGAACCTACCGAACGTATGGGTGGATGGTCGCAGTTAAAGAGTCAGAAGCTTGGCCAGGAGCTTTACAAGACAAAAACAGCTATATGCTTAACCTAATCGGCAAGAAGGATCGCAATCCTTTGATCCCTATCCCTGGAGAAGTTGACATTCCCCCAAGATTATCATCGAAGGATGACTTCATGTAACATTCGCGCAACGCGGTATCCTCCATTAGTTATCAATTAGCAAGAATAATGCCATGGCTATTCTATGTAATATTTAATATGCCCAAGAGCCTGCTTTATTCTTGTACGTGTGATACAATTCTGAGATTTGCAGTTGTTGTATTTCGAAGTGCATGGCTTAAAAACTCTATGCCTTACCCTCTTTGTTAATACTTGAACATGATGGACGAGACGGATGTTTTGATCGTGGGTGGTGGGCCGACAGGAACAACTTTAGCTTTAGAACTCGCCGTTCATGGCATACCCTTCCGCGTTATCGACAAGATGGAGCGGCGTTCGGATAAGTCCAGAGCGCTGGTAGTCCAACCGCGAACACTCGAGCTTCTAAATCGACACGACGATGTTCAAAAGCTCGTTTTGCAGGGCAATCCGAGCAGCGGTGCTAGATTCTACATCAACCGCAAGCAAGTCATGGATATCGACATTTCTGGCCTTGCAAAGGACACGGCATTTCCTCTCATTCTTGTCATCTCCCAGTGTGAAACCGAAGAGTTCTTAGACAGCTGTCTCGCAAAGCATGGGTTTGGCGTCGAGTATGGTGTTGAGGCCAAGTCAATCTTCCAAGATTCTAATGGGGTCACGGTCAATTTACACAAGTCAGATGGAACTCAGGAGACTATACGCGCTAAATACGTCGTAGGCGCCGATGGTGCACACAGTGTCGTGCGTCGCGCCGCGAAGGACCTCACGTTCGAAGGTGCAGCATACCCCCAGGACTTTATTCTCTGCGATGCTCATCTGAGGAAGTCTAAGATTTCCTGGAACCGGTTTTCTCTATGCTTCGGCCAGGACTTTATAGCCATATTTCCTATGAAAGACGACACAGTTCGGGTCGTGGCATCGCGAATAGGATCCACGAAAGATACCGACCCAACACTGGAAGATTTCCAAAGCATGATGAACCAACTTATTCCAGACGGAGGCCAGCTGCACGACCCTTCGTGGCTCGCGCGTTTTCAACTCCATCACAGGGGAGTAAGCAGCTACCGGGACGGCCGCCTGTTTGTTGCAGGTGACGCCGCACATATTCACTCGCCTGCTGGAGCACAAGGGATGAACACAGGCATACAAGACGCCATTAACCTAGGCTGGAAACTGGCTAAGGTGCTACGTCGGGAGCGCCAGGATTCATTTCTTGATACTTACGATATCGAGCGCCGGCCAGTTGGACAGAAATTGCTTGCGACCTCCGATAGAATGTTCACTTTAGCTTGCTCTTCAAATCCCTTCTTCATTTTACTCCGCACGTTGCTCTTTACCTGGATTCTGCCTTGGGTCGTTAGCAGTACAAGTCGCCGCGCTGGGATGTTCAGATTCATATCCGAGTTCGGGATCAGTTATAGGAAAAGTCCGCTTGGGGGTACGGCATCTGGTTTCTCCGGCCCTGTGGTTGGGGGCGACCGAGCCCCTGACGGAAAGATTGGAAGTTCGATAGGGGTAGGCTATTTCTCGGAGCTCCTTACTCCCGATAAGTATCATCTAGTGTTCTTCTCTGGCGTTGGAGAGAATGCAGCTGGCCACAAGGTGATAGAGCAAGCCAGAACGCGTTTCGACAAGATGAACTTGGACGGAGCCGAGGTGCACATCGTACTCAGTGAAGAAGTATATGATATGTCTGGGTATATAGATATGGAAAATTGTTTGCATCTGACATATGGCTTTTCACACCCAGCTTATGTCTATATTCGGCCTGATGGATATATAGCACATACTGGTTTGCTGTCGGCACTAGGGGAATTTATGGATTGGCTAGGATAATTGAACCTATATATGCCTAATAAGCTTCCATTAGGGAATTGGTTATATTATTTGTATACGCACCAATATACTACGACTTATTAAATCTTGGCTGTAAAACTTCCCTGCTATCGGTCTAAGGCCCTGATCGATAAATCGGCAGGCTGGCTTTATAGGGATTAAAAAGTGACTTTAGTTTGTATAAAAATCTTGGCAAATTCCGTTATACCTCTTTAAGACCCCTATAGCTATACCTTACTTTTTTTAATTAGTTAAATAGTTAGTTAAATCTATTTATTTTATTATATTATAAGTTCGAATATTTTATAATACCTATAAAGTAACGTTAATAATGTAATTTTATAACCTTTTAAATCGAAATAATATAAAAAAAAATTCAAAAAAATAAATAATATTTAAAACAATAGTCCTAAATAAATAAGGTTTAAATTTAATAGCTTTTATTTTAATTCGATTATAATTAAAGCAGTTAATAGTAAAAATACCGTTTTTATTAATTAAACTATTTTAAACTTTTTTAAAAAAAATCCGGGAAATTTATAACTTTTTATAAATAATTAAAGAACCTTTATAAATATTAATATTAATTAATTTTAATATAAATCGATATATATTATTATTATTATAAAATTTTTATATAATTTAATAACCCCTATTAGTTTTTAATTTAATAAATTTAAAATTATTTTAAAAGCTTTTAAAAATACCTTATTATCGGTATTAAAATAAATTAAAATAATAACTTTATTATTTATATAGTATTTATTAAATTATTATAATAACGAAAAATTAAATATATAATATAAATCTGCATTAATATCGGTTTAATATAATATATTTAATAATATAATAAAAAAAATCCTTAATAAACCCTTTATTTAAAAAAAATCCTATTAAAATAATAAATTAAAAAATAAAAATACCGCTAATAAAAAGCAATAATAAATATATCCGGAATTTTATTAAATCGAAATATTAATTTCGTTATAATATTTTTAATAGTTTAAAAGGACTTTTTATTTAAATAGTTTAAAATCGGTTAATTAAAAACGATTCCTTTAAATAATAATATCGAAATTTATAAAGAGGTTTTTTTTTAAAAAACAGCAATTGGAAATTTAATATAAAATACCGGTAATAAAAATAATATTCCCGATAGTTTTAAAAATAATAATAATACTAATAAATTTAAAATTTTAGAAATTAATAATCGTTAAATTAATAAAAAAAGGCTTATAAATCTAATTTATTAAACGGAAATAATAATAATAAAATTACCTTTATAAAGTCGAAAAAAATAAAAATAAAGCTATTATAAAATCCTATTACGGTAGCTATTAATATAGCTTTTATAAGGTTATTATATTTTATTAATAATAATAATATTAAAAAAGCTATTTAAATATTAAAAAAAAAATTAATAAAGATATATATAATAAGGAAATAATTAAAACTATTAAAGTATTAATAAACCCTTTTAAAGTAATAATATTCCTTAATTTAAATAAAAATTACCGTAGGGAATATTTAAAGATTTAATATAATAAAAAGGTATTTAAATAATAACGAAATTTAAATTATAATAATTTTAAAAAATTAATAATATTATAATAGTTACTTTTTATATTAAAATTATATAAATAAATATATTTATATAATATTTAAAAGATCTATTAAAAAACCAAAATTAAAATATAATAAAATAGTAAAAAAATGTTATAAATATTATAATACTACCTTTTATATTAAATTTATATATAAAATATATTTTAGGTATATTTAAATAATTTACCGGTAATTTTATAATATTTAAAAGAAGTAAAAATAGTAATAATAAATTTCGTAATAGCTAAATTAAAAAAAAACAGCTAAAAATTTAATTATAATAGTAAAATTTAACAGCAGTTAAAAAAATTAATTATAGCAATAAAAATCGAAAATATACGCATTTTTTATAGTATATTAAATTTAATTATAGTTAAAATTTTTAAAATAATATTAAATTTAATACATTATAAAAAACGCGTGCGATTAATTTTTATTACTATAATCGATTTTTTAGCTACCGTTAAATTTAATATAACTATTATTTAATTAGCTAATAATAATAATAATAATTATATACTCCTTATTTTTTAATAATATTTTAAACTTTATTTTAACTACTTTTATTCGAAAATATCCCATTTAAAAACGTTTTTTTAGTTAAATAATTTTAATATAACTTCCATATTTTCTTAAATATCTATTAACGAATATATATAAATATTTTTTTTAATATATCGATCTGCCTTTTTTTAAGCTATAGTAAAATAATCCCGTTCCTTTTATATTAAATTATAACGGTTACACACTATAATACACATAAGTGGTTAAGCATAGCTAATAGGGACGTATATTTAAGACTAATAATTAAAGAGGAGAAATTCCTTTTTAACGAACTGACTGTTATAAGGGCTTATATAATACAGATAACTGGCTGGTTAGCTGTATAAGATAAGGTAAAAAGCCTTATTATTATAATTATACCCTTTCCCGAATAAGAATCGACCTTAATTTGCTTAAAATACGAGTATATATACCCCGATCCCATTTAAAATATATACCATTTATTATTTATAGTAAACTTAAATTAAACCCCTTATAATATATATGTTTACTATTTAAGGCTTACTTTAATAAGCTATAATAAGCTAATAAGATATTAGCTAAATGTAGCGGCCCTTTATTAACTGCCTTAATAGAGGTAATAATTAGCTTAAATAAACTAATTAAATAAACCTAACTAATAAACGATATAATTTTAAGGCCGTTTCGGTAATATTTTAAAGGTATTTTAAATTTAATACATATTTAATTTAACTAGCTAATATAGTAAGCCACTTATATTAAACCTAAACAACTACCGCTATTAGTATTAAGTTAGCTAAATACCTAGCCTTATTACTAATTAACGGATTAGCCTTACCGGCTATAAAATAACTAGCCTTATTAGTTACGGGATAACCTCATTATATTAGGCGAAAAATAATAAACCTAATTACCCGTACTAATAACGGTTTATTAACGGATTAATTAACGGACTAATTAATTATACTAGCTAATTAACTAATAAATAACGGAATAACCTTAAGGTATACCTAAATAAATAACGGACCGGTATTAATATATTACTAATACTATATAAATAACCGATACTATTAATAATATATTAAGGGTATTATTATATATATAACTGGCTATATTAGCTATAAATAATTATATTAATAACTAACCACTTAAAGCGATACGTATTTACTAACTATAGGCTACCTATTAAAAAAACCCCGTAAAATAAAAACCAATAAGGTATCTTTTATACTATATAATAACCCCGGATTAATACCGGAATAAAAACAATTTACCCTTAAAATAGGTATAAATAACTACTATTAATATACTACTACTAACAAATAAAAAAAAATTATACTATTAATAAGGCCTCTTATAATTTACTAATTATTTCATAATTATTTTTTTCTTTTAGGGCATTTTAATTTTTAATAGGTTTTATTACTATATATATAATACGGCATTACTTTACCCTCCTTATTCCTTTACGTACTATCCGCTAACGGGGTTAATAAAATAGTATTTCGAACCACCTATAATACGTTTAACCCTCCTATTAACTATAGTAGTTTAAAGGACTAAAGTATACTAATAAAAGAGCTATAAAAAAATAATATATCGGCCCCATTATTAATATAAAAGGTTTCAGCTTTAGCGTTTTTAAAGGTATTTAAATCCCTTAAATTTAGTTCTTAATATTTTATAGCTGCGGCTATTATACCCTTATAAGTACCGGAAAAAATAAATAGCTATAATTTTAGCTTATTTTATAATAGTTTTAATAGCTTTATAAAATAATAATAAGCGCTATATATTTACGATTTACGCTTATTATTTTAATCTTTTAAAAATTAAAAGTAGTTATTAAAATCCTTAAAATATTAAATAAAGCGTTAGCTAGCTTATTTTAATAATTTAGCAATAGCTATTTCGTAATAGCCGGCGTTTTTAATAAATATACTGGTTTATTATAAAAACGCTTCCTAATTACCCTTAATTTATATTACCTTTATAGGGTTTTTAGTATAAAAATATTATATCCTTTTATCCTATAACGGATAGTATTAAAAGTTTATTTTTAATATTATTAGGTTAATATAATAATATAATTTTTAATACTTTTTTAAAGCACTATTAAAAGCCCTATAAAAATCCGCTAGCTACTTATCCCTTTACCTATATATAAATTTTAAGATAAAAATTCTAATAAACTTATTTAAATTAACGTCTTAATTTAGTTTTAAATTAAAACCGTTTCGGTAACGTTTCCGTAACGAAATAAAAAAAGTATCGTTTATTTATAATTATAATTTATAATATTAACGTTAAAAATTAGCTATTTATTATAACCGTTATACTTATATTTCCATTTATTAAATAACCTTTATTATAAAGGCTTAAATAGTTATATAACCCGTAATAGCTAACAGAACTAATGGGTTTTAAAACAATTTAAAGGTATTTTAAACTGCCTCCGGCAACATTTCGCCGATATAGCTAATAAAAAACGTAAACGTAAACATATTAAATAACTATAATATAATAATACAGCTATAGATAACCTAAGGAAAGTTATTAAAATTATAATAATTATATATTATAATATATATAAATAGTTAGGTATAGCTAACGGGAACATATATTTAAAACTAATAACTAAAAAAAAGAGATTCCTTTTTAACGAACTAACTGCTATAAAGGCTTATATAATATAAGTAACTGGCTAGCTAGCTATATAAGGTAAGGTAAAAGGCCTTACTATTATATAAATCTAACTACCGATTTTATTTTTTACCACCTTTATATACTTTAATAAATGTTAAATAGCCTTTATTATATATACGTACGGTATTATAATAAAATCGCGATTTATGGTGATAATTTATTATTATTTCATTAAAAGGTAAAAATGTAGGCTATAATAGTAGGGATTTAGTTATTATTATTAAAGTCCCACAGGTTATATAATATAATTACGTAACTATATTAAACCTAATTTAAATTAACTTATTATAGATTTAATTATAATAGTTTAATAATAGTGGTTTAATACTAAGTACTTTTTGTTTTATCGTTAAAAAACGCGTTTTACGGCTTTAAATTTATTTATTTCCTTTTTATATAAATATCTCGTTTTCTTTTTATATATAACCTTATTATATAATATATATAATATTATATTATCCCTATAACGTTATTTTATTTTACCTTATAATATAGTAGTTTTATTAATAAAGGCTTCGATTTATATAATAAATCGATTTATTAAAATTAGCTTTTTAAAGGTTAAATTCGGGGTTTTTTTTGTAAACGCGTTTAATGGATTATTTTTGCCATTTATTTATTTAATTTTTAATATTTTTCGTTATTTATATAATTTTCGAAATAATATTATATTAATTATTAGCCTTTTTTTTAATATTATTTTTAATTTAATTAAATACTTATATAGTAATTTTAAATTTATATAAATGATTATAAATATTTATAATAATTTAAAAATATCGGTAATTTAGTTAATTATTATTAAAATAAAATAAGGTATAATGTAGGAGAGCTAACTACCTAGTAGTAGTAATAAAGGTGAAATAATTGCTGTAATAAAGGTACGGCTATAACTGGCTATAATAGGTGCAACTGGCTGTAATAGGTGTAATTGGCTATAATAAGTGCAAATGGATTAACTGGAATTAAGTGGAATTAACTGGTAATAGGAGGTAAAAGAGTGAATGAATTTAAAATGTAAAGCGAGTGTTAAATGTCGCTGTTTGCTTAGAAAACTGTATGGTAAAAGCGAGAGATCTGATTAAATATACATATATATGGCTACTATGTTACTTAAGTTACCTAATTAACAGTTATATAACTATATATATTATATAAAACCACTTTAATCCTCTTTTACTATTTAGCTAGCGGCCTTATGGCTAAATAGTATGAAAAAACCAAAAAATAACTAATAATTAACTAAATCGAACTTTATACCTTTAAATTAACTATAAAGTAAATAGGTAGAAAAAAAAATTTCATTAAATTCTAAGTTATTTAATTATTATTAATAGCTATTAAGTTAATTAACTAAGTTAACTAATAAATTAACTAATAAGTTAATTAATAAGTTAATTAATAAATTAATTAACTAGTTAATTAATAAGTTAATTAACCACTGCTATTAATAACTAATAAGTTAGTTAATAGGTTAAATAATAGGTAATTTAATAAATTAATTAATAAGTAATTTAACTGGTTAAGTAATTTCAGCTATCGGTAGCTAATAAGTTAATAGGTTAACTAATTATTACTACCGGCAGCTAGCAGTTTAACTAATTAGCTACCACTTAAAATAACTACTATAATTAATAAATAATAAGTCGATTAATAAATAATTTAATAGGTTAAATAGCCACGGCTTTTAATAAGTAATAAGCTATTTATTATATTAAGTAATTATAACTATTAATAGCTAGCAGGTTAGCCACCACTTAAAATAACCACTATAATTAACTGCTAGCAGGCTAACTGGTTTTTTAATAAGTAGATTAACGGGGAATTTACCACGTTAGGTAATTATTATTATTAATAAGTAACAGGTTAAATAATAGGTAAGCTAACAGGTTAGCTACTATATTAAGTAATTATTATACGTTAAATAGCCATAATACGTTAAATAATTACGGGTATTAGCCAGCAGGTAATTTACTAGTTTAATTAACTATTGCTATCGGTAGTTAATAAATTAATTAATAAGTAATTTAATTAATTAGCCACCACATTAGGTAACTTCCTATATAGCTAATTAATTAACTAATTAATAAATAGTTTAACTAATTAACTGGTTAATTAATTAACTAATAACCTCCCTTATAATAAACCTCCTTTAGGTCTTTTTTTTAAATCGCAACTGGTTTAATTGGATATCTATTTATACGTTATATAAACGCTTACGTATATAAAATTATATATATTTATATCCAGCTAAAGTATTTCTAATAATCGGCTCGTATTATTTAAATAACCATTAGTTTTATAGGATTTTATACGCTAGTTTCTCTGGTTTATTAAGTAAATTAAAGGCGCCTTAATCTTTATAAATTTAATACGGTATTATACCGTAAAACAAGTATAAAATCTAGGTTTTAGTTATACGCTAAATATATGCTTAAATATCGTAATGATTTCTTATAATTAATACAGGTTAGGTATAGGTAAATAAAT